>NW_020769337.1:6259325-6309628 GCF_900518735.1 Pseudonaja textilis | reverse complement strand
TTGGGGAATAACTATATATATATATATAGTTATTCCCCAAAAGCAAAATATGCTTGCACTCTTATTTCTTCCTCAATGAAATCTGAGAATCTTCGTTTCGATTGTATCCGAAGCTCCCATACTACAATTCCCAGAAACCCTTGCGTGGAGAGCCGCGTGCAAAGCTGGAACTTAAAAAAAAAAAAATTAAAGGCGGGACCAACCCTGGCTTCTGAAACCGTAGTACTTGAACGGCAAATCCGGGTCTTTCCGTCCTCAACCGCTTTTAACAACCGTCGGAAGGTAAAGCCCTTCCTCATATCTTCCAACCAATCTCAGGTGAGCTCATCCCCGCAAGAGGCGGGAAACAGCGGCGTGTCAGCTGAAAAGATTGCCCCCCCGCAACCTTCGTCATAGGGTGGAAGAGAGAGAGAGAGAGAGAGAGAGAGAGAGAGAGAGACACCATCCCGACCAATAGCAAGCCACGGCTACCGCCCATTCAAACATGCCCGTTCTCTAAATAATTTTTCAAGCAAAGGTAAAGAAAAGACCTGGAACGCCCTCCCGGAATCGTCCGCCAATACGTGCTCGGCATTTCGGGGCCGCGCCCCGCGCGCGCTTCCCCGCCCCTCCCCGTGACAGCCAATCGGGAGCCGTCCAAGACTGGACGCTCGTTTTTTGAATTGGGAGGTGCTGGGTGTCGCGGGTTGCTCTGGGATGGTGGCTGGTGCTCGGACTGCGGTGGTGCCCTGAACGGTGAGGCGGCGGGGGGGAGTGTGAAACCGAGAGGGAAGACACATGGCCGGGGTAGCGGGGAGAATTACAGGCCCTTCTCGTAAGTCCATGTCCGATCAGCAAGGGGAGCCTCTCCCAAAAGCGAAGGGGAGGGGAGGGGGGGGGGGAGATTACAGCTCCCATATTCCACAACCAGCAAGTCGTGGGATCTTCTGAAAAGGGCCAGACCGGGTTCGCCTGGAAGCCAGAAGGTGGCTTCTCTGAGAGGCTCCTCTTTATTCATTGCTTGGGTGCACCTGCTTAGGCTATTAAAGCCGCCAGCCAACCTGCTTGGACGGGGGTTGAAAATCTACCCCGTTTGGAAAGTTGTAGGTTGGGGGGTGCCAGTGTGCGAAAGGAGGTGAGCTTTAATCTCTCCTCTACTTTATTTACAAAACCCTACATCTTGTTATCTCATTAGTTACTAAATAACTTGTTAGTTACTAAATAACTTATTTATATAATATATATCAAACTTCTCAAGTGCCTTCTCCCTCCTAGAGGGATATATTATAAACATATAATATTACAATATATTACAAATATATATATAATACAAATATAGATATATTATTTACAGATATATTATTAATATATATCACACTTCTCAAGTGCCCATCTCTCTCCCAGAGGGACTTTAGCCAGTGTACAATTTATTCAATATAATAAAACATTAAAAACTGAATAAGATGTATAATTTTATTATAATAGTATAATTAATAAAATATAAAATATGATAGTAATTTATAGTACTTACTATTACTAATTTATTAAATATATGCTGCCTAACTTGCATTCACCCTGGGCAGTTCATGTGCTGTTAAAAGCATTTAATAACAAGGGAAGAAAAAAAAGATGGCAGAGGTGACAAAACTGGATGAAGTCAAAGAAAAAAGGGGACTTCCTTCTTTCTCTACAAAGGCTTTGCAATTTTATTTATCATGCATTTTTATTTTGTACAACTCAAGGTGGCATAAATAATGCATCCCTTTCCTGTTTACAAAAACAAGAACGGTTCTAGGCCTTCCATAGGCAATTCAGCCACTTGGGTGACTTTGGTCCATTTTCAGTCCAGGGCTGTAGTTTTTGACTCTTAGTAATCGCATAGATAGATTTTCTCCATGTCAATTTATCCCTAGCCTGTTGTTTCAAATCTCCCAAAGGTACACTCACAACACACTGAGTCCACCTTGTTGTTGCTGGTTGTCCTCTTCCTATCTGTTTCTTTTAGATTCAACCTTCACCTGCAGAGAGTGTCATAGGGAATAAAATGGTTTGCACAATTCTGGTGTTTGTAGGTATAGATACACCAAAGATTTGAATATCTCCCAAGGCTTTCATGGCTGTTCTACCAACTGCTAATCTGTGGCATATTTCCTGATTGCTTGTTATTGTTGATGATTGATCCTAAAATGCAGAAACTAACCACTTTAATATCTTCATTGTCTGCTCTAAGGCTGTTCCCATTACTTTGGCCTTTATATTTTCGTCCCATTTTTTTCCAGTATCTGATTTTTATGTATATTTTATTTTTCAAATTTATGTAGCTGCCCATCTTGCAAATCAAGTGAGCCTGTCAGTGACAACAAAGCTAAAAATAAATAACAATGATCATTAAAAAGCATTACAAACTATTAAAATACAGCTAAAGAAGTAATGAGCGAAGGAGTATGAATAATAACAGGGCCAACACACACCTGAGTTCCTTAAGCCTGATGACAGAACCAGATCTTGAGGAACCTTTGAAAAGTCAAGAGCGATGGGGCGAGTCTCAACTCAGAGGCAGGTTGTTCCACGCTAGTGCCACAGCTCAGAATTCCACCAAATGTACCTTCCTAAATGATAGAACTCATAGCATGCTATTTCCATTGAATCTTTCCTCATGTGCGCTTGTAGATCCTTTGTATTTTTGTCTATCAGGGTAGCATCATCATCATCATTATAATACAGGTTGTTGAAGTTTCTTCTTCCAATTTTAAAACCATCTTCCTATCCAGTTCTGTTAATATATCTTTCACAAATAGGATGAAGAAATAAGGGTGGTGTATTACAGCCTTATCCCACCCATTGACCAACTTGGACCCAGTCTGTTTCTTCATGTTTTGATGTACTGTGGCTTCTTCGCTTGTACAGAAGTCTCATGAGGATAATGATATGTATGGGATTCCCATTTTTCTGAACACTTTATGCAGTTTGACGCGATCAACACAATCAAAAGCTTTCTATAATCAATGAAGCACATATGGATTCTTTTTAGTATTCTTTGGCTTTGGAAATTATGCAGTCTCCGTCAGCAATAAATGTCTCTGGTTCCTCAGCCTATTCAAAAGCCAGCTTTAACTTTGGTCATCTTTCTTTCCATGTATGCCACTCCAATAGCCAAAAATGCAAAGGATCTGCAAGCCCACATGCTGAAAGATTCAGTGGAAATAGTACATCTGGTGGAAGGTCATGGGCCTTCTGAGCTCTGTTGATTTGCTGCATTGAGTTGACCCAAAATAAAAGACAGGATAAAAAGTTAAGAAAATGAGACCACTGGCTCCAATAGATACAATTCTTAGGGTTTTATTTCATTGATCAAACATTTGTTAAGGCTTAGGGTAATTTGAAAAACCATTTTATAGTCTATTTTTATTATAATAGAGAAATAAATATTTTAATGGGAAGTTATCCTCCATTAGATCAGTTACGCACTTTTTTTTACATTGGCCAGACCTGTTATAGCTATAAAGTTGAGCTTGTGTTTAGCAAAATATGGCATTCACAGTTCTATTTAAAAATCACAATAAAAACTGTCCCTTTTACATTATGAAAATACTTCTTTCTGAGATAAAAGACTAAATCTATTTTTTTAAAGAAATGATTTGCAGCTGTAGCTTCAAAATAAAAGCAGTAGGTCAAGTTCAGTCTTAATAAATTGTTTCCCCTTACCAGTGGACTACTATTAAAGGGCATATGTTGTATGTATGCTTCAGAATGTTTGAGAGCCCTTTTTTAGTCTGTATTAAGTTTAATTATACTCTTTCATGGAATTGGCAAATGATTGCCTTTGTATATCAGTGGCGTGTCCTTTCTTTATCTCTGAACTATTCTGTCAGTTTTATGGATGATGAATTCCAGGGGGCCATATAATTTCCTTCAGCTAATTCTGGGTCATGAACATCTTTTTGGCAGCACTACAATCTCGGTAATTGTTACGAAGATACATGTCTTGCCAGTCACATTTAAATAAAATATTACCTTTAATTCTATCTTTCTCGTTATTAATAGGTAATTGTTCAAAGAGATTCTTCCATATCTTACGAATCCTATTGGAGCCTCCATGTTATAATGGAGACTTGAGTGGAAACAGCAGACAGGAGCAGTAGAAATATAAAATAGGGGGCAGGGAAAGGATTCTTTGATATTGGATATGAAGAGAAAACCTTAGTAATGAAAAGTGAGAATCCTCAAAATTACAGTGTCGCTAACAGTCTTAAATAGTTACTCCGCTTAGTGTCATATTTTTGAATTGGATTTTTCTCTTGCAGCTGTAGAAGAGAGATGCCATTGTGACCATGACTGAAAACACTACATTCATGTCTGATACCACAAAAAGCCTCTTGGCAGATTCTTCTGTTCTTGACTCAAAAATTATAGAAAATTCCAAGGAAAATGTATTCATCCGAGTTGCTTCTGACAGTAGAGGTAATGTAAAATTTAATTTTAATATATTTTCCCACCCCCCACATTGTACTTTTAGACTAGTAGTTCTTTCTGCATGTGTTTAGTGTTTGGGATGTAAACATTCAAATGCACGCTTGTTTGTAATTTATAATAGTAACCAATGTCCCTAGGCATGAAGACAATAAAAAGCATAATGCGGTCGGTCTGCCTGCAAGCCTATCTGTTTGCATTTATTTATCAAATTGAAATGCTTCTACTTTTTTTGGCATCAGAATGGAACCTTAAGGTGCTACGAATGTCAATAAACATAAATAGCAATAGAAAGGCAACAGCATTATATGACTCATTGCTACATTACGTATTGCAGCCTTAGAAATTAAATCATAGATGCATTACTAAAAAAAAAATGCGCTAACCGAATTGTTTTTTTCAGTTAAGAGGCAACAGTGGGGGAGGATGGCTGGGTGATCTGTGAATGGATGTTCCACAAAATATTTCATGGACAAGCAGGCTTTTTCTGTTGGGGCTTGCTATTCAACTGGTAAAAGTGATGAGATTTAGAAAGATTCTAAGAAATCCAATGCAAAATATTAAGTACATTTTACAAGCCTCAATCCTTCTTGGAACAATCTCACCAGTACTGATGATGTTACCTAGTTTGGGTAATGAAACTTCTGCAAGAAAACAACCAAGTTCCAAGAGCACAAGGACCCCTAACCTCACTCGTTCAGGAGAGGATTGGAGGCCTCACACTTAACCACTGGGTAGATAAGATGCCACTTGCTTTACACCAAGAATAGCTCAAACAAGGAACACAGAGCTTTCTGGTTCTGATGCTATCTGAAGCTAGCAGTTCAGGCCAACAAGAGAAGTGGTTCTCCCAACAGCCTATCAATCCCAGGAACCCTCCTTGGAATGCTTCCTTAAAACTGGCTCATTGGAAAGGTTTTTTTTGTGTGTGCAACTGAGAACGATATCCAGCAATGGAGGACAACCACTGGAGAAAAAAAGACCAACATCATCTTCTGCAAAGACCTACTTTGGGTCCAGATCTTGGAGAGGACTCTGCACCAACTATTGCTGTTTTGAAGAATTTGCTGCTTTTCTTCTTAGCTTTTTTTGTTTTTTTGATGTGATGCATTTAACCGAGTTGATCCTGGTCTGTGGATGAGTAATAGCTCTTTGCAAAGGTTTCTACAGCTCACCAGAAATAACAATGCACATTTCTGATACAATGCTACAGATAGTACTCAATGTATGACTCCAATTGAGCCCAAATTTATGTTGTTAAGTGAGTTTGTCCCATTTTACGACCTTTCTTGTTACCATTGTTAAGTGAATCACTCCAGTTGATAAGTTAGTAATCTGATTGTTAAGTGAATCTGGCTTCCCCGTTGACTTTGCTTATCAGAAGATCATCACATGATCTTGGGACACAACAACGGTCACAAATATGAACCAGTTGCCAAGCATCCCATAATCATGGGGATGCTGCAAAGATTGTAACTGTGAAAAATGGTCATATGTCACATTTTCCAGTGCCGTTGTAACTTTGAACAGTCACTAAATGAACTGTTGTAAGTCAAGGATTACCTGTAGTTTGTTTGCTCCTTATGCAAATTATTTTGAGTGAGTGTGGATCAGCTAGGAGAGTTTTGGTAATCCCTTTTCATTAACAAAAGACTTAGGATGAAAACCTCTGTACCGTAGGTCATCTCATGGTAGCAACCAAGTAGCATGTTTACTTCAGTGTGTGAGCCTAGCCTACAAAGTATTGGCAGGAGTACGTATCCTGTAGGTTTCTGGAACTGAATTTCAATATAAGGCAGGCTTACATCATGGATTGGTCTTGTGTCCCAGTTGCACTTGTTTCTGAATTGGGAGATTCAGATCCCTGCCACTAATTCCTTAATCATTTTCTAGATGGATTATACTGTAATGTATTTTTTGTGGAATTGCTCAAAGAGCTGAAGAAACTTCTTAGATGATTTCCAAGAAGAGTTGAAGAGTTTCAAAATATCCCAAGAAGTTAAAGAAGAATTCCAAGAAGTTCCAAGAGCCGAAGAAACTTCTTGGCTGAGAAGTGAAATATTTTCAAGGAAAAACAAAGTCCAGTTGCTTCTGAAAAAAGCACCGTTGATTTCATATTGTTTTTCGTGGGTAGTTTCTTTAATTCGTTGACAGTGTAAAGCATTCTTGTATTGCATAATACTGTTTTATATAAAAGTGGCCAATGGCTCATACAACCTACTGTCTATGTGGAGTAGTGATGGCTCTTCTGATTGCTCACTTTAACAACTAGGCCTATTGCAATCTGTACCCAACTGGTTAAAACGTAATCTGCAAGAATATCATTTCTGATCTGGGAACAAATTTGCTTTTCAGAAAACTTTGGATAGAGGGATTTTGTTTCTGGAATGTATGTAGAAGATGAATCATCTGTTTTTTCAGTTTGTTCACTTTACTTTCTTTTTGAGAAGGATGATAAATTCTTTCAACCCTTGAAGTTTTCTTTAAGCTGATTATTTCTTTCCTTTCCCAACAGAGGAAATACCCCCGATTGAAATCAAGGTTATTTTAGTTCAGGAAGCTGCAAGATGTGAGAAACTCATAACAGCCTTAGAGGTTTGTGAATTTATTTGTTGATAGTAAAATCTTGCTGCATCCAGAACTCTGATTTATTGTGTTGTTCCCATACTGAACTTCTCCTTTCTTATAGAGTAGGGGTGTCAAACTCAAGGCCCGGGGGCTGGATGTGGCCCCCAGGGGGCTTAGATCTGCTCCGTGGGGCTGCCCTGGAAACAGTGAAGGACCAGCCCAGGTGTCTCTACCAGTGAAAACAGAGCTTTGTAGGGTTGCATGCTGCTCTCCCAAGCTCCATTTTTACTGGCAGAGGGTTGCAGGAGGCCATCCCAGCTGGAAACGATGCTCGGGAGCCCGTTTTTGCTGGCAGAGCACATGGGCTACCACAGGCACCCTGACACGAGTGACGTTGAGCTGCCCCACCATCCTGGCCACACACACCCCGGCCACCCAAGATCGAACAGCTCTGATGCGCCGCTCAATGAAATCGAGTTTGACACCCCTGCTATTTAAGACAATGGAAGTTCCATTTATAAAATAATGAAAACTATTTCTGGTGAACCAGAATAAAAATAATAAAAACTATTATCCTTGTGATATGTAGGGAAAAAGGATGTCTCTGCTTGCATGCCACATGTTGCACTATTTAGGATTGGAGTAGAGATAGGGAATCCACTACTATCAAAACTTAGTAGAAGGATAAATGAAAGGCCTGGTAGAAGTGAATGATACCCTGTGGAAACAGGTGAACAGAAGTACCAATATGCTTTGAAATTGCTCACATGCCTGCTTTGGTTTCAGATTTTACGGAGCTGATTGTAAAAATTAATGAGTCTTATACTGAAGATGCAGAATTAAAATTAGATAGGTCTTGTTTCTATTTGGAAAAAAGAATCAGTCATATAATTGTGTTTGTCCCAGGGCTCAGCACTCAGAAGCCTAGTTAGTTTTCATTTAGGAAACAACATAGAAAACTTACAAGAGCTGTGGTGACACAGTGGTTAGAATGCAGTATTGCAGGCTTCTTCTGCGTTCCTACTGTCAGGAGTTCGATCCTGACCAGCTCAAGGCTGACTCATCATTCCATCCTTCTGAGGTTGGTAAAATGAGGACCCAGGTTGTTACGGTCCTCATTGCTGACCCAGATTGTTGGGGTCCTCATTGGAGTCCAATATGCTGACTCTAAACTGCTTAGAGAAGAGGACTATAAAGCAATATGAAACTGTATATAACTCTAAATGCTATTGGTATTGCTACATATATGTTTGTTATAAATATCTATCTATCTTGAAACAATGCAGGAGATTAAAGTGCCCTACATAAAGATGGAATCTATGAAAACGTGTGATGACTCTGAATCACTGGAGGTTGAGGCTGTCTTTGTAATATCAGACTTTGAAGAACCCATTTTTCGTAACTTGAACAAGGCAGACTGCAGGATCCTTGGGCCCCCAGTGGTATTTCATTGTGCTAAACAAGGCGAGGTAAGAAAACAATAAAAGCGACATGGAAAATTGCTGCCTTTTAAAATGTATTTGATATATCTCCTGAATGGAGTTGACGGTGGCTCCTGTCATTGAATTAAAAACATTTTATTTTACTTGAATGTGCTGCTCTCCTTATCAGAAGCTTATTTAAAATAATTTACGCAAAACCAGGAATAGCAAAACTACAGTAAAGCTTCCAATATGGAAACATAATGAACTCTAGAAAGTCATCAAAGTACCGAATAGGCATCAATATGGATTTGTTCGAAAATCATTTATGAAAAATGATAATGGTCTCCAAATGTCTAATAACATGAGCTTGGAGAAATATTTAGTAAGTTTGCTGCTGGGGCTGTGTGAATTGAATGTAATTTGCTGCAATCAGGTCCTTGCTCTGCAGTGTGGCAGTATGATTCATCTTTTTGGGGTGTGAGAGAAACATTTCTCTTTGAGATGCTTCATACCATACAAAACACTTTCTCTGCTAGCACTTTCTATAGGCACCAATAGGATTTTGAGGATACGCTATTATATTGCGTCCCTCAGGGCTTCATTCTTTCCAGTATTTTGCAGCATTGGAGTGAACCTGCTGGGAGAGATCATTAGGGGTATGGAGTTGGGTGCTGTCAGTTGGCTGATGACACTCAATGTATTTCTCTGTGAAATCTTCAGATAATGACATGGTACCCCGAATGCTTGGGTAACGTCAGTAATGGCCCGGGTGAGAGATGTGAAAATGAAATTGAATCGAAGCTAGATGATGTATATTGTCGGGAGGATAGATTTTCCCTGTTCTGAATAAGGTCCAGTTTTTGTTGTTGTTGCTGCTGCTGCTGTGAAATCTTTTGAGGTTACAGTCAGGGACAATTTTTGTTGGCTTTGGTTGAAATAGCAACTTTGTCTTCTACTGGAATAAAAGGACCTTAAAATGGTGGGGCATATGCTACTAATTTCTACCCTCCACTTTGTCCGATGCTTTCCATGAACTGTCCTTGAGTCTAGCTTGGAACTGGCAATAGATTGAAATTGATCAACCCAACAGCTGGTTTGTTCTCGGGAAAAGCAAATGGAAGCCACATCAGACATGTGCTAAAAAGTTGGCACTGACTGTCCGTTTCTTTCCTTGCAAAATACAAAGCACTCATTATCTTTAAAATATTGTGTGGCTTGGATCTAGCCTGTTTGACAGAATCCCATGGTCTTGTGACAGCCTAGGATTAAAACTTCTCAAGGGTCTTTGGAATGCATCCAAAGAGCCAAGGAGCATACAAGTCTTATATCTGTTATTAGTATTATCCCTTCTGAATTCAGAGTCCTATTTTCATAAGGCCCTGCAATTGCACTATATTAAAGAGGCTCTTGATTGTGGTTTTTGGTTAAAATAAGTTTAACAAATAATAAAAATGAAAATTTTGGAAATGGTGTTAATTACATTTTCTTTCAGCCTCTACCCATTGTGTATCGTCCACTGTACTGCACAAATATGGTGAATCTTGTGTTATGCTTCACAGGATTCAGGAAGAAAGATGAACTGGTAAGAATGTTTTCTTTCTGCAAATGTTTATTAATATGGTTGTGGTGAACAATTGCAATATTAGTTAATATTTGGACATCAACTTCAAGCTTGGCCTTATCTGGTATTAGAGTAGAGCTTTAGAATTTAGATACAGAGAAGCTCTGAATCCTTCATTAGATTGATCTGATCCAATACATTCATTTGAAATGAACAAAATAATTCGTTGTCTATTAATATTGCGTTGGGCTTACACCAGGCAAAATGGGCTTTAAATCCATTCAATTTTTAAGATTCAATTGATAATATCCATTAGACTGATTATAGCAGCATTAACTTTACACATAATGACAAGTGATTTGTTTTGAGTTTGGATTTAGTATATTTATGTGCTTGGCAGTTGTGGTTTGTAAAGCTTTGTTTGAATAAATCAAGCCAATTTATAATTTAGTCAAACTCGCTAAAGAAGCCATGAGTTAACGTGATGTAGGAATTCAAACTGAATTGTACAGTTGTTGTGAAGCTTAAGTTTACCTAAGTAAACCAACAAGAGAAATTACTTTGCAGTGTAAGTGACATCCTTGCGTTTCCCAGCAGCAATTTTATTTCAACCTGCTCAACTCTGCTCCAATTTTGCTTTTAGGTTAAACTGGTGACTTTGGTTCATCATATGGGAGGGATTATTCGGCGGGACTTCAGTTCCAAAGTTACACATCTAGTGGCTAACTCTACACAAGGAGACAAATTCAGAGTAAGTGAACTTCAAATTTCTGTTAAAGGTTTAAGTGTAGATTTTCCTTTTTATAAATATCAGAATATTTGGTTCATTGTGAATAACAACAAAGCATTTTTTAAACACACACACACACACACACCTGTAATTCAAGGCTTTTAAAGCAATGAATGGGTAGTGAGTTCAAAGTCTAATACTGAAAAGGGGGACACAGAAATAGACTTTTGATCCATGGATGCAATCTTAAAATACTGCAATGACATTTATTGATGAGCCTCATCTGTGAGTACAGCCATGAAACATGTCCATCAATCTCTATTTTGACATAGCTTCCTACTTTCATTAATGAGGGGAACCTTGTTTTGACTACATCCCTTGTGATCAATTCTATGATTGTGATGAAGGGAAGAGAATGGTTCTTCTGGAACTCTTCTGATATTGTTTAACAACACATTTTGTGTGGTTAAAAGTGATCATAACCATTAGGTTGAACAGTGTAAGAGTCATTTAAAGCACCTAGTTATATATTTTATTGCTACACGGCATGCTAATATTTTGTAGCATGTCTGAAAAATTGAATAAAATTTGTATGTTATTTCATAATTTGATCACGTATAATCTATCAAGCTCTTGCTATCCTTCAGAAAAATGCAGCAAATGTCCTAATATAGAAATTATATAGCAAGCCAGTACCTAAGCGCTGGTTATAAACAAGATTTGTCTCATAATTGAGATGTGATGTTGTTATTTTTTGAACTTTTTTTTAGTAAAACGCATCTGTTTACAGTGTGCTATTATTTAAATGCCTTTAACGAGCAAATTTGTGTTTTATGCAAACGGTTTTCCATTTATAGACTATGAAATAATTGTTTCCTTTAAAAATGCTTGTTGACTTTATCTAAGGCTACATAATAGTGGAAGTAGTGGGATATTCAACAATAAGGGATTGTAGATAATGAATGAATGAATGAATGAATGAATGAAAAATGTATCTTTTTCAAAACTTAAATGAAGTTGTAATTGTTTTAACCCATGTTTCTTATATGGATTAATTGATTGCTTTAACAACTAAAGTAGGGGGAGTTAAACTCGAGGCCCACAGCCCGGATGCATCACCCCCGGTTTAGCGAACGGGGAAAAAGTCCTGATACATCATGTGACGATGCCATGACGACATGAATTTGACATCCCTGAACTAAAGCATGTCGGTTTACTTCTAAATAAAGCCTTTAGGCTGTTTAGAAGCATAATTAAAATCTTCCGCCCTATAGTTTATATATGCAGTGAGATTCAAATGCAGGCTGAAGAGAGAATGCAAAATTTCTGATTGTCATGAAATTGCACTAGAATTTGATGTTACTTTTGAATAGATCATCAATAGATATGAACACCTGGGTTGCATTTGTAATACTTGTTTGTGAAGTTCAGGTATGTTCCCTTGCCCTTTTAATTTTCTATACCAAGAAGACTCATTGAAACTTAGACTCATTTCATCTCCTGCCTCTCTATTTTTGTTAAAAATCTTAAAAGCTTTATCAAGGAAAAGAAGATGAAATTGACATATGGATCTGTACCTTGATGTAAGAGTTAATGGCATTTTAAAATGAAAGGTGTCATTCCTTGTCTTGGTTTGCAGGTAGCTGTGAGTCTTGGCACTCCAATCATGAAAGCAGAATGGATTTATAGATCTTGGGAGAGAAGAAATGACATGTATGTATGATATTTCCTGGAGAAAGGCCTTGCAGAGCATTCTTTTAACTTGACAGCAAGTATTTCAGAATAATAGAAAATAAAATTTAATACAGTTACCGTATTTATCGGCGTATAACACGCACTTTTTCCCCCTGAAAATAGGGGGCAAATGATGTATGCGTGTTATACGCCGATGTCCCGTTCCCAATAGTGCCTAGCGGCGGCGCAGCATCGTGACGCTGCGCCCGCCGCATATTAAAGGGAATGCGTGTTATACGCCTGTGCGTGTTATACGCCGATAAATACGGTACCTTAAATTCATTCTTTTCCCTCTGTCCTTTCCCTCTTTTAGTGATTTTTGCGCTGCCAATGAAGAATTTAGGAAAGAATTTAAAGTGCCACCATTTCAGGACTGCATTTTAAGTTTTCTTGGATTCTCTGAAGAAGAGAAAAAGAACATGGAAGAAATGACAGAAATGCAGGGTAAATATGAGAAAGTTATGGCTGGGTTCACAATTCAGTCTAATCCGTTCTTACTAGACATCCTCTGGTGTTAAATCATTATGACTAAATTTGTGCCTCACACTAAGCCACAGCCATATTACAGTATGGATCTCCTGGACAGATGAACTTGCCACCACAAACAGTGTAGACATTTTGTATACTAATTTCAAGAGTGAGGTTTTATTAAATTTTATTTATTCTGAATGTTTAGATAGTATAGCAGTTGATTTTTATAATAAGAAATCTGGTAGTAACATGGCTATTCCATTTCATGCTTGTCTTTGGAGTTCTTGATGCTTTCTGAATTTGGTTGTTTGTTTGCAGGCATTTCATTACCAGACTTGGTAACATCTTCAGTGGTAGAGGGGAGTGGGGTTTGCTCTCTATTTATATACAGTATCTGTTTTAGACAGCTATTATACTGTTAACAACTGTTACATACAGCTATTGTTTATAAACAGAGCAAACTTCATTCCCTTACTGGAAGCTGTCAAAAGTCTACCTTTATTTAAACCAATAAGCTTTACATTTCTTTTGTAATTTATTTTCTAAATAGTTGCATTGAGCAAACCTTAGCTTTGATGTATCATTGCTACATTGTGATATTGTCTTTACCATTGATATCTTTTTATTTCCTATTATGCACAGTTCATAACAGTAGATCGCAAAAGAAGTTAGAAAACGACAGGCAATTGATTGCTTTTCTTCCACAGGAGGACAGTATTTGCCTGTTGGTGATGAACGCTGTACTCATCTTATAGTTGAAGAAAACACTGTAAAAAATATTCCATTTGAGTCCTCTCAGAGCCTTTTTGTTGTAAAGCAAGAGGTCAGTCCAAAAATAATATTCCTGGATTCTTAAAACACATTTTGTTCAATAACGTTTTCTGGATTTTATTGGTTTTATAACGTAAGCCATGCTCAGTTGCTATTCTTAACTGTGGAATGATAGATAGTTGCATTGACTTGAATAAATGGCTGAAAATACTTTTTTTTCTTCCTCTAGTGGTTCTGGGGAAGCATACAGATGGATGCCAGAGCTGGAGAATCGATGTACTTATTTGAAAAGGTATGCTGCTATGCAAGGGCATGGAGAATTTGGGGAACAATGGGCAAAATCAAGCCGAAATATCTCGCAAATGTGCCCCCAAAGGTGCTTTTTCAGGAGGCAACTGGACTTTCTTGTTTTTCTTTTGAAGTCGTTTCGCTTCTCATCCAAGAAGCTTCTTCAGCTCTGACAGGACAGTGGGGAATGGAAGGATTGATTCCCATTATCCTGTCAAAGCTGATGAGGCTGTTGCCTCCTGAAAAAGCACCTTTAGGACTACCATGACCCTGGATGACTGAGAGTCTCTCCAGAATCTCTCAAATGTGTTTCCCAAGTTAAACTAGCAAGGAAATAATAATAATACAGGTAATCCTCAACTCACAACGATTCGTTTACTGATCGTTCAAAGTTACAATGTCACTGAAAAAAGTGACTTATGCCCATTTTTCACACTCACATTGCAGCATCACTTGAACAAAATCCAGACACTTGGCAACCGGTTCATCTTTATGACTTGTTGCAGTGTCATGCAGGTCACGTTAAATCATTTTTGCAACCTTCTGACAAGAATTAATGGGGGAGCCAGATTCATCAAAAAACTATGTTACTAACTTAACAACTGCAGTGATTCGTTTAACAACTCTTGGGAGAAAGGTCCTAAAATGGGGCAAACATTCACTTCATAAATGTTTCCACAGAAATTTTGGGATCAGTTGTAGTGGTAAGTCGAAGGTTACCTGTAATATAACTTTGAGTGGCAAAAGTGGTCATCTGTGCAGAACTTGGATTGTAAATGGAAAACAGTTACTAATCTGGACATCTGCCTTTCACTATAGCCAGACAGTCCTGAATTGAAGACTTCAACCTCGGTCCTTTCTCTAAGTACTCCCAACAGCAACCGGAAGAGACGACGTTTGAGAGAAACCCTTGCTCAGTTGACCAGAGAAATGGACATGTCTCCCTTCCCACCTCGGAAACGGCCATCGGCCGAACATTCCCTTTCCATAGGATCTTTATTGGACATTTCTAATACACCGGAGTCGAGCATGGCTAACGGAGGTATAATCAAACTATCTCTGTATATTTTGATGTTTCTCATGAAAATAAAACGCCACTACCAATATGAGTAACAGGCCTTTTTCCTTCTCAAACTATGCAGGGAAGAGGCTAGGATTGAGCAGCCCGGAGAAAGATAGACAGAAAGGCACCCCTGATGTCCTTAGACTTAGTCGGATGAGGAAGAGATCCTGCAGAAACAGTTGTATTTCTTTGGATAACTTGTCTTGTAAATGTTACATAAACTCATTAGAAAGTCTACAACAAACAGCCGAGGCAACTAGCAGTAATGTACCTGAAAGCGTAGTTAATGGAACACCTCAGATGAATCTCCAAAAGTATTTTCTTTTGCCAGTGGAACGTAACATAAATCATGCCAGGCTTCATTCCGTCCCGGTTTTGAAAGATGTCTTGTGTCAACAACCTCCAGCTGTAAGCATGCTGAGAACTTCACAAGGTGATGGTGGGTTGACTGACAGCGTTTTTAGATAGGAAGGGCTGTTGGCTTGAAATCCAGAGCTGAAGTGCAACTCTGGCACCAAAGGGACAATTTCAGAATGAAACATTGGATCAATCTGGAGAATACCCTTGCAAATCGGCTTTCTCCATGGAGATGTTTTATATATATAAAAAATAAGCATTTCCAAGGAGCGCAATCATTTGATGATTAAAGGGGTCTGGAGGCTTAAATTGTATAACAAATGATTGAGGGGTCTCGGTATGTCTAGCCATGTGATGGCGAACCTATGGCATGCGTGCTAGAAGTGGCACGCAGAGCCATTACTACCGGGACGCAAGCCCTCACCCGGAGCAGGTCTACTGTGCATGCGTGCGCACCACCCACCCGACAGCTGATTGAGTGGGGGGCTGGGGTGCGTGGGAGACGCACATGTGCAGAGATGCATGGTGCGGGGGGACTGCGCATGCAGGGGGCATGGGGGACCCTGCATGCATTGCCTTCTGGGTGCTGGCACGCACGCAATTTTCTGCACGGGAGCCCAAAACGGTTAACCATCACTGGTCTAGCCTATCAAGGGGAAGGATTAGGTGGGGACACATGATAATTGTTTGCCAGTACTTGCAGGGGGAGCTGTCAGAAAGAGGTGGGTATTGACTTATTTTCTAAGGCGCCAGAAGGCAGGAGAAAAAGTAATGGGGGGAAACTTATTAAAGAGAGATCCAACCTGGAAGCAAGAAGAAATTTTTTGACAGTGAGATCCATTAAACAATGTAAGAGCTTGCTTCCTAAAGCTGTGAGTGTTCCATCACTGGAGGTTTTCAAAAATAGACTGGACAACCATTTGATCAAGATGGTAAAAGGTCTTCTGCTTTGAATAAGGGAAAACCTCCCAGATCCCCATCAAGCCCTATGATTCTATGATTCTTATATGAAATGCAGGAAGTGAGAGGAACAACCAGCAAAAAAGGCTATAAGCAATCTTTTTAAATGCTGGAACACCTGCTGATGGCAATCATAGTTTGGTATTTGGATCTGACTAATAATCTGAATCATATTCAAATGTCAGTTTCAACTACATGCTTGGGTCGCATAACTTAGATGCTATTTGGAATTCATATTCCTAGCAATTGATCTTCTCACAGCAAATTGTACAAGTTCAGAGTATTCTAGTTTGTTTTCCCTGATGGTGCTGATAGTCAGCCGCTATGTTCACAGAGAGAAAGTAGTGGACATAACTACAGAATCACCTGATGATACTGAAGGTGACCTCTGCAGTTAATTTTGCTGCTTTGTTTTGGGTAGTCATTAAAATTTTGTATTGTACTCAGTCAGCCCCAGTTCATGTTAAATTGGCCTTCCTATTTTAAGAGAGTTTCCTAGCTTCCATAGTAAATTTCCTGCCATTTTTTAAAAAATTGTCATATAATTATTTCTCCGTCCTTTGCAGAAACTCCCAAATCCTGCACAAAGCCATCCAAAAACACATCTCCCTTTCCTTCAAAGCAATCCGCCAGGTGGCAGGTTGCAAAGGAGCTCTATCAGACAGAAAGCAATTATGTAGATATCCTGACAACTATAATCCAGGTAAGTTGCTTCATTTACTTTATTTATTTCTGAAATTGAGACGTTAAGTGACTTGTGTTAAAAGTGATACTGCTGCAACCAGTTAGGGAGGATTCCCTGTGCATATTGCTCTTACGTCATGTAAGTGAAGATTCAATCCAAAAGATTCCCAAATTATCTTAAAAGCTTAAATCATGGCAAGTGGACCAAAGTTTATTAAAATTTTATTTCATTTTGGGAAGAAACCCCTTGCAGTCTGTATGGCAAGAGTTGGTTCTTTTCAATTACCCAAATTTTCATTTTGACTGAAGAAGTTACTAGGGTGAGTATCGAAATGTCTCAGTTTTAAGCTGCCATGATTAAACCTTTTAAGATATCTCCTCTTAGATATTATGGAAGAAGGGAAAGATAATTTCCTTATTCCCCTTTCTGATCCTAGGTCCACTACCTGTGCTGTTCTGGAATGAGTGGGATGTGTGGGCATGATAGCTTTGGAGGAAGAAGGGAGAATCTTCACTGTCATCCTTCCCTACATGTTAATTGAGGCAGCTGCTAAAGTAGAGCTGCTTCACTATCAAAATAGTATCTTTGGCTTCTGTCACTTATTTTATATTTTTAATTTGGTAATGCTTCCTGAGTATCTTGCTTATCTTAGCAGTCTTTAGCATCCATCCCGCCCATTCTGTTTGAATTGAAGCTGATGTGTGGGGTCTGTCTGGCAAGAGATGGTTGGGCTTCAAAGCAAAACTGGCTAGGGAATTCTGGGAGTTGAAGTCCACCTTTCTTAGAGATGTTGAGGTTGAGAAACCCTGGTCCAGCATTACAAATGTTGTAGCCTGAGGTGCCCCTGTGTTGGGCTTGTCCGTTTCGTATACAAAATTCTGAAATCCCATATTGGGGATTGAATGTCTCAGCTTTTTCTGGAGGTTTATTTATAAAAGGGGATGAAACTATACCTCTGCTTTAAAGGACAAGCCCAGCATATGACTGAGAGGACAGTATCTTCTGAGTGAAGGAGAGACAGAGAGATTGACAGGAACAAAAGGGATGGGAGAGATAATTTGTCAAGTTTTGTCTAACCCACCAGCATACACAAAACATATGTATGTATGTGCATGTATGTAAATATAGTCATTCTACCATAGTCCACATATAATTTGGTAATGCTAATTCTCCCCCCCCCGCCCCCCTTGGATCCTGTAATCTCTTAATTTGGGATAGAATCTGAACTATCAGCTCCATCCAAAGCCGAACCTTTACTGGCCGAATGGCTTTTATAAAATTGCTGACCTATTTTTTTTTTTTCCCTTCAGGTCTTTCAAGTCCCTTTGGAAAAGGAAGGACAGCTTGGAGGCCCTATACTTGCACCAGAAGAAATCAAAACAATCTTCGGCAGTATTCCAGATATCCTTGATGTACATATTAAGATAAAGGTGGTACCATTTTAAAATATATAAAATTTATATTGTGAATATTATTTTGCTCAAACCACCTTGTTTGTGCTGCGCTGGAAAAACCTTAATATTCCTTCATGATCTCATTAGTAAAATAAAAAGGGGCAGAATTGGAAATGGGCCTGGTGTCATCATACTTTGTTAAATTCATCTCCTGCCTTTCTCCCTGCACCGTTCTATAAAGTGGGTTAGGTTGAGGGATTATGACTGACCCAGAATCACCCATGGCTTCTATGGTCTATTTGAACCTCAGATTCTCCAGCCCTACCTCAACACCTGAAACACTCCAGCATTCCACCCTGAAGTCTTGTATACTTTTCTAATATTTTGACACTTTATTTTGGCACCAATAGCTGATAATTCTAAATCTTAAATTTTGTTTTGGAGCATTGTGCAGTTGTGGTAATGCTATTGTTTTGTGGCATCTTTACTGACGGAGCTCCCTGACATCCACATGATTAAATATGAAAAATAAAGTTTTTCTTATTCTCCACTTTCCCTCCTCTCCTGCTTCCAAGCATCACACTGAACAAGATTTCATCTAGAAGGTCAAACAATCTTGTAGCTTGCTTTTTTAGAACTATGAATAATCGTAAATGAATAGAGTGCCATCTTTTGTTATTTTAGGAAGACCTTGAAGACCTTATGATAAACTGGACTGAAAACCAAAGCATTGGAGAGGTTATACTTAAATATGTAAGTTTTGGTTTCTACTCAAGCTATGAATGAATGCTGTTATTTTATATCTAAAGTGGACCCTTCACTTCTACCCCTTGGTCATGTGGAGGAGCCTTTTGTCTTGAATTGGGAGAACGCAATGTAGCTCTTCTCTTTGTATTAGTAGTATTAGGCAGCGTTTGAACAGGGGACAGTCCTATATGGGGATAGGACAACTTGCCACAGCCAACTTGCTGAGGCCAACTCACCATGGCCAACTCGCCACAGCCAATTCATCATGGCCAACTCGTTGTGGAACAACTCTGCGGGACAATTTTAACAATTCTGTTTATTTAAAATAAATAAGAATTATTTTAATTTTTGCCATTCACATTTCATTCTGTTCCTGCTTTTGTGTCCTTTAAGGATTCTATCCCACCATTTCTTTGATTTTAGTGTAATCCTTGTCTTGTAGCGAGTTGTCTTGCGGTGAGATAGCTGAGGCGGATTGTCACGGACTCATCCTATTTATCCTTTTAAGTTTACTGAATCATGAACTTGTGTTCAGTAAAGTTAAATCACTCACTGCAGAAGCATGATTACAACTGTATGTTAATGATTCTTGGGCAAGGTCTTGATTGAAAGTGAAATAATAACAATTCTGCAGTTGCTGGTATTTCTTTTGAGATAAAAGAGAATGAAAGTTTAGTAACCTGCAAGGATCTGGGATGTTACATAAGGGTAGAATACAGAATAGTGTAGACATATTATTGGCGGGGCAATGTGCAAATTCAGCCCTGTGTTTTTATTAGTATTTGCTTTGCAAATGCACTGTATGTGTAGGTGTTTGTTACAATAGCAGATTTAATGTACTAACACCAGCAGAGGTCAGCTTTACCAACGGCATAGACTCCTTCAGCAAACAGAGTAACTTCAAACTGCTTGTTCTGAACACTGATGTTATTTTAATTTTTCAACCACGTGCATGTTGTAAATAAAAAATTGGGATTCTTTCAGTCTAAAGACTTGGTGAAAACATATCCTCCTTTTGTGAACTTCTTTGAAATGAGCAAGGAAACCATTACCAAGTGTGAAAAGCAGAAGCCCAGGTTTCATGCTTTCTTGAAGGCAAGTATTCATTTTCTGGTTCTAATGCAGTGATCCATCTCGTGAAAGGTGCAGTTTTGACACTGAAATAAGCAATTAGGGCTTGAGCACTGTGGAAGCACAAATATGCTAGAACAATGTCCCGGTGACTGTAATAGGGAAAAAAGGTGCAGCTTTGAAATCAAGAATCGGTTGATGGAATAGCATCATATACTTGTCCTTTGTGTAAAATATATATAGCACCTGATCCTAATGTGCTTTTAAAGGGGGGTAAGCTAGATTGGCAAGTTTCTTGTTTGCACTTATAGAAAGAACAAGGAGGCAGACAATATTTTTTCTCTTGTCAGAAGCTAACAGTCTCATTGATATTAAAGTAATAGCTACTTGTGAACACAAGTTATCTTCAGGTGATCTTGGTCATTGAGAGACAATTAACTTCACTCCAAGTCTTCATTTTACTTTTACTTTTTCCTGTGATTTTCACATGACTCAATAGGCCCAGAAGAAGAAGTCCTGCAAAGCTAATCTTTTCCTATGTGTGCATCAAAAACCAGTGCAGGAGGTTAAAAACAGATGAACTCTGAAGCTATTAAGCTGGACAGTAGCCTCAATTGCTCAACCTGTTATATCCAGAACAACAATGTTGTACAGTAATGTTTGGCCCCATGCTACTGTGTTTCCACAAAAATAAGACCCGGTCTTAGATTTTTTTTCTCCACCAAAAAAGGTACCAGATTTTTTTGGGGGGGTGGGGAGGGTGGGGGTGTCTTCCGCTGACTCACTTTGTGGCGGTGGCACCAACAACCCTGCCCATCAGCAGGAGCCTGCTGTTCACCCACTTCTTCTGCGGCCGCTTGCCACCGCTTGTGCGTGTTGCCCCCAGCCTATGTTTTGCGGCTGAGAAACAGACTCAGGATTGACCCTGGCCTCATTTTGCCATCAGAGGCCTTCCGGAAAGGTCTCTGATGGCAAAATGAGGCCCTTTCCTAAAGGCCTCTGATAGTGAAACAGAGGCTGGGGGCAACATGCGCAAGCGGCTGCAGAAGAAATGGTCTAGCAAGGCAGGTTTCAGGGTATGTGAGGCCTAGTAAGTAAGGAAGCTCCACCCACCTCATCTCTACCCTAGCTTAAGTTTTACCCATGTGCCATGCCCCATCCCCCTCACCCTGGAGTGGGTGGGATCTTAATTAGAGTTTACTTTGGGGTGGGTAGAGCTTATATTGGGCACACATGTAAAAATCAAGCCAGGACTTATTTTCAGGGTAGGTCATATTTTTGGGGAAACATGGTAATTATAACCATTATTTTTCCCCATCTTTTCATGGAACTGGTGTAGACTCAAAATTGTCTACTATTGGTCTGGACCTCTGGCTCAGTTTTTTTTTTTTTAAGTTTTCTGCTTGCTTTGTTTGTTCTTGCCAACATCGGAGAGATGAGAGCTATTTAGGCATTCTGTTTTATTCTTTTGAATACAGTGTAATAAAAGAGGGCCCGTACTACTCAAATAATTAATGGGGAGTGAGAAATAAAATTAGCAGTGAAGAAACATGTGGCTTTCAAACTACTGATTTAATCATTTTTACATAATAATTTAGTAAATATCTTCCAGCAAGGTTCCCAGATAAGCAATTAACAACCTATGTAATATGTCAAACTTACATTTTTTTAAAAAACTCAGTGGCGTATAAGCGTGGGAGCCACTAACATTGCAGAGTTTTGTTTTGTTTTTAAAAAAGAAAAATTGATTACTTTCTAGAAATAATGTTGCAACTTCTCTTGCAATAGATAAATCAAGCTAAGCCAGAATGTGGTCGCCAGAGTTTGGCAGAACTCCTTATTCGGCCAGTACAGAGACTGCCCAGTGTTGCCCTTCTTCTAAATGGTATGTTCAGAAGCTGGTTTTGTCCAGGGGTTGAAGTAACTCGCATTTGTAGAATCAAATTAAATCTGGTTATCTGAAGAATCGTCTCTTCCCAGTTACATCCACTGAACCCATTAGAGCGGGAAAAGCGGAATGTTGTGGGTCCCATTTCCTAAGAAGGTACATCTGGCACGACCCAGAAAAAGGCCCTTCTCCGTGGTGGCTCCTTCCCTTTAGAACATGTGTCAAACGCTATTTCATAGAGGACTGCATCAGGGTTGTATTTGACCTCAGGGAACCAGGGTGGCACGGCCAAGGTGGGCATGACCAGCTCGATGTCACTCGTGTTGGGGATGCCTGTGGTGGCCTGAGCACTCTGCCACGAAAATAGGCTCCCGAGTTCCGTTTTTGGCCACAACGTTCTCCTGCAAACCTCCGCCAGCAAAAGTGGAGCTTGGGAGGGCCGCCCCCAGCCCTCCTGAGTTCTGTTTTTGCTGGCAGAGGCACTGCGGGCCAGTCCTTTGCTGTTTCCAGGACAGCCCCCCCGCCGGGCCAGATCGTGCACTGGATCTGGCCCCCAGGCCTTGAGTTTGACACCCCTCCTTTAGAACATCACCCCTGTACTTTGTAAGGCCCTGAAGACCTGATTTTGCCAATGGGCCTGAGGAACCCAGAGTGGGATGGAGCCCATCAAGTGACTCGTGTATTGTTGTCAACAGGGATTATTGTTTGTAAGCCATCCAGAGTCATTGAGAGTGAGTGGGTGGCTATATAAATTGAATGGATGGATGGATGGATGAATGAATGCTTGGGGTGTAATTTTTGTGTGGGTAAGTCCAATTGGGTCTGTGAACTCCCTTAAGAAATGAACTAGAAAATATCTTATAGATGTCAGGCATATGATGTTTATTGCATTTGTAAACAATCCGTTTTAATCGATGTTTATTTTCAATATTAATTTAATTGCAAGGTCTATGAACTATAATTAAGATGGATAACATCATGTGACTTGATAGCTACTTGAGGTACTCTTTTAGTATGCAGCCCCTGAAGTTGTCATCAAGAAACATATTTCAACAGCAAGGAAGATAAAGCAGTAATGGTCAAAGAGGGGGATATATATTTATGTTTTTTATTTGGATATCATTTCTGGATTTTGTGCTGATGGTAAAAAAAAACAAAACGTTGCCTTTGGTTTTGCTGATTAGATCTGCCGATTCGTTGTTATGGAAATGGATATTTATATATTAATGTGTAAAAGTAAAAAGTTGAGGTTGAATTGTTGTTAGCTTGTACTTTGCTACGAAGAGCCAGACATCTTTTTCTTTCTTCCCTGGTACATCTCATTTTCTTTCCCTTAATTTCTTGCTTTTACTTTTCTTTGTATTTTATACATTGGTAAAACATTAAAAGTCACGTAAAGAGAAAGGAACAAAGAAGCTACTTCAATCCATTGCAAGCTTAAGTCAGGTACAACCGTTTAGGCCTAACTTGCATCAGATTATATACAGTACTTTAAAGTAGTACAGGCCAGCTTAGTTATAAAAAGAATGTGCTTAATGCAAAGACCCGTAATTGCTCATTAAAGCTGACTTTAAAAGCACATGGTAGAATATTTAACTGGGAGAGAGAAATGATGGTAAAAATCAGTTCATTTAAACTTTCAGAAGTACATTTAAAAAACAGGATTGTTTTATTCTAGAAAATGCAGGCCTATTGCTCAGTGGAAAATCATGTAATGAATGTCCTTCTTTGTCTTCTCTTCCCCTTAAATGTCCTGGACTTTTTACCTGCAATTGTGCACTCACCCTAATTGTTGTGTTGTGTTGTGGTCTTCCCAATGCTCAAAGTGTCCCCCTCTCTCCCCGTTGGGAGTGAGATCAAATTGCATTTGGTAAATATTTCCGTTTTCTGCCACTTAGGAAAATAAGTGTATGCCTTAAAAGTCAATAGCTGAACAGCTAAGGTTGTAAGATTTCTGCCTCATCAGCACTCTTAATTTCAATGGCTAAACTTTTGAATTCAAGTACAGGGATTTCTGAAGCGACAGACTCTCAGAAATGTCCATTTTTAGGGCATCCTGTGGCATGCTGTTATGCACAGTTGCTCTGTTTCAATCTTGCAGACCTCAAGAAACACACCGCAGAAGACAATCCTGACAAGGCCACCCTAGAGAGCGCCATTGAGTCGTTAAAGGAAGTGATGACGTAAGTCCGATGACTCTAGTTGATGCTAGTCTCAAAATTAATATAACCCATGATTAGGGATGCTCAAAACATTCCATTCTGTGTGCGGAACATAGGACTTTGAGGGGTTGGTTCAAAATATTGGGCGTTATTTTGTATTGAATATGAACTGGAGAACAGAAGGCAGAAATGAAATGTCAAGCCGGAAAGTTGGGGGGGGGGGCGCAGGGAAGGGGGAAAAAAACCCCTAAGACTGGGAGTTTCTTTGGTGATGGTATATGCAAACATTGTCAGCCATGGGAAAGAGGAGAGAGAAGATGGGCAAGCTGGTGGATATACTGAGCCTGGATCACTGCAGGAAGGAATGGACACGCTGGCCACTAGTGGAGAAGAGAGAGGGTGGGAGGGAGCGCTCTTAGAACAGTGTTCCCCAACCTTTCCGGCTTTGCAGACCGGCATGTGGGGGGGAGAAGGAATGGTTCCGCGCCAGCAGCTGCCTTGCATGCACAGCTCCATTTGTGCAAGAGGCAGGCTCACGCACCCCCTGCTTGCACAGATGGAGATGTTCGCATAAGTGGAACTACATGTGCGCATGCGCTCGCCCTCAGCTTCTGCCTCCTGGCTCCAAATGGGCCATGGCCCAGTATTGGGTCACAACCTGGGGGTTGGGGACTTGTCTCCTAGAAGATTGAAAGTGGGCGGACCGGCACAGAGGCCAATTGGGGATTTGAGAGACCTGGGCTTTTCTATTCACCTTGAAAAATCACCCTAAACTCCTATCAGTGTCAAGGTTCCGAGTAATGAACCCAACCAATTCAGCAACTCCGAGACTTCAGACTTTCTCAAAATAACTGCTTTATTGAGTACATCATTTCGGCACGATTGAAATGCAAAATCAGCTCTGGCTATTTCCCACGCTTCCAGCATAATTAAAGAATAGGGAGCTCCCTCCCTCCTCGTCACTGGTCACATTGTCCAATTAGGCGTTCTGGCATCTCTTTGGTAAGCTCTTCCAGTCTTCGGCCAGCACCTGTTGGGATGACCTTGGTTCCCACAGGATAGTAGGTTGTTGATGTCTGGTCTGGCATTCCAGAGCTCCGTTCTCTCCCCAAAATGTGTCAAGCTCAGAAACAGAGAAAATGGGCGGGACAGGCCTGATCTGTTTCGAAGTTGACGATAAAATTTTGTGTTGAGTGAACGACAAGAACTAATGTGTTCTGGATTTTGTTTTTGCTTAACTATAGCCAACCCGAAATGGTTTTATAGGACTTCCAACCCTTGATGGCTTCAAATCTAAAATTGCGTAGTTTTTATTTCGTGCCTACCCTTATAAATTACCTTGGAAGTAATATGCATTGAGTTCATTGCCTAACATGCTATATGGAATGCATCAGAAAGATCTGGGCACTGATAACTCCTACCTCATATTTTAGAAGCTGTAGGTGGTTATCATTTTGATATTTGTGAATAGCTTCTAACTAGTTCTGTCCAAGTAAACCTTAGAGTCAGGCTGAAGATAAGGACCTTAAGTTTTCCTGGAAACTCACAGTTTCTAATCTCTATCCTTTAGTGTAATGAGGGATACCTTATTTCATAAAAGCTTCCAGTTAGTCTTGGGGAGAATATCATTTCTTAAGATGCCAGGATATGTTTTCTGTATAAGTTGAAGGAGTGAAAGCTGAAAAATAAACAGTGAATGAAATCAGCCCGATCAATGCTGAATGATCTGTTCCATGGAAGGTTCATTGAAACTCATATTTTAAAATAGAAAAAGGAGAGCAGCCAGGGGACTTAATCTTTTTCCACCAGCTTAAAGAGTTTCTCAAGTTTGGGGCCTGTTGTTTTCTGCATTTATATTTGTCCCACATTTTTCACCGGCGTTTTCCCAAACTTTTTTTCCCCTTCTAGACATATTAATGAAGACAAAAGGAAGACTGAAGGTCAAAGACAGATTTTTGATGTTGTTTATGAAGTAGATGGTTGCCCAGTAAGTAATGGTTTAGCGCTCCATTATATTTTTAAAAATACAATGGTGATTTTGAGCAAAATGGAAAGAAGTGCATGATTCCAAATTTGGCATTTTGAGAACAAGTGGGGGACACCCACAATGGTTGCCGTGGTGGTTTAACAGATTTAACAGATAATCAGAGTTGGAAGGGACCTTGTAGGTCATCTAGTCCAACCCCCCACCCAAGCAGCAGACCCTACACCATTTCTGACAAATGGCAGTCCAATCTCTTCTTGAAAGTCTCAAGGTGATGGCACTCCCACAACTTCCGAGGGCAAGCTGTTCCATTGGTTGATTGTTCTGTCAGAAAGTTTCTCCTTGTTAAATCTCTCCTTGTTCGGTTTCCATCCATTATTCCTTGTCTGGCCTTCAAGTGCTCTGGAAAATAGCTTGACCCCTTCCTCTCTGTGGCACCCCTCAAGTATTGGAACCCTGCTATCATGTCTCCCCTGGTCCTTCTCTTCACTAGACTAGCCATGCCCCATTCCTGTAACCGTTCTTCACATGTTTTAGCCTCCAGCCCCCTAATCATCCCGGTTGCTCTTCTCTGTATTTTTTTTCCCTAGACTCTCAACATCTTTTTTATAGTGTGGTGAACAAAACTGGATGCATTGCTCTAGGTGTGGTCTTACTAAGGCTTTATAGAGTGGTATTAGTACTTCCCTTGATCTTGATTGTATCCCTCTGTTAATACAATTTAGGATTGCGTTGGTTGTGGGACGTGCCTTCCTATTCTCGGTGTGTTTTGCCAAGTGTTGGGAGGGAGCAGATGCCCAGGCCATTGGTTCTTTTGGATCCAGAGACAAGGAGCACACCAGTAAATTAAGGGATGCTAAGCTTTAAGGAAACAGATTTTAAAAACATAACAATCCAAACAAGACAATACCCAAATTGGTTACAAATTACCAGGACAGTCGTGGTATTCTACCAGTTCGGCCTAGTTCTGCCGAGCCAGTAGCAGCGATGAGCAGTGGAGACCAAACTGGTTCTCTCTGCCGCTCTGCTATTGGGCCCACCTGCCTGCTTGGGCTCCCATACTCACCTTTATCCTCTGCTTTTGAAGTGCAGTTGCTTTGCATGGCAGCTGCTGAAGTGACCAGGAGAGTGCAGGCTTGCAGGAGGTGAGTTGGAACGCCTCTGCGCCTGTGCAAAGTGTGAGTTTGGTATGCACGCATGCAAAGCGCGCCCACCAAGCCACACCCACCGAACTGGTGGTAAATTTTCTTGAATCCCACCACTGTACCAGGAGCATCTTAATAATGACAGCAGAGGTACCCTTAGGGCAGCCAGGTTCCACAGTACCCAATGCTAGGTTCTGTATAGAAACTCCCATCAAACAACCATAACCTCAAGGTGTTTTTTCAAAACCTAGCACCATGACGTCATGGCCCTGCTACAGTCAGGAGTCTGCAAGACTTGACCTTTGATTGGGTGGCACTTGGGCTCTGGGGTGGGAATTGAAAGTTTGAGGTTTTTACAGGTTTTGCTGCTATGTGAAAATTCCAACTCCCCTTCTATTTTATTCGGCAAGCAAGAGTGGGAAAAAAAGAAGCAGGTTAGCTTAGGTATGAGCTCCAAACCTCTAAACCTTTCTTAATATGAAAAGGAAATCAAAATTATGTAATTAAACTCCTCAAAATAATGATATTCCCCGTTGCAACTGCACAGTGCTGTGCATATGCAAAACTCTATGTGGAAATGCTAGCAAACATTCCTCTTGTCTGGCCCCAAAGCAGACTCATTTTGCTTGAAGAACTGTGGCCAGGACTCCTCAAATGCTACTGCTTGGGAGGATGCACTTCCCAAAACAACTGACCTTATCTGCAAATGGCATTGATGGGAGGAGGTTCAGCATGGTTCAGAGACACTCCTGCCACTTCCTGCTTAATGACTTGTACTACTTGGGTTATGAAAACAACTGGGACAGCCTGGATTGCCATTGCTGAGCAATGCGGTCATCTGATATTGTGCTTCGTGGCTGCATTGCTTGGTGATGGCAATCTTGACTCCACTTGCTATTGTAACTAGAGGACTATCTATAGTTCTCAATAATCTAAATGTCATGGAGAGTTGGGAGCCTTTGAAAACCTAGGAGTAGAGTGGTTTATGCTATGGAAAATAGCCTAGGTCTCCAAACTTTCCTCCATTTCCTCCAAATGGAGGCCTCTTTGAGAGGTCTTCACTGGATGTCAAGAGGGTACTTGGTAAAATTGAAGTCTTTTGCTGTTTGAACTTTTGTTGGCCATTGCTAGCCTTTTGAATTGAGTCAAAGGTCTATCAGTAGCCAATGCAGCAATTTTGGGACCATTTTCACCCTGCAGGAAAAGGGCTGAGTCACCAGCAATCTTACTGTCAATCTTACTGAAGACGTAGATTTTGGTCCATCTCCAAAGCCTTCCCCAAGTAGAGTATAATAATTTAGTTGACTGGTGATCGAGATGTGAATAACTAACACCAGAATGTTTAAGTCCAAGTAAGCTTATAAGTAGGCAACTTCCAAAGTTGGGGGAAAGGCTCCCCATGGCTTTTACCTGTTGTTTAGGTAGCGTGCCTAAGTCAAGAGGAGACCCAAGTCGTACTCTGGAGTTCTGCAAATAGAGCCCAACCGAGAGCAATATTTTTAGATGTTGACCGAGGAACAGTAGCTATGTCTTGGAGGGATTCTATCTAACCTTATTTTTCCATTCAGACAATAAAACAGCTACCAGACGCTGATTCAAGCTTTCTATGGCACCTTTAAAAATCAGATTGATTACAGCAGGATACAATGGATAAATCGTCAGCATGGCCCGGCTAATAATATACAGCTGAGTTTCATCAGTATTCTGAAGTCAATTCATCTTCTATTGATGCACCCCAGTGGCTTTATTTCAATGTTGATTAGCATAGGGGAGAGCACCAAGCCCTTGGGTAACCACGGCCTTGACATCTGTTGCTCCATAGTGACAAGCCAAAATTGCCTACTCAGGCGGGCAGAATCAATGCAGAATAGTTTCACAGTTGAGCAAAGATATGGTAGTCAATGGTTTCGGAGCAAAGGGTTGTGCTTCCTTTTCAATGAAGTTTGTCAACAGAGTGGCCAATGCCAACCCAAACCCATATCTGGGTATGAAACCCCGGTTTCCTCTAGGATTGTCTTGATCTGAGCAGCCACCACTTTCTCAAGAACCTTCCCGTAAAACTGCTGGATCCAGGAAAGCTGCTTCAATTTCCTTGAAGGCAGGTGGTGGCATTACTCCTTCTTCAAATAAGTATTAACATTTCTCTGATTGCCAATAACTCATTCCACCTGCCTGCCCAAAGAAGGGTTTGGATCCAAACTTATTATTGTGGCCTGTTGGCCGCTGGCCCCTCCAGTATCCGAATCAGAGGAGGAGGCATGGGAGTCAGGGTCAGCATCAGGGCAACCTGGGGGCTCCGAGGGGGAAGAGGGAATGGAGCTGGCAGAGAGAGAGAGAGACATGAGCGGAGCCTGGGCCATCCGTCAGCCCTCAGATGGAGAGTCAACAGCTCCCAGGTCTGGAGGTGGCTGATGAAGAAGAAGACGAACAGATGGGTCCAGTGCCTGATGCAGGGATGCTCAGAAGGCAAAGAAGGGGAGAGCAGTGGAAAGCCGCGGGTTGATCCTGGGGAAGGAAGAGCCACCACTGTTAACGAGGCCCCACCCTAGCTCTGGGGATTAAAGGCAGCGGGTGGAGATGAATAGGTGTGGCCAGAGGGACTTGTTAGCCTGCGAGAGAAACTTTTTGCCAGGGTTTGCTGGCATTCCTAATGAATCTTTTGAGTTCACGTTAGAGGGTTTGTCGTGTTTGGGGAACTGTTGTGTTACACTGCAAAGAATCACAGGCTCAGTAAAGTCAAAAGAATCCTAGATAATTTAAGATCTACTCTTGCTCACCATGTTAGTTTCTGTTATAGAACATTTAGCCCAGAACAAACACCATTAACTTTATCGGCCAATCAGTAAAATTGTCCTGTGAGCCTGCAGGAATCTTATCCTGCTCATTGTTCCCCAGTTTGACGCAGGTACCTATTGAAGTCTGCTTTTTCCACCATTATCTGTAATCTTTGGACATGTCGGACCCACCAGCTCTATTAAATCTCCCCACTTTGACTCTTCCTGTTCTCACACTTTAGGGGTAAAGGAGGGGAGCCCCCACCAGTATTTTCCAGCCCCATCCCTGGGGTCCAAATCCTGAGAAATCCAATATATTCCTTAACCTAAGAATGAGACTTTATTCCATGTGCAAGAGAGCCCTTATTAGGTGGTGCGCTGTGCTGCAATAACAATTTGTGTGTCCTGTGATAAGCGAAGATTCTCTCTACTTTTTATCATTATTTCTTGGTGATGCAGCAACCTCCCAACTTCTCTTTTTAATGAGCTTTTCCTGTGCCCAATAGGCTAACCTCTTGTCGTCTCACCGCTGTCTAATTCAGCGCCTGGAAACGGTTGCACTTGGGGATGACCTCTGTGACAGAGGGGAACAGGTCACCCTTTTCCTTTTTAATGACTGCCTGGAGGTAAGTCTGCAGTGACTCATTTGGCTGTGACATCCTGGAATGACTTGCAACTCAGAGGAATAAATAACATCCAAACACCTGGAATCTGTGAAGGGCAATTTGAATGTCTTTTTTTTTTTTTTTGTCCTCTGTGGAAGGCATTGTGCTATGTGTAACAGTCACTCAGCCGGTAAGGACTGCTGGAAAAAATGGTCACAGAGACTACTTTTTTCTCTGCGGTCTTAATGCTTTGTAACTTAATTCTGGGCATTGCTGGGAAAGCCAGGAGAACTTGCTGCTGCTGCAACTTGCTAGAAGCAAGGAAAGCTGTGATCAGAAGGAAAAGTGAGGTATTGTCATCAGAGTCATTAAGGGCGCCTTTCAGTAATTCCTCCTGGCCAAATGAAATATGTTTTCACTGGCCTCTTCGATAGCATGTCAAAGTTATTTATTTAACAGGTTTGCGTAAACCCCCTTCGACAAGGTCTCAAAACCCACACTAAGCATTGACAAATTGGAAGCTAGGTTCATATCACATGGGAAGTCCAAATCAAACTGCTGTTACATGGATCACACTGAGCTAAACTGGCTTGTTTACATGTAATTTATGGAAGGAACTATAGTTGAGGGGGGTTTGTACATTATGGTAAGACAAAACCAAACAAACCACAATGGGTGTACTCAACCCATGAATTGCTGAACTACGATAAAAAGTTTACTTTTTTGAGCTAGAGCAGAGGTCTCCAAACTTGGCAACTTTAAGACTTATGGACTTCAACACCCAGAATTCTGGGATTTGAAGTTGCCAAGTCTGGGGACCCCTGAACTAGAGATCATAATAATTACAGAATTTAATCTGATCTAGCCACCTTCGTTTGCTTTTTGAGACTTTAGGTGGCAGTTTATTCATAAACATAAAACGACTCTCTTTTACCCCTCAGATGCAAACAGATTCACTGGAAGTTTGAATTCTGCCTCTAACATTTAAACAATGTACTGGGTTCGTCTCTTAGAAATTGTACCAGATGTGTAGATTGTGTCAGTTTGTGTAACTCTTATCAGCTTTAACTGTATTCAGCCAAGCTGTCTCTATTCTGTGAAATACTTTCTGTGCATCAGCTGTTCTGGAAGATGCTTGGTTTCCATCTGAACATGTAGTTTTGATAGACTGACATTTTTAACACCTGATTCATCTGAGAGAGTGGGTTTTCCTTAATTTCAGAGGGCTCTAAAAATATTGTGTTGTTCTGATAGGCTCTTGGTAGCGGGATTGAATGCCACAGTGTTTGTTTGATCAAAGTGAATGTATTCATCGCTCTGTACATATAAGAAGATATTTCCACTGCATGATCTGCAATTTTTATTAATATATATTGAAGAAAGCATCCATTGCACTGATTCTTGAACAGATGCCTTAACCTGATTTTTCCAACAAATCTCCCAACCCAATGGGTCTCAACTACTTTATATATACACGTATGAACCTGAAAAGAGACTTGACACTCTTCAAGTTTTGTTGTCCTTCTCTACCCTAACATCTACTTGATGCCCAACAAGCCGGAGAACATGCTAGATTGGTTTTCTCTCTTCCTGGTGAATTGATGGATCATGATTTACACTAGTGTAATTCATTGGTGTCTTGGTGGTATTTACAGTTCTGGCACTGCTTCAGGCTCTCAGGACATTGCCTCAGCAGCCTGTAAATTCTCATGGGACTTATTTGTGTTTAATGTGAATCAGTAACAGGTCTATGTCAGGTAATTCCGTTTTGCCGCTTCTTGGGCTCCAAAAATGCCCACACAAGCAGTTATAAACAGAAATTATTGTTGGAAAAATACTGAACCAACTAATCAAGTTTCAGAGGCTTGAGTCTAGCACGGGGGAGGTCATAAAACATATGTTCATTATGGTCTGTCCAAGTTGCATCATTAAGGATATATAGCCTTCCATGCAAATCTGCCCTAAATAGTCAAGAGTGAATCTGAACCCAATCCTTCCTCTGTGATGTTAAATACTTCAGCAGATGGCCCATTGAATTTTAATTGCCAGGATCATAATACTGTATGTGTAGGTTGGGTATACTGGAGTTACCAGTTGAAAAATTCAGTTACCTGAGAACCTCAATGCTCATTTGGGCAGGGAGCCCCTACCTTTTCTTATTTTGTTCTAAATATCAGTCTTGCTTTTCTATGCCACTAAAGGCTGCCATGAGGCTAGCATAAAACCTAGCTCAAGTAAAATGATAAAAGCAAAAACAATAACATTGATGAACAGCTGAAATAGAAAACCCAGTCAATACATACCTTTATTAAGATTACCAAAAATATGCAGAAGTATGAGTTCTTTAGTTAAAACACGTTTATTTGTCTTCAAAGCTGTTAGATCCAGAGCTGTTAGAGTAGCATCCATATGGCGCAAGCCTTGTTCTTTATAACAGAAATTACACATTGGAGAAGAAATAAGATAAAAAGCAAATTCAAATATCCGTTTGTAGATTTGAGAGATGTAGAGTAGATTTAGTTGTAAAGTTGAAAGAAATTGTTTGGGGGGAAAAGAGAAGGCAGAAGGCATGATCCTAAGCATTGGGACAGAATATCCTGGTTCTTTGTTGCAGCTTGACAAAATGGCTGCTGTGAGATATGACTAACTGAGAGTGGAATATGGACTTTTTCAGTCTTCTAAAGACAAATTATAAAAGGAGTACAGCAGTTCTCTTGGGGCAGGCCACGTAACAACCTGGATGTCAATAGCTTCTCTGCGGTGGATGAATATAAAATGAGGTGAAGTGATACATGTAGTAAATTTCATAGGGGAGGAAGATACCTCAGGGAAAAGGCAAAATAAGAATTAGAAATCTTAATTCTGCCAATGCTGTTTTGTAATCTTCTAAAGCATTTGTAGCTCTTAGTGTTTTCAGCCGTTTCTAAGAAGCAATGGGGTGATGAGGATGTCATCACTGTGAACATAATAGCAAAGCACAAGGTGTATAGAGTTTAATAGGTTCAGACAGCATTCGATGAGATTGAAGTCATGATTCTGTGCTTTCTCCTGAACTAGAAGATACGCATCTAAGAAAGATATTAAGCTCTTTTTATATCCCCTTATAGTACAAAAGCCATCGCAAAGCAGCTTATCTAATAAATCATAAATTTTATGGGAAAGTATTTAATTACATTTAAGTTAGACTAGAAACCTAGACTTGAGGGACTATTAAGATCAAGTCCTACCACTGCTTAGTGAATCCATATTAAAGCATTTGCCTTCGATGATTGCCTTATCAGATATGACAAGGGGAGCTCATCCCTACCCTAAGAAATTGAGCCTGATCTGCTTTTAATCTAGAACTTTTTTATTCACCCGATGCTCAAATTCATTTTGGAATTTAAGACTCTTGTTTTGCACTTTGAGATTCTGAAAACAACTCCTCCACAAATTCTACCATCTTTTAATCTTCGTGATATCCGAAGCATAACATCCAGATTCAGCCACAGTTTTGTTCCATATAGTATCAACCTTGTGAACTCTCAAGCTTCCTGTTTCTGCTATATATTCAAGATAACAGTGATTCATATTTATATGTATTAATATGTTAGGGTGTAAGTATATACATACGTATGTATATAGCATAACTACATGTGTGTTGTGTGCATGTACATTTTTGAGAGCATTTCATTTTTAATGTGTGCCAGAGTGCCCACAGGCAAAAAAAAAAAAATGATGATCATTCCCTAGTTTCTGTTCTTTATTTCCATTCTCTGATTATCCTTTTTCCAGTCCTTGAACCTATTTGAATGTTTCTTGAAGCTACTTGTCCTAGAGATGGATAATAGGTGAAACTATCATTTCTGTGATTTGGGGCCTGTATGTTCCATATATATTCAATAGTTCAGTGAATTAAAGATTGCAACCATTTTGTCCTGAAGTATATATTTTAGTGCTGTACATACTTTGGGTTCTATACATTTACTGCAAATCAGTTGATTGTCAGGTTGATGCTTTTAGGCTGAAGTTCCTGTGCCTGTAAAACTATATTATTTGATTATAGTTATTTCTTTATCAAGATGGCCGACAATAGTATTGCAAGCAGCCAGAAGAATCTTCTGTGAAAGTGCAGGTTTTGTTATTGGGCATGTTTGCAGAGAATTACCATGAGAACTAGGCCACTGGGTATCCTGTTGCAAGACAGTATGGTTTGCACATCCATTGGCATATGCTCAGTGGGAAATGGATTAGGTGAACTGTAGTCACAAAAGCCTGGATGGCAATAGATTGCCTAACTCTGCTCTCAGATAATTATCTTGCCCTCCAGACTCTTGTCTGCTTGCATAGACTGGATTTAAAAATGGAAGAGATATATTTAATTAGCATTCCCTGATTCAGTGCTCTGCTACTGGCCAAATGCAGCTTGGGAACACTTTGTGAGTACAAGGCAAAGGAGAAGAAGAAGGCAGCATGCGGTGTTCAAGAGAACATAAAACCTCCAAATTACTCTCGTAAAAAGAGGGGGCTGCCTGGCATTTTGAGAAGAAACTATAAATCCATATGTTGCGATTGCTTAGGCTTTTTTTTTTTTTTTTGGAAAGCCACCGTTGGCTGCAAGACTTGCCATTTTAAAAGGTGTTTGTGGATGTTGGAGCTGCTTTCTCACGGAGGTTTTCTTTGGTTTGTGACAGATTGCAAGGAAACGGCACAAAGTCATCGGTGGCTTCAAGAGTCCTCACGGCCACACCAGGCCACCAGCCTGCCTCAAGCACGTCATCCTCATGCCTCTGTCTCAGATCAAGAAGGTACTAGACATCCGAGAGACAGAAGGTTAGGATTTTTTTTTTCAGTGAATTGTGGGGCTGGGTGTGTGTGTGTATGTGTGGAGAAGATAGGTTTTCAACCCCAATCTGGTGACTCTAGAGACCTCCTCACACAGTGTTCAGACCGGGGAAGACTTGAACCAACACAAGGAATGATTGCTTTGACTGCTGGAGGATTTGGGCATGGCTGAACAGTGAGATCTCTTCCAAAGAGGTTACCTGGCAGTCAGGGATCTGTAAATAGCCATTAAAAGGAGCAGAGAGAGAAGACAGTCAAATGTCAGCTTGTGAACTTGAATTTGTAGAAAACCATTCTCAAAGCTTTTAAAGTGCACAGCTCTTGCATTTTCTTTTTCGATGCGCTTTGTTCAACGTTTGTCTAAAAATAAAGCATCTCATGTGGGTGTATTAACCTTTAAGAACAAAAGGTTTATATGACTGGCACTTTAATCTTAAGCAGCAGTTGAGCCCACATTCCTGAAATCTTTTAGTAGGCAGATGCAATTCCCCCCCTCCCCCCCCACCCCAGATTATGGCATTTACATGGCTGTAAACCTTGCTAAAATCAGTTGCTGGAGAGACAGCAGCCCTGGGACTTAATTTCCCTTGTTTATACTATCACTTTACTGCAGCAGCATCCTGTATCTTGGGAAGATTACTTTTCGATAATTGGAGAAAAAGTTGCTATGAGCTAGTTTCCTCCAGCCCACCCTCAGTGCATACCTAGAAAATAACTGGAGCTGTAAAGACAGTTGCACAGTTCTATGCATTTTTCTCTCTCTTCTTTTGCTACTTTCCTTCTTTTGCAATGTGCTATCCTGAGTGAAAACGAATCGAAGTATATTCCTGTGCTTGGGAACATTAATTAAAGCCAGGTTTTCCAAGTCGAGTTTGTTGGGTTTATTTGGAGTTGGGTTGAGGTGGTTGTCAGAAAGATAAGCCCAACACAAGGTTGGTGAGGAGGGGAAAAAACTGTATATGCCACCAGAGCTTTAGAAACAGTAGATCAACCAAAAAATATGGGAAGCTCAATGCAATAGAAGACTCCTGCTCCTAGGCTGCTAATTGAGCTCTCTGGCCAAATCTATGTACAGTATATACCTTGCCTCCTAGAAAGCAAGAAAGATAATAGGTTTTATATGAGTACGAAGCAAAAGAAAGTCACCTGAAGAATAGTGAATGGTTGGCAGCATTGTTTTGCTGGTTACTTTTCTACATCTGTAACTTTAATACAGTTTAAAATTCAAGCCATGATTGTGGAAAGCGGGCTTTTCTGAAATGCCGTATGTCACAATAATCCAGTGTTTCTCGACCTTGGCAATTTTTAAGACACCCGGACTTCAACTCCCCAAATTCTCCAGCCAGCAATACCATTATATTACTGCAATCTGACTGTGGGAAGAGAGTGGATGTTCTCAAAGGTCTGACCTCTGTCTCTGAAGACATGTCAAATGCAGCTATTTTGAATTCTCCACGGGTGACTCTTTGTGGTGGCTGAGTGTGTAGATATTTAGCTTTTACATCTTTATTCTACTTACGTGGCTTTATATCCCGCTCTGTCCCTTGAGACTCTGTACCTTGTCTCAGCCGCTGCAGGTTTAGAGTAGCTCCATAAAACATTGTGTGGCATTATTACCGCTTAATTAGCTTTTAGTCGTTTAGTTTTCAGTGGCTGGAGAAACTACCCACTATACGCCCCAGAGTTGGGAAATTCTCACAGGAGTGGATTCTTTTAATAGCATTTCTTTTGGTCTTTGAAGCCCAGTAAATTAAATTCTCTGGTGGCACAATTCTGCTGCACTGGAAAGCAATTGGAAGCTTTCAGTAAGCCATGAAAATGAGAGCTTGTACGGGGAAAGGCAATTCAGCCAGATATAAATATACAAAGAGGCAATTATATATTGATATTGCTTGCTTGTTAATGTTCAGGACTGTAAGTGTTAGTTCTTACCTTGGCTTAATGATCTCTGCAATATTTTCTAGTCCATGTTTTCTTTCCTTTCATTGTTTAAGATTTTATTTTATTTTATTTTTAAAAGGACATTTCTTTTCTCTACAGACTGCCACAAAGCCTTTGCACTGGTTGTACGGCCGCCAACGGAGCAAAGCAATCTTTTGTTCACTTTTCAAATAACAACTGAGGAACTTCTCAAGGAGGACTGGCTGAAGATGCTGTGTCGGCATGTAGCGAACACCATATGCAAAGCAGACGCTGTAAGCACTTGAGATGAGTTTGATGAGAGGCGCATATTGTAGAATGAGTTCATAGAACAGGTGACCTCTAATCTTGAGGGCTGGGAATCCCTTTTGGGGTTTCTAGAACATTTGTGGGTATGCTCACCGAATGGCTGTTCCGAGGAGACAATGGAGTGCAGAACAACTTGGGAAATTAGAGAAGATGGCAAGAGTGTCCCAGTACTTTTCTAGCAAATAGACCTAGTACTTACTTTTCTGACATCATCTCCTTGCTTTTTTGCCTGGAAAAAGTTCCCAATGAAGCATAAGGGAGCAGCTTCCCACCCCTTCATTTCCTAAACGTTCTTAAGGAGGTCCACATGAAACCTAGAGTCATTGGTGGGATTTATTTATTAAGCCTCAATACACAAGGAGTATTGCTACCCTCTCCTTGCAACTCTAGGCAGTTAAAATCCAGTTAAAAAATAATAATAATAAAAGATACTATTCCTAAAAAAAATTGCAAACTTTGGGAGATCTTTCCACTCAAATACCCTGTGAAACAAAACAGTCTTAACAATTTTTTCTGAAGATTGCAAGGAACACATTTACACTCTTGAAACATGATATTCCAGGAGGGAGGTAGAATACTTAAGGTTTCTCTGAATACCCCCACCACTTTTCCTCTCTCGACTGGAAGCTTATTTCTGCTGGACAATGTAGGGCAAACAAACTCTACCTTGTAGACTTGATCCTAAAGCTTGGGCTCTGGAATGTTTGGGATTTGATTCAGAAAAGGTGCTTGAGAGCAAGAACCAATGTGGCACCTGTCTGGGACTCATTGAAGCAGCCACCTCTTTTTCTTGACTTATATTGCTGCCAAAGAGGGACTTTCCCTACAGTTCCAAAAATAAATATGGCTGCTTTAATGAGTCGCAAAGCCGTGCCGCATTCACACTCCTGTAGATTCCTGTTCTGAATCAGATTGTTCTGAATCAGATTGCCTTTAATCCAAATCCAAATTATGCTTGAAGCTGGTGCTTTGCTTTCTAGTATCTTACTGTCTATTTTTTTAAAAAAATGGAAAATCTTAAATCAATTGCAGCAGGATCCAGTAGGCATCAAAGAGTATGTTGCCATGCATATTGTTGTCTCCGGTCATCATGTTGAGAACCCCTGGATGATCTGTGTATGACAACTAAATGTTATACACAGACTTATTGTCGCCATAATCCAAGTATATTGGCAGAATTCTAATGAGTACATTGGCAAATCCTGTTCATGCTTTGAACAGAGGTTAGCACCTGCAGATTATAAAACGCTCCATAAACCAAGAACCAGCTTATTATGGAGACATTATTCCCAAATGGTACGGTAAAGCTTTTTAGGTAACATACTGGCAGACATTGGGTTAGAAATATAAAACTTGAATGCTGCAAATTAATAGCACAGAAGCATCCCCACTTATGGGCCTGTTTTATATGCCAGCCTTTGTGGTGTGAGGTAAACTCTTGGCACAGCAAAGTTTCCTTTTCAGGAAGCATTTGCGCCATAATTGTTGACTCTGACAAGATTCTTCTTGAGAAAGCGGAGAGCTGTTTGTTTACATTCTTTTTATTTAAAAATTCTGATATTTTTAGTAGTTTAGAAATTATTTTTTTAGCTGCCATATTTTTGATTTTGTCCAAATGCATGGTAAAAAAGTATGTTGAATAAAATTAGCAGAGCTTGTGCTTCTGAGATACCCACTTGATTGATCCGGTTCTTCACATCAAAGTAAATAATATCTGTTCTGGAAATAAAGCGAATCAGGCATTAAAGTATTGTAATATAACATATAGAGGGACAATTAGGCCTAATGATTAAGGCTAGAAACTGGGGGTTTATGAGTTTTAGTCCTGTCTTAGCCATGAAAGCCAGCTGAGTGACCACACCCTCAGTCCAAGACACTCACAAGGTTGTTTGGGGAAAATAGGAGAAATAAGGAGTATTAGATGTGTTTTCTGCCTTGAATTATTTATAAAAAATAATAAAGGTGAGGTAGAAATTACAATAAAAGTGTGAGATGTATTGGTGGGTACATAGGGAAAGAAGGAAGGAAACAATATTTAGAATGCTTGCTTCTTTTGTCCACAAAGTATATACTCTGTTACTTATGGCATATTTTATGATGCAGTGGTAAGTGAAAGTCACAGATATATTATGATCCATTGAGCTCTCTGAAGTTTTCTGAGCACATATGAAGCAAAAAAATAAACTCTTTTAGACATTTTGATAATATGTAGGTATCTAGGTTGAAGACGAACCTGATGTCAAGCTGAATTAAAAATAGAGCCTAGACACATTTTCTACTTCAACCCGGCAAGTCACACTTGTCCTTTCTGCTATGGTGACGCATGACTTATCTCTTTTCTAGCATCATAAAGGAATCTTGATTTCTTGACTATATGTGGCTCGCATCCTTTCTCCTAGAAAAAACCAAACCAAACCTTTGTTTTCTCAAATTACTTGTCCGCTATTCCCACAAGGTGGCAGCAGAGGCTTAAAACGCAATCTCCCCCCGCCCCCCCCCATTTGCCAAATAAACAGTGGAAAGTGTCTGTATCTCTACCATGGGAAGGGTAGGCTTGTGAACTTTAGGGAATTAAGAAGCCCTGGGTTTTTGAATGTGGATTTGAAATTTAAGATGGCTTTTTTCTTTTTACCCTTGAAGCTAATAGTTGAGGCTTTTTCCTGCCAGGAAAATCTTATTTATGCAACTGATCCTGATTCTATTGAAGTAAACACGAAAGATGTGGATAGTACATTGAGTAGAGCATCACGGGCCATAAAGAAAACCTCGAAGAAGGTAAGAGGCTTAAGCTTGAAAAGGACTTTTGTCCTTGAATTCTAAATTGAAGGCACAATTCATTTCCCAGTAAAATGATATAGACTGCCTTATTTTAGCTTTCGTGCAAAACCCTGCATCACCTTCCTGCCATAGTGTGATGTCAGAGTCTTGGTTGCTTAAGAGAACCCTCTCCTGCAAAAAACCATATACTCTTAACATAAAGCTGTTAAAATCCCAGTGAGACCTTATTTTTTTTAAAAAAGAAGCAGTTAAAATCATTCTCGGCAAGACTCGCAAGGCCTGGTTTTTTGATCCCACAATGATAAAATACAGGTCTTTAATATTTTCCATTTAAAAATGATAACAATGAAAGTGGCCCTGGTAACCATATATCCACATATCCCGCGCTTCTGAAGAGATTGTGAGTCTTGCCTACTAAGCCATGCCTACTCTTTATTTCCTATAGGAAAATGATGCCGAATGCAATAGAACAGAAATTGGTGCAAGTTGAACAAATGGCCTGTAGAATAATTGGAAAGGGTGGGGCAGAGAACAGAAAAGTTGCAGAGACCTGACATGGAAGGAAAAGCTTTGAGCTGAATGGCTCAGCCTGAAAAAAGAAAGTTTCTTTCAGAGCAGGGGTGTCAAACTGACGGGCTGGATGTGTCATTCGCAGGCCATGCCCACCCCAGCTCCCTGAAAGGGAAAAACAAAGCGAAACATCATGTGACGGCAACGTAACCCGATGAGTTCAACCCCATGTTTTAGAGCTTTTCACCTGCAGTGCTTTCTATAAGCAGAGACAAATCTGCTGCTATTGCTTGAGCAGAGAGGCAATTCTTATTCCCATATTTATTGTTTCCTCTTTCAGTGGGGAAATGACTTCTAGGTAATGTTGTGTGAATACACAGGTAGTCCTCGATTTACAACAGTTCATTCAGTGCCCATTCAAAGTTACAACATCACTAAAAAAGTGACTTATGACTGTTTTCACACTTATGGCCGCTGTGGTGTCCCCAAGATCATGTGATCAAACACTAGGCAACTGGCATGTATTTGTGACGGTTGCAGTGTCCCAGGGTCATCCAATCAACTTTTGCAACCTTCTGAGAAGCAAAGTCAACAGGAAAGCCAGATTCACTTAACAATTGTGGCAAGAAAAGTTGTAAAATGGGGGGGGGGATTCACTTAATGAGTACCTTGCTTAGCAACAGAAATTTTGGGCTAAGTTGAGCTTGTAAGTGGAAGACTACCTCTACTGATCTTTTGCTAGCCTTGCAAACCTTAGAACATTCTCATTGTCTCATGAAGCATTGCTTGGATATAATTTCACCAATTTGGGAACCCACAAAACTTTACACCCTGTGTTTCCTTCCCTACTGCTTATTAAGAGTTTTCTTAGTCACTCTTGAGAGTAGTAAAATAAACTAATAGTAATAACTAATAGCTGAACTAATTCAAGCTGGGCTGTTGAAGGATTGAAGTTGAAGGAATCTCTGTCCTATGCACCTCCCTCGAATTTGCACAAGGAATGTGAAATATAAATCGGTAAAACAAATCAATATCTTAAAAAACTAGTAAATCAGTCCAGTAAATCATCTGAAAACCTACGATAGAGCTGCATGACAGCTTTGCCTGGCAAACGAAAAGAAAAGGAAATTTGAAGTTGCAGTGTGTGTAACCTGAAATGAGATTACAACGTTCTATGAATCATAGTGTACTTAAAACACCACACAATTAATATTTGGAGCCAGTTTAAGTATCTAGCACAACTTCCTTGTTTTTACCTATCCCTTTTTCCATGCCAACATTTTGCAGGTTACACGAGCGTTCTCTTTTTCCAAGACCCCAAAGAGAGCCCTTCGAAGAGCTTTGATAGCCCACAACAGCGTAGATGGCAAGAATTTCAGCACCACTAATGAAAGCTGTTTAGGGGGGCGCCTTGCCAGTACCTCATCTTTAGCAGTAAGTGACTTGCCTGGGGAAATCGGGAATGTATGGATACTATGCTTATTGGAATATCGGACCTGATGATATCATATATTTTAATTTTCTGAGGTTGTGCCAACTATTGTGTTTCCCTGAAAATAAGACCTAATGAGTCTTTTTGGAGCAAAAATTAATATAAGACCCAGTCTTATTTTTTGGGAAGCACAGTATCTGGTCAGGGTGGCTAGAAGATAATGAATAAAATCCTCAGTAATAAAGGCATATTTTCCAATAATATCCAGAAATAAAAAAGCAGGATGGATAAATTGAGATTGATTTAATAGATGTCAAATGAGAGATTTTGAGAAAACAAAACAAATGTTTTCAGAGTATCTGAAAAATTTTAAAAAACATTTGAACAACTGGATTGACCTTCTAACATATCATGACATTGTTTGTGTAGTTGGAATTTAGAAATTTGACAAGATTGTCCAAATGTTACCAACATGCCATATAAACAGAGGCAGTGAGTCTTGCCTTTCATCGCTGGTTTTGCAGACACGAATTTACACGTGTGAATGCACAGATGACTGTATGAAGAACCTGTTACATGCCAAAAACAATTTGCTAAAAATATTCAATTTGAACCAAGAATTTGGGGAGAAGAATTTTTCATTAATACAGTTAAAAAGAATTTGTGCTTGCTTTAGCCACAAATTAACGCAGAAGCCTGTGATGGCTGACTTTCCCGTTCCCCTTTCCCCAACCAGACCAAACTTTATATTTTTTGCACGTGAGATCATAACAAAATCATGTTAAAGAAATTCTCTTAAATATTAGCAGCTTAGTTACTTCAGCAGTGCTTCAAGGGCAACAGATTCTCCTTCGTTCTTTGCCTATTTACTTCAAAGTCTTGAATGGATTTTTGATGTGTGCAAGGAAGAAAAAAATTATTTTACTTCTGGTCATTATTTCATCTGTGGACAGGTGGAACTTGTTACAATCTTCTGCATCCTATTTTAGAATACAGGTAGTTTTTAACATACAACAGCAAATGGAATTACCATCGCTAGGCAATATGGCTGTAGAGCAGGGGCGTCACACTTGTGGCCTGCGGGCCAGATGCATCATACGCTGGCCACGCCCACCCCTGGTTTAGTGAAGGGGGAAAAAGTCGCGATACATCATGTGACGACAATGTGACGCTGCGAGTTTTGACACCCCTGCAGTAGACCATGATCACATTGTTTGCTGTGGTCCTGCTTGCTGTTGTTAACTTAATCTCATAACTATTGAGCAAGGCAACTTCCTGACGCTTCCCATAAGTGGGGAAATTGGCAGGAAGTTGCTTGGCCCGGACACAAGTGGCTGTGCCAAGTGGGAGAGGGAGCGAGGGGGTTCACAAAAGGGACGGGTGAGAGAGGACGTGCAAGCCGGTGTGAGAGAGGTGTGTGGGTTGGGTAGGGTGCAAGAGGGTGCATAAGAAGCACATGTTAGGGCTTTGTGAGGGGTTGTACGAGAGGTGCAATGGGGATGTACTAGAGGTACATATTGGGAAGGGTGTGAAGAAATCCAATGGTGTGTACGAGAGGCATGATGTGTGTTGAGGTGAGTTTTCTGAGTGTGTATGAGTAGCTGGCATAGCACAGGTGCAGATGCATTGGTGGGGAGAGACTTATCTCAGCAACTTGCATCCTTCCCTGACTTTTTAAGGAGGCGCTGAGTTTCTGAGGAAGTCCACAGCGAAAGTTGAAAATGGCAGTCCCATGATCATGTATAATAGGTCATAAGTGTGAACCAGCTGCCAAACGCACAGATCACAATCACATGACCGCGGGGGTGCTGGGATGGTTGGAACTCCGACAACCAGCCCTTCTGCAGCTCCATCATAACTTTGGTCGCAGGCCAACAACTATCTCTATTCAGAAGCGTTTATATGATATCTGTTTATATGATATGATATCTATTCCGCATGGTTGACAGGAAGTCAAAGAAACAAACAAATGCTTAAGAGACACTTAACACTGTTTTGTTCATAGCATCTACTCAGAGTATCTGCTTTATAATTTGTATAGTTATTAAGGTTAAAGTAGATCTGAATGTTTCGACAGGTGTTGATGTTATTTAAGGATATCTTTACAGAGAAGGAGGTGTCAAATATATATTTTATCTTAATGCAACTGCCAGCTTTCAGTGGCCTTATGCTAGAATGAGCCCCCACCGCCCACCCTTCCGAAAGATTTATATTGCTGTAACAGCTGAAAAGATTAGTTATATTGGTAAGAAAATCATGATCGGGGAACAGTATATCTTGCTGAGACTGCCTTGAATGTGTTGCACTGTTGGTTGAAAGGACATTCTTGGTATTTTGATTTGAATTAAAATCCATGTTAGTAAAAGTAAGTATGTAAAATCCTTAAGTTTGGCTTGGATGCAATAAGTAGATTAACCGTGTTTTCTTCCTCCTTCCTGTATTGTTTTTAGATGATGCGTACTGCTTCTACATACAGCTTAAATGGGCAAATTAAACATCCCATAAACATACAACGTTCCAACTCTATTGACGGGACCTCCCAAAATATTAGATCTCGACCTCTAGTCCGTTCTTCCCATGATCTAGAAGGGCGACTGGCTTCCAGCTCTGAAAACTTAAAGAGTTGCTCCCTGGCCAGGTGCTATCCAATCACCAGCAGTGATGAAGTTTAAGCTGCTTAAAGTGAGCATCATCACTCTGCGGGCACTTCTTGGAGACAAAATAACTGTTGTGTTAAATATGGCACATGGTCTATCCAAGATCCAATAGATTCTGGCTCTCTTTGGGTTCTCTGGGCACTATCTTCATCTTTTGATTTAACAATCTACCAGATGAGATAATGGTTACTTCTGGGTTTCTTCTCATCTTTATGATAGTTTCAAAATGTTGTTAGATTAAGCCTTCTTTTTTAAAAAAACATCTTAAACTTTCCTAAGCAAAAACGAAGACATCATATCAATAACAATCCATCCTTCGACAATCTTTCCACCTACATATTCTCCTGCTGCTGCTTTGTAGCAGAACAAAGAGATATTCATGGTCTCAAAGATACAAAGTAGCCCAGGATGAGATGTCTATGGAGATTCTGAGTCATCCAGGTCATGGTTGTCCCAAAGGTGCTTTTTCTAAAGGCAACTGGACTTTGTTCATTTTTTTCTTGAAGACGTTTCGCTTCTCGTCCAAGAAGGTTCTTTAGTTCAGTTCAGAATTTTCCTTTGGAAAAAGCACCTTTGGGACCCAGGATGCGATGCACCGTGGCCAACTTTGCCTGCCTCCTCTTTGGGTCTCCCTACATTTGCCTGTTTCAGACCGTCAACATCATTAAATGAACTTTAAAGCTGGTGGCAGATTTAGTTAATTCATGCAGGCGTATGAGCTGCTTCAGTCACAACCAACGCCAGCGAGGAACTAGCAATAATAAAACCGCACTTATCATCCTTAATTGCTTTCCAATATAGATTTTCATCACAGATTTGGAGGAGGGAAAGGGCATGCACACTTCAGTCCCCAAAGGCTTCCTACAAGTAGGTCTTAGTGACCACCTTTGTTCCAAAAGTGTGGGAGTTGCTTTAAGTAGGGAGAAGAACAGGGACAGAGAAAGGCCTATTTTCAAGGGTCCTGAGAATAATTCCCTCTAGGAAGAACTCAAAGGAAGCCCTCTTTTCCCAATCTTTATATCCTAAGCCATATAAAGATTTAAAGGGGACAGCCAGCACCCAGACAACCACACCTGGAAGTCAGCTGATAACCAGTGCAAAATGGACTGCCCATAATTATTGAAACCACAGTATTTCATGGAAGTTTAAGGGGCCTGTGTCATGCCTTGAAGACCTGGCTCTTTCCACAGGTTCTGGGTTAAGAAATATGAACCTTTGTGGGAATTCTGTTGATTCTTCCAGTGTATTGTTCCCAGGTTATTGTCTTGGTTTTTATTTTGCTGGGTATGTTTTTTTAAACTTACACTATACCCTGTCCAGAGCAACAATGAGTCGGGTTGGGTACAAATTAGATGTACATATAGAGTAGTTTTATAAATACTGCACCATCTGTAGCTTCCAGCTGGTCTTCAAGAAGAGCCCAATGTAAAGCACAATTTAACAAATACAACCAAGAAATGACCAAGGCATTAAAGACCATGTACAGGAGCTCCTGGTCCAGGAATTGCCATAAATGTTGCACAAGATGGTTGTGTAGAAGTCACCCTCAGTTTCCTGCCCCTTGCTCTTTGAGGAGCAGCTATGAGCCCAACAAGGGCACCTGTTATTTGAATGACAAGAGTGCCATTTGGTCCTAAGAAGATAAGATTTGGTAAAAAATAAGAAAATCAAACACTTTCTCTTGAGAGCAGGCAACAGAATTTAATTTTAAACATGGGCCAGTGTGCTCACCATAAAAAAATGACAAAGTTATCTTTAAAGATTAGAAAGCTTGGTATGGGGAAACTGCTCTTAAATAAATAACAAATGAGGTCTTACTGTTTTCCTCTCTTTTGAGGGTTGGTTACATCAGACATGAACTTCACAGGACATAAAGATCATGGGAAGCTCTACTTTAAAAGTATATGCTATGTACACACATCTGTGTCAGTCGTGTTACTGAAGACACTTGGGGTTGCTTTTAAGCGATGAAAAAGGGGCTGCAAGAAATTCCATACATAACATAAAGGATATTTGGAAGATTCGTTTTAGAATAATAAAAAAAGTTTTTTCATTCTGTTTCCCAAAATAGCTTTGATTCTGCTTCCTCCCTCTCACTCACACATTTTGAAAGGTGCTTTACTGGTATTTTTTTTTTTCCTGCAAGAGAACACAGTTTTAACATTTGTTTTTTCTTCCCCCAAACAATATAGAGCATCCATTCTCCTTCCTTGATCCATCTGCCATCACTTTTTGAAAAGAGAAACCATACCTTCAGTCGGTCAACTACTCATTTGATATGAAGTGGATGGAAAGAGGAGCTGCAGCTTCATATGGGGACCAAAGGAAGTCCTAAGTGTTCAGGCAACCATATACTGACATAAGTGGTAGTACTTAGGTAGCACTTAGTGGCGATTAGTTAACTTTTAGATAACACTAAGTTAAACCACCAGAAATGCTCTGATTTTGCCTGCAGAGCAAACAAAGGATGGACCTTGTTACAGATAAAATATTAATTTGCACAGATTGCTTTACGTACATAATGGGGGTATTTTGCTCAAAGTAAACCATTAAAACGACCTGCGTTTTTAATAGCCTTTGTACATGGGATGTTGTCAAGTAGCTACTGCATGGATGAATATTTAAAGTAAAATATTTGTTTCACATCTGAAATAGAGATAATAGATGTCCTTTAATATTGAAGCCTTCAATATTCTGTCAAAAAGAAATATTTTTTTAAAGCTTAAATATATTTCAGTGTGGCAATATGGTGATGGATTCCTGATAACCTCTGTATCTGTCCAAAGATCTAAAATTTATCTGTTTTTTTTAAAAAAAAACTTTTGTCCCAACAGTTTGGAAAATCAACAGAAGTGGAAGCCCCTGGAAAAATAATTGTAGATAATTGTATTGACCAGTTGTTATTTTTCAAAAAGAAGAAACTGTCTCCAAAGCTTTGTGAAACACTTCCTTTATATAGATTTTTTATGGACATATTTCAGGAATGAGATGAAAATGGAGATCTAAGTTTAATATCTACAGCTGCTATATTTTAATTCATAGTCTGTCATATAAATTGTTTTGAAATGTTAAACCTTTGATTCCCTCCCCCCAGCTTCCCCTTTTCGGTAAATTTTTTGCAACATGAAAAATAATGAAGTTCCCAGAATCTATTCCTCCACTCATTCTGGGAATTAAATTTCTGCACACAATCAAAAGCTTTCTCTTGCGGCCTTTATTTGCAAGAGGTATTGGATGGGATTCTTTAATCTCCATCCTCTTAATGGCAAGATCGTTGCATACGTGTTAGTGTAACTTAAGTGTATATCCTTATCACTTTTTAATTTTTTTTTTAAATACTGTGTCAGCAGAAACTTTTGAAAATAAACCAAACTGTAATTTTGGATGCATAAATCCCATTGATTGTATATGCTTTGTCCTAATTTCTGTAATAACTGTTCTGTTTCAGCAGCATAAACAACTCAGTTTGTTAGAAAAAACAGTTTTTCCAAACTCCTATTGGTACCTAGTTTTTGTAATTAGTTACTTATATATTATGAACCCTGTTGGTTTTGTTGATGGGCACATAAGCTCAAATATTATTTTATCATTAATTTCAATACTGCTTGCAGGTGAAATATCTTTTTACAGAAGAGTTGGAGGGCAGGTTAGTAGATAAGAGATCAGAGAACGATGTTCTCAAAACCCTTCTTAGCCTTGTGGCTTCTTGACCACAGTCACTGCTGCACTGTAATAGTAAGACACCATAGGCAAACTGTGTCATAATTCAAAGGATGGCCCGACCAGTCCAGTGAATCTTCTTTGCACAATAGGCATCCAAGGTAAAGCTGGTTAATTGGCCAGTTTTATACCATGAGGTATTGTCAAGCTGAAGACTATTGCATCCAATCTTATGTTTTGGCTCTGCAAAGAAATACAGAAGGCTGCCTCAGGTCAGTCTCTGAAGCTTCGTATTCTAACAATAGATTAAGTGGAACTGGAAGCAAGGCAAGAAATGTAATGTAATGGTAGACAGCAAGAGGTGGCTAAGATATAATGGCAATTTTTCTCAAGATAAGCAATCTGCATATTTTTTTAAAATTTAAAGCTGTGCCCTCCTACAGTCTGGCAGTGTAGCAATTTCACAATATCAACATTTTCACCTTTTTTTTTAGGGTCAAGAGCCCTTCTGATGGGAAGGGTGTGAAGGTGGAATGAATCATTGCTTTAAAGATAAAACCTCTTTCTCTTTCCAGCGCTATACTCAAATCTTCCAGTCAGTTCTATTTAAAGTTCCTGATTCTATTGGAAGAACTTTATTTCTTCCTGAGCTATTAAGGCATTTGTGGGCCAACCTCATGTTTCTTGGGATTGTTAGACTGGACTACAATTCCCCAAATTCCCTGCCAGTTATGGGCATTAGAAAAAATTTATGGAACAAAGAAAGAGGGCATTGTATACACCCTTTGAAGCTCTTTTTGCTGTTTTGTGAAAGCATTTCAATGCAGAAACCAAAAGTAGATAGTCAATATGACTGAAATGATTGGCTTCTAAGCACATCAGCATTCACAGTCTGATACCCTTTTGTAGGGTTTCTCAAATTTGGCAAATCTTGGGTAGACTTCAACTCCCAGAATCCCCCAACCAGCTTCCTGTAGTTTTCTTGGCAAGATATCCAAAGTGTTTTGCCATTATCTCTTTCCTAGCGCCCATAGAGTGACTGGCTCAAGGTCAACTAACTGGCATTGTTCATAAGGTCATACAAGAACTCATAGTCTCCCAGTTTCTAGCCTGATGCCTTAACCACTACATTGCCTCGTTAGACTAGTGGTTAGAAACAATACAGCTGAATATTTTTGTGCCCAGAGTTCAATTGTGATTGACTTACAGTTGAGCTGACTCAACGATGATTACTATCCTATTATCACTTTCTTAGATAACCACATATTATAAGCCAGAGTAAATTATCCTATTAGACCCTAATTTATGGGTTGGATAAACATCTACTACTTTGGGTTGTTGGTTTGAGCTCCTAGCTTGGCGATTTGGTTGCAAGCATTTCA
>NW_020769337.1:6235630-6259315 GCF_900518735.1 Pseudonaja textilis | reverse complement strand
GCCACAACTTCCTCTCCCAGTGGAACAGTGCCTTCAGAAGTTGTGGCTGCTCCATCACTGGAGGCTTTAAGAAGAGACTGGCATTCCACCTGTCTGGCATGGTATAGGATCTCTTGCTTGAACAGGGAGTTGGACTAGAAGACTAAGATCCCTTTCACCTGTGATTATTCTATTCTATTCTCCCTATATTCCTATCCGAATCCTTTGCTGTTTTACAGCAAGGTTCATTCTGCTTTGTTTTTTCAATCAAGATCACCATATTCAAACTCCAGATATTTGTTGGACAGCCTGGTCAGTTATACAAAGTCAGTTAAATCAGTCCCAAAATAGAAGACCCTTTCCCACTATCAAATACAGGCTACATCCAGGGGTGGGTTTCTACCAGTTCTGTCCACCTCTGTAGAACTGGTAGCTCTGAAGAGCAGCAGACATACAGTAGGACCGGTTCTATGTCTGCTGATATTTTTGCCCACCCGCCCACCAGGGCTCTTAACCTGACCTTTATTTCCTGCGTTTTCAACTTCAGCTGCCGTGCAAGGCACAGCTGCAGTTAAAAAAGCAGGAAAAAAGTACTTTTTCAAAGGCTGCTTCTCTGCACTCAGTGCTGCTCAGCTGTCCAAGCACCAGGCTGATGACGATTTATGCCGCACGCAAATCACCGAATCCCGGTAGTTAACCCTGTCAGATCCCACCCCTGGCTACATCTACTTTACATGAACAAAAGAGGGCTCACAAACAAGTTAGGTGTCAAATTCTTTACTCATTTCTTAATCATTATTCCTTAAACTTTAAAAACATTAAATGTTAAACAAAGTTACTTATCCTTCATACAGATAAAGTCATGGTAAAATAAGGATGTGTATTAAAAATACATGCATTAAGCAATTTCTTCTCTAGTACACTATATGCTATACCAAGTGCACATTTTTTCCATCTTCCTACAGATCACTGCTTGATGTGGAGCAAAAGAAACACCCATGTGATGTTTAGGAAACACTTTTTCACTCAAGAGACCCATTTAATTCCCTGTAACAAATATAGCATTTGTGTTTCTTATAAAAATATCTAACTATTTCTTAATCTATTTGAAGTTAATCTATTTTCCTCAGTTTCTTTTACCTCCTAAAGGTTAGTACTAACCTAATTAAATGGAAACTGCTAAACAGGATTAGACTTCAGTCTCAATGGACATATAAGCCTTTGCAAAAATTTCTTCATGATTGCAACTAGGAAGTTGCAAGGGATTCTGGGAGTTGGAGGCTATACATCTTACAGATGCTAAAGTCAAGAAACACTGTTCTAAAGCCTTACTTAAGTCAAGGGTCTTCAAACTTGACAGGCTTGTGACTTGTGGACTTCAACTCCCTGAATTCCTGAGCTAACATGATTGGAGGAGGAATTGAAGTCCACAAGTCTTAAAGCGGTCAAGTTTGAATACCCTTGCCTTAAGTGGTCCGTATAATTTGAGGGAGAAATGATCCAAAATATTTGACAGGGGAGAAGGAGGGTGCAATACCAGCTAGCTACTTTGTTCTTAGCTTTGATATACTTATAAATATACAAACTTTTTCTTTGCCTTAAAAAAATGGATTGCGGGCACCTACGTGTTTTCTGCTACTCTGATGATACAGATAATATTTTAGTTACTTATGCGGTGTCACAGCCTGGAGTGAATGTAAATATAAGCACAATTGTTTTTCCCAAAGTGCCTTAGTTTTCTTTTTTTTCCCACTCCGCTTTGTACTCCACCAGTTGGTATGTCAGACAGCTGATGGCTAACCAGTCAGGCTTCTAATTAAAAAGTAACAGTGGTTTCACACTTTCAGCTCAATTCTCGCATCAGAAGCATCTGCTAGATGAATAAATAACACTCTTAAAAAGGTATTGGTCCCAGTTTCATCGTTTGAAAATTGTGCTATGAATTTGAGAATTTGTAGCAACTACAGACTTTACTGATAGCTGATTAATACCCAACAAAACTGCTGGATTACACTAAAAGTCTCTAAGATGGCATCTGTTTCCCAAAGGAGCCAATCAAACCAATTTCTCTAGAAAATCTGTAAGCAGGATAGAAAATCAGCATCTTGTTTCTACACTTAACTCATAGTGTATCCCTTCCTTTGCCTCAGTCTCAAAATTATACGTTGTAAGCTTTCCCTCCACTTGACGCTCTTAATTTTCAGGAAATGTTGGCTCCTAATTAAGAAAATAGAAATTTCCTGCTTCTGCCAAATCGAGACTGGGAAAAGTTGACACATGGCCATTATTTATGGCCTAGAGTCATTTATGGCTTTCACTTCTGTGAGTTTGCCAAATCCTTTCTTAAAGCCACATGGCCTGGTTATTTATAGAATAGGGTTCTCTATTATATCAGAGTTTCAACTCCAAGAATTACTATTTAGCGGGGTATATGAGGAGCCATGATGGTGCAGTGGTTAGAATGCAGTATTGCAGGCTAACTGCTCACTGATAGGAATTTGATCCTGATCAGTTCAAAGTTGACTCAGCCTTCCATCCTTCCAACGTTGGTAGAATGACCCAGTTTGATGGGGGCAGTTGGCTGACATTGTAAGCCACTCAGATAGTGCTGTACAGCACTATGAAGCAGTATATAAGTCTAAGTGCTATTGCTATTCTTTTTTTGTTGTTGTTAATTTTATTTGAGTTTTCACAAAGAGAAAAAAACACAAATAAAACATCTTTTTTGAAAGTAGCGTAATCCCGGGTTACATTTCTTCGTACAGACACAAATTCAGGTTCATGCTCATTTTTATATTCTATTCCATATCTTATTACTATTTTACATTTTCTGCATAGCTTCTCCCCTCTTTTAATTTTCTTAATTTTATTTTACTTATCTCATCTCAATTCAGATAATTTTATTTATATTTTTTGTCTGTCCTGTTTCAATTATCTATTATCTTTTCTCATTAAACAAAATTTCTCCTGTAGTTATTGATTGGAGTATGACACCTTTATATCTTTTAAGTTTATTCATTTAACTCTTATTTAACTTCAGTATATACCCTAAAGTTATAACATTCAATATAATACATAACTTCCATTCGGATTCTGCTTGGTACATTCTTAAAATAAACACTATATTCTTAAAAAAAGAAAAAATTATAAATATATGTAATTTAAATAACACATTCCATTCCAATTCAATTCTATCATTAATATTAATATTCATTAAAGTCTTAACTTCTTTAACAGTACTTTTCAATTAAATATCATACTTCTATGGGAACAATTATAAGCTTTCCATAATTAATTCCCCCTGTCTTCACTTATATTTTATAAAACATTAACTAATTATAATGTTCCCGTTCCTTGCTAATTCAATTTTCTCATTTATTTTATTTCACTTATTTTATTCACAAACATTTCACCAAATTACACTAACTATTTTATCCCTCATTTTAATCATACATTGTTTCCAATTTTCTAAAGTTATTTCTATTACTAATATAACAATACAATCTTATGTACCTTTACAGAATCCCTTTTTCAGTTAGATTTTCACCCATTATCTCTAAATAGGTCTTGTTTCTCTATATCTTGCTCCAGTCCTTTGTAACTTCTTTTCCTTTCCTTCTTCCCTCTTCTTCTCTCTCCCCTTTTTACCCCCTTGTCTCTCTACCTCTATTTCTTCTGTATTCCCCTTTTCTGTTGCTTTCCAGTAATTATACTTATTTTGAATTATTTTTCTTTTCTTTGGTTGTTGTTTTTTTAAGTCTTAAATTCTCCATTCTCTTTTCCCCCTTTCCTTTTTCTTCCCCACATAAAATTACTTGTTCATTAAAGATGGCTTCTTCTTTGTCCCAGTCTTCTTGTTTTGCAGACGTTTCTTGTTGTTTCTCATAGTTCCAAATCTTCATTTCTAAGAATTGAAAAATGAAGCCAAAAGAACCCTTCCCTTCTTGTGCATCTTCTTTGTACGTTTAAAGTTCCATTTTCAATTCATCCAGAAGTGGTGCTATTGTATAAATTTTTAAACAACCACCTAATTAATTTTAGTCATTCAAATGTAATATCCAAGAATCCAAAGATCACCAAATAATCCAAATACACGCAAGCTGTTTCTTTTTGCTCTTTTTTTTCCACTTTCTCTTCCTGGGGTTACTGTTTAGTTACAAAGTTTCAGTTAAAATGTATCTTTTAGAAGTCTTATTAAAGTTTTACTGTAGATTCTTTTAACCTGGTCAGCCAAAACTTTCACTTCTTATCTTCCTCCTGCACATTCTTTTCCGGTCGAGTTCTTCTTTTTGGTGGCCATTTCTGACCACCGCTGCAACCACCTTCAGGAAAGGGAGTAATGGCCAGCTGAGGAGGAGAGATGCGGCTCTCCTCAACCCTGCTGGCAGTCTCCCCCCTCTTCACCACCTCTACGGGGTGGCTTAGCCCCAAAACCAGCTGGCTCGGGGCACTTCAGCGGCGAGCCCAGACCGAAACCGCGCACAATCGCGGATTTCTGTCTGTCGCTGAAGAGACTTCAAACCGGAAGCCTCAGTGCTATTGCTATTCTTAATGTAGACCAAAAACATCTAGATGACAAGAGATTACAAAAGGTTGTTTTAATATATCTAAGCCATCCTTTGTAATGACCCAATGGAGAGAATGGAAATTCTTGCTCCGGTCAAAAATCCCTAACAATCTTTGTGTATATTCTTCAAAACTAACTTGCTTGTACGGGATGTGTGTGTGTGTGTGTGTGAGACGCATGCATTGCATTATGGGTGCAGGCACATTTCAGTATGTGTCATCAAAAAGGTTAGCCATCACCGGTATAGCCTTTAAATTAAGCCTGGCTGGTTAGATTTCTTTTCATCTCACAAATATCCTAAGATGCTCACATGCATATGTTTCCGTCACCTCTTGAGGTCTGGATTCTGACAGCTCCTGGACCATCTCTCCTGCAGCCTCTGTGATCTTGTGATTTTTCCCATCAGGAAGATGGTCATGTGTCTAGTTGGATAGATGGATAGCGAATTGTTCAACTTGCATTAGGTCTTTGACTATGAAGAAGCTAACAAAGAAAATAGATTTGGAAAACAATCAAAAATTACACAGAATGCCTTTCTTGTGGAAGGTAATAAGAACAAGAGGCCACAAGGCTTCTCTTGTAACTTACCCAGGGAAACAAAGTTAAAACCAGTAGTGCAACTCAACCAGTGTAACAACCAGTTTGGTGAGCACGTGCTTCGTGCACACCAACTGCACACTTGGCACACGTGCTCTACATTTTAAAAAGCCCATTTTCAACTCAATTACCTACCTTCTGCTGTATCCCCAGTGAGTAAAACAGTTGATGCGCGACAAACCACTCTGCTGCACGAATCAGCTGTGCTAAAAAACCAGGAAATAAAGCACAGGAAAGAGCGGGGGCGGGTGGGCAGCGTCAAATGTTCACCAAAACTACCAGTTCACTTGAACCGGTCTGAACCGGTAGAATCCCATCCCTGGTTAAAACGAATGCAGATTACCACCAGTTATTTATTTCTAGAATATGCCCTTGATTCAGAAGCAAAAGTTGTCTTCTGGATTGCCTCTGTTATTGTGGGATAATTCCAAGTGGTCGGTTTTCAGATTGGCACACTGTTTTCCAGGTTTTCTCTATTTCATTACATTTTCAAAACTTGATTTACAAACTTATTTACAAGTAGAGGGATTCGGGTTTTAAAGGATAAAAATGTATTGCCGGGGAGGGACCTCAGTATCTTCATTGATTCACATGCTTACATAGCTCTTTAAGCTGCAAGATGGGCCCAACTTTCGGAATGCTTTGAAAGCGATTGCTGTATAACTGAGTACCCAGTACGATGGCTAATTGGATAAGGAAATGACTTTCAAGGGAATTGTTTCATTATTGAAATGCAAGAATTTATCCTTTCAGTCCAGAGATTGAATCTGGCTCAGATCGGTAACGATTTTTAGTCATTCCCAATTTTTGGCTTTCCACTAAGATCGGCCCCCACTGAAGAAGCAAAAAAATCACAATCCAGAACTGCAATAATTGAACCTAATGTGGGAAGCATGCCAGTACATAAGTCGATGAATACCGGCTATCATACTGATGTATAAAAGGGAAAACCAATATCACAATATCAGCAGAAAAATTCACGGGCAGGATCAGCCTGATCGTTATTATTATTACAAGTTTTGTATTATAGCTGGCAACTGAGGAATTAAGAAGGAAAGTGTGTGCAGCATAACCCACAGTCTTCCATGTTGACCTCTAATGCTCTCCATCTTTTTGCTAGTCCAGGACCAGCAGCTGTTTTCCTGTTGATATTAACCTCTTTTCCTTGGCCAACACTGCTGTCAGCAAGGCATAAAACATAATTTTCACTAGCATCATCCAAAATGGGCTGGAGATTCAATCTTGTTGTTCAGTGTCACTTCCTGATTCTGAGCGGGTTTAATGCACAAATTTGAATGTCTTGTTCTCAGCCAATGGCCACCATAAAAATTCATGCACATTTCACTCTTTTTCTGAACCTCATCAACCATCTCACAAATAGAGCCTCAAAATCTAGAGAAAGCTAATTTTATTTGCTTTCCACTTGAAAGTTGGCTGAGACCAAACTCGGTCTCATTGATTTCAGCAGGACTTGAGTATGGTGACATTCTGGACTGTTAGACAGTTATTGATTAGGTTTACACATTAACTAAGCCAAGGTTGGCTTTTTCATGCTTTACTGAATCCTCCACCTTTAGCTGAGTGCACAGATCGTGCTATACCAAGAACCAAAATGTAAAAATCATGGGTGGGTTCATGTAACACTATGAGACAAGGTCAAAGAAAGTATATTATGTTTAGTGTAATGCAGGGCTGTCAAATTTGCAGGCCGGATGCATCACGTGCTGGTCACGCCCACGCCAGGTTTAGCGAAGGTGGATGGAAAGTCACTATATGTCACATGACGACACTGTGATGCCAGTTTGACACCCCTGGTATAATGTATGAAACTGGAATTCTTTTACTTTCTTCCTCACCTGTTTGCTCCTTCACACAATGCCTGTTCCTTTGGATTACAGTGGTAAGAGATGTAAGTAACTGAAGGCTCTTCAACAACTTTAATTTCTATTGCTCGGCAGAGAACAAAAAGTCTTTTGGCTAACAGCAGCCATTTTAGTTGAAAGCATCTACGGTAGCTTTTACAGTTGTGCCATAATGAGGTTACATTCAAGAATACATTAGGCCTATTGCTGAATGTTTCATGTGAAGACTTTTATAAATCTAAAAAAAGAAAAATCAGGACAAGAATAAGATATCTGCAATTACCAAGTAGATAACATAAGCACAGAGTTGGCGGGTTTTTTTTTCTCACTGCTTCTTCCATGAAAACAGACTAGTTGGGGATAGACATTTTGTGTTACTCTCTTCATTTTTAACGTTTGGCAGGCTAATGGTCTGTCTCTTCCTCCCTTTCCATTCCCAGGTTAATGAGGTGATTATGCCGGGAAGGGAGGGGAAAAACCCACCACTGCATTATCTGGTAAACAAAAAGAGTCAGGATAATACATTTTCTCTTGCCCAGATGGTACAAAGGTGTCCCAGATTTGACACTGTCTAATGTCTTACAGCAAGAGAAGGGACCTATTAAAGTTAAGTCTGTGTAAAATACCTGTGTGGCATTTTAAAAATTGGAACTGTGCAGAATGCAACCCACTTTTCTCAGCTGGTTTGAAGCTTTAGAGAATGCAGAAGGACGTAAAGGTCCTGTTATGATCATGAGATGCTATTCTTGAAAGTTGCAAGTGTGGGTTTGCCTATTTCTGAATCACTTTTTGGATAGTAATTGCTGCATGGCAATATTTTATCCTCTGGGGTTTCCTTTCTTCTTCCATGCCCCATGCTGTTTCCCCTAAGCAAATTGTTTAACTTCTCAGTAGGTTTCACCTCCCCACCCCTGCATTTAATCTAATTTAATCTCGCTACACATTTAATTTCTTCAGCCCCGGAGACTGACTAGGCCACCTTTTTTTCTGTAAGGAAGTGGTGTTTTCTTTTGGCATTTCTTCTGACAGAAAGCATAGCCTTATCTGTAAAAGGAGAAAAAAAAAGTTTTGTCAAAGTGATTTTGCTGCTGTCTCGGAGGAAAGTAGCCTCTCTTTAACTTCTGATGGTTACAAATCGCCCAGAAGATTATTTCCAACAATGGTTCCTCAAGTCTTTCCTTTGAGGAATTTGTGGAGGCCACTCTATTGATCCAAAGTAGGTCCTTATAAGTTTTGATCTAGAATGATGTTTCTCAGTGTCAGCAACTTTTAAGTTATGTGGGCTTCAGCTTCCAGAAGTTTTAAATTAATTAATTGATTAATTAATGATATTTTTATTCTACCTTTATTACTTTATAAGTAATTTAACATAGCAAACATACATAAATCTTCTTTCTCCTTTTTCCCAGCCAGCCTACTGAGATGGAGAAATACTGAACTAGGGAACCCAATTCCATTAGATATTAACTTGCAGCCATTTTAGGTACCTTCCTTTTTGTATATGTACTGATGCTGCTTCCCTGACTACAATAGCAAAAGTTAACCACTGAATTCTTAAGGTTTCCCATTATAATAGGAAGAAGTAACTGATCTAAGCAGGTGTTGAAAAAAGATCACCTGGATAGACAAAAGATAGGTATGAGGCTTTTTTGAATTAGAGGACCAAACTTTCAAAAAGGCATGTGAGTCACAATGGGTTAATATCTAATTTCCAAAGACAAAGGTCTAAAAAACTCCTACCTTTTCATGTTGGCAACTTTTCAGTCAGAAGGAAGACGGGAGATCTGGATCTAATCCATACTAATGGAAGAATTGATTGAAGAAGGTGATTGCAGGAGAAAGTGACCATATTATCTCAGTTTTTTTGATATTAAGTGGCAGTGGAATAGGCAAATTTGTACACCGGATTTCAGAAAAACAGTTTTTGATGAATCCAGACAAAAGGTAAATAAAATCCAAGGATCCGAAATTCTGTGTCTGGGAAGGATGGAAAATTTTGAGAAATGAGATTCTGACATTAAAATGGGAGCCTTATAAAGCAATTAGTATGAAACGAATTCACAAAACTTTCTAAATGTTGAAAAGAAAATGGAAAATAGGTAGGAAATGAAAGGAGGGCTATACAATGAAGGAAGAACATGGAGTAATTATGAGAAACAGAAGTTTCATAGTAGATGTTACGTGGCTCCCACTTTCGCTAGAAGTCTTTAGAGGTTATTTGTCTCAAAGGCGTCAGGAGATCCAAAACTCAGCGCAGGGTTGGATCCCTTCTGAGTCTACAAATTTATATCTCACAGTACTTCCCCAAAATCATTATTAAATGAACTTGAGACAGCTAATATAATAAAAATATATTCAATTTTGCCCTACTGTTAGGCAAAATTAAGTAAATTATTCCCACCAAGTCCATATCCAGGAATAAGTGTTTCTCTGAGTCCAAGCTGTGCAGTTTTCCTAGGTGATCTGCTGACCCACTGAAAACTATTAAGTATTAATTGGAAGGTGGACTAAAACTGACACATGACATGATGAAGGGGCTATGGCAACTGTTTATGCAGCCAGTTGGCCAAGGATTTGCTGCCATTGGAGAAAAGTTGCATGGGAGGAAGCAGCAGTGAGACAGGAAGTCCTTGTCCTGCCTGAGACTGTGGCTGCTTCCAGCAATGCACTTTAACTTGAATTAAGTATCTCCCTGTTCTGGGTTCCCACAGTAGAGGGGTGTCTGGAGGGTAGATGAGAACAAGCAGAGCTTGGATTACATGTTTGTGGCCATCATCTTGATGGTTTTGACCCAATTCTGCAAACGTCCCTGACAAAATAAACGAATCAATCAATCATAGACAATTATGAGCACATGGCAATTGCATTTTAAGTAAGCTGGTGAGCATCTTGTAAAAGTAATTAGGCTGGTCCTGAAAACATAGGGATAGCCCAAGAGAAAAAGTTGGGCTCTTAAACTATGCAGTTGGGAGGTGCCATGAAATGCTTGCAAATGTTAAAGCATTGACTTTTAACCTGCTGCATTGAGAAACACATACACACACACTTCTGGAATCTCCAGCTACAGGAAAGGAGTGAAAAGACTGGTGAGAAAAGAATAGAATAGAATAGAATAGAATAGAATAGAATAGAATCAGTGGTGGTATTCATACAGTTCGGCCCAGTTCTGGTGAGCTGGTAGCAGCGATGAGCAGCAGAGACCAAACCGGTTCTCTCTACTGCTCTGCTGTTGGTCCCGCCCGCCCACCCGGCGTCCCATACTCACTTTTATCTGCTGAATTTGAAGCGCAGCTGCTTTGTGCGGCACAGATCGGGATCGTGCAGGCTTGCAGGAGGCGAGTTAGAACGCCTTTGCGGCTGCGCAAATGCCTGTGCACCTGCGCAAAGTGTGTATTTGGCACGCACATGCACGCAAACTGTGTGCATGTGTGCAAAGCGCACCCACCAAGCCACGCCCACCGTGTTGCCCAACTGGTGTTGCCCAACTGGTGGCAACAATATTTGAATCCCACCACTGAATAGAATAGAATAGACATAGAATAGAAATAGAATAGACATAGACATAGAAGAGACATAGAATAGAAATAGAATAGCACAGCATAGCATAGAATAGAAGAGTTGGATGTCTTCTAGTCCAACAGAAATCCCTATACCATTTCAGACGAATGGTTGTCCAATCTCTTCTTAAAAACTTCCAGTGATGGAGAATTCACAACTTCTGGAGGCAAGTTGTTCCATTGATTAATTGTTCTAAATGTCAAGAAATTTCTTCTTAGTTCCAGGTTGGTTCTCTTCTTGATAAGTTTCCATCCATTGCTTCTGGTCCTGCCCTCAGGTGCTTTTGAGAATAGGTTGACCCCATTTTCTATGTGGCAACACCAGAGATACTGAACATTGCTATCAGTCATGTCACCCCTAGTCCTTATTTTCATCAAACTAGACATACCCAATTCCAGCAACCGTTCTTTATATGTTTTAGCCTGCAGTCCCCTAATCTTCTCTGCACTCTTTCTAGAGTCTCGGTATCCTTTTTTTTTTACATCGTGGAGACCAAAAGAAAGCTTGGGGCCTTGTAGGAAAGAAAGTGACATAAGCCAGAACCCCTGCACCCCATCATATTCCTGAAGCCTTTACCTGGTTGTACCCAAGAGAACGTAGTCAGTCTGACAAGATTCTTGTAAATAGGTGGACAACGAAAAAGCAACTCTGATGAGTTCATGGTGTCATTTTGATTTCTTGCACCAGGAACACAAACACATGCACGCATGCGCTCACACACATCACCTGGGAAGTAGCTTTAATAACACTTGTGTTGTCCTTATTCATCTTGCCATATTGATTAACAGGGAACACTTAAGGTGCCATAAAGTTCCTCTGGTAACAAAGCAAGATTAGCATTGTTATCCTTACTTCTTTGCAACAACAATACTTTGTAGCTCTACCTCAGGAACAGACATTATCTCAAGCCCACTGGACTAAGTAGAAATCTGTAATCAATTTCTGATTCTATTACATTCCATTTCTTGGAGTCCTAGTTGCATAAATCAAACTATTATGTGCTTTGTTGGCATTTTGATTTAAGAGCTTATGAAAATCTTGCCGAGGCTTTCCAAGACCATGCATTTCTCCATCAAGAAAAGTACAGACATTTGAAGGTGAAAAAGAGGCATGGCTAGCCATCCCATATCCTGGATGAACTTTATGGTAAGCAAGTACCCAAACTGTAACAAATGTGATATGGCAACCTTGCTGAAGCTCAGCAACTCTAGTCCAGAGGTTCAGTGAGCAGAAAACATTGAAGACTCAAAATAGCTCGGAATGAAATATCAATGTTCAGAAGTTTTGTCTTGGATAAAATGGAACATTGATTGGAATGTTCTAACAATTTATAGATTTTCTTTAAAAATCCCTCTAAGCTATGGAGATTCAGAGAGAACATTAGCCAATACAGCAGCAGCCCACAGCCTGGAACTAATTGAGTGAAGGGATGGATGGAGTTGATGGTGAATGAAGAGTATTTTCAATCAGAACAAATTCGGAATTAAGAAAAAAAAAAGGCTGTTGTCTACCTGGAAGGTGTTTTTAACACTCCCCCTCCCACCTCTACAGCACTATAGAATTTATGAATTAAAATGTAAGGCGGTAATTTAGGCTTTGGTTTTCAAGCAGATTGCTAAATATAAAACTCCTTGAAAATTTAAATATACAGAGCAGGATGTGACTGCCTTGCAGTTAAAAACTGTGCTCTTTCAGATTTACAAATTATTTTGAGTTAACTGAATGTCATATTCAGTTTACGGGAAAACAGTATAGATTCTCTCTCTCTCTCTCTCTCTCTCTTCCTTTTTATTTCTCTGGTTTTGAGCATAGCCTTCTTTCCTGCTAGATCTGGTTTTGTTGTTGTTACTGAATTTTGCTGATTGACCCCCAAAGCAAAAGACATGCAGAGAAGTTTGCTGCTGGCATTGATGTATTGTTCATTGTTTGTGTTGACCTTGATCCTAGAAATGGGGTGAGATAGAGGAGAGGCAAATTAGGGAAAGCTCCCCCCAAAAAATATCTTGGAATCTGTGTAACCTCTGAGTCAATTTTAAAGCTAAATTGTAACTCACAAGTGTGCTTAAGCAGAATAATTGAAACTCAAATTCAAAGATTTTTGGCAAAGTAATAATTCTATAACTGCAAACATAAACCACGAGGGGAAAAAAAGCAATTTTATCTTGAGTGATACAAGGGAAACCAGAAAAATTCTTGGCTACCTTATTCAATTATCTGAATGGAATACAAAGCAGTAGTAAAAGAACAGTGATATCCCAATCAGTCATTCTTGAAAGGCAGAATAAACAAGAATTGTATGTGGGTTTTTTCCTGCCATGATTCTGGATTAACTAATTTACACTGTCCTTATGGATAAGAAAGCTGGATGGCGCCTTGGCAATTAGCTAGGCATTATACACACTGGAAGCTTTTAAGAACAGCTACTTTTATATCAACTGAAGAAGTGTAATTCTCTGTAGTTCAATTAAATGATGAAGTATTTAAACACCCTGTCTCTAATATACTGTGGCTGCAAATCTAAATAAAATTGTTCTTCTTTTTAGCAGTATCTTAAATTTTTGGCATTGCACACACTGAAGCCCAACAGATCCGCCCAAGAACAATGGATCTTTGAGCATGGATGTTCCTTCTGCCCGAGGGCATGATTTTGAAAACATGGGTTTTCTGTCAGGGCTTTCATATACTAGGACAGGGGTGTCAAACTCGTGTTGTCACGGTATTGTCATGTGATGAATCACAGCTTTCCCCTCCTTCCTCTAAACCAAGCATGAGTGTGGCCAGCGCGTGACGCATCCAGCTTGCAGGCCGTGAGTTTGACACCTCTGTACTTGGAGATCCAAACTTACTACTGGTTGAACTTGCCAATAAGCAAAACGAGTGGCAGTTCTAGAGGCAGGATGAACAGCCTTCTAGTGATTTACTCCCTATCATAGAGCAAAATATGATTTATTTTGCCACTAAATATGAAATGGATAGAAGGCCCCATTTGGTCATTTGCCTCTTGCAACTCATTTTGGCAATAGGACTATTATAATGTCTTGAATGTGTATGTATTGGATTCGCAACCAGTAGAAAAAGTCTTAGAAGTGTAATTTTTGTGTGTGTGTAGCTCTCTAGAATCACTTCATTATCATCAGATCTGTTGAACACATTACTTATTCTTCCAATTGTACTGTAGTTGTCACTAATTATAGTGGCTTAACAAAGCATTAGCAAGGTTTGTTTCTTATTGAAGATAAAATAATGGGGTTGGAAAGGACCTTGGAAGTCTTCTCGTCCAAGCCTCTCCCCACTCAGTGCAGAACACCCTATACCAGGGGTCTCCAACCTTGGCCCTTTAAGACTTGGGGACTTCAACTCCCAGAATTCCTCAGCCAGCCAGCTGAGCTGAGGAATTCTGGGAGTTGAAGTCCCCAAGTCTTTAAAGTGGCCAAGGTTGGAGACCCCTGCCCTATACCATCATAGACAGATTATTGTGCAATTTCTTCTTGAAAAACTCCAGTGATGGAGCACCTACAAATTCTGGATGTAAACCATTCCACTGTTTGTTCTCACTGCCAGGAAATTTCTTGTTAATTTTAGGTTGGATATCTCTTTAATGATCTTCCATCCATTACTTCTTATCCTGCCTGCAGATGCTTTGGAGAATAGGATGATCTCCTTTTTTCCTTTAACAGCCCCCTTAAGTATTGGAAGACTGCTATCATATTACCCGTAGTCCTTCTCTTCAGTAGACTAGTTACACACTTAATTCCCTCAATCATCCTTCATCTGGTTTAGCCTCCAGACCCCTTATCATTTTTGTTGCTCTTCTCTGCACTCTTTCTAGAGACTCAACATCTTTTCTGTATCATGGTAACCCAGAACTAGATGCAACATGCCAAGTGTGGTCTTATGATTGTGAACATACTTGATGGATCACCATAGATATTCAGTAGGCTGCATTCAACTTGGTGATCCATATGTTGCACATCCAAGTCGGTAATGATCAAAGACCTGCAGCCATTTTATATGTTCATGCGCATCACAATTAAGGCTCTGAATTTTTTTTGAAAGAGATCACCCTCTGTGTAGTCCTGAATGGATTGAAAAGAAATAGGGCATACAGTCCAGCAGGATCTGCTCCAGGAAAAGATTTAGCGTTACAAATGGAAAAGATCAGCCCAAAGTGCATTGAATGTATTGCACCCAACACAGGGTATGCAGTAGTGGTTGAAATCCCTGAGTAGGTATGAATAAACAAGACACAATACCCTGTCAAGCATCTCATGAATATTTATTCCTGTCTGATGAGACTAATGAAGTGCAGGAGCCGGTTGTTAAGACGAGTTGTACGGAAGGGACATCTCATTAATTTGAAGGCCAACCTGCATTGTCAAATTCCTGTAGTAAAAATGTCCTCTCTTGCCATTTCTGGCACAGGATATGAGTCTCTCCTTAGTAGGCCTAGCACGGCTGTTCGCTTTGAAGCCTCTTCATTTTCATTTTCTGTCGTCTTGCTGTTCTGAGTTTCTTGGTTTTTAAGAAACTATCTTCTAATTGGTATAGGAAGTCTTCTATAATTCCAACCTGTGGACAACCATAAAAAGAGAAGGGCTGTCAAAAATATGGCAGCCACCTGTTTGCAGTATGTTTTTTGTTAAAAGCATTGCTTTCTTTTCAAACAGTTGCCTTTAAAAAAAAAGGTACCATTTCCAAGTAGCAAAATTCTATCCCAGGGTCATATAACGTCTCAGGAGCTAGGTTTCCACCCATTTCGCAGATGGTACCAAGGTCTGAAGATGTAATGCCTAATTTCATTTATAGAATGAAAAGAAATCTGAGCCCAAATGATATTAAAATCTAAGTGGACTTATGCTGCATCTTTTTAAAATATGGTTCTTTTCATTGGAAGTTATCACTGGAAATTAAATTGACATCCAGAATGGCTAAACAACTGCTTTAAATTAAATTTTTAAAAAGCTATCATGTTCATCGAAGCTGTCTGCAATTTCAGCTTCAAACTTCTTTATTTTACATGTTTTGATGACAATTCTTACCATTATTGAATTATTCACCAAGGGATAATCAAAAAGGACAATATGAATTAACTATGATTAAAAAGAATTCAATACCACCATCAACAATACAATAATCTCCTATAAGTCAAGTCAACAAAGCAATAAACATGCAACACAATTAAATACAACACATTGATCATGCTGTTTGAGTTTGGTAGAAATTATATTAATAAAGAATCACAAAACTGTGTCTCACTTATTCTGGGCATTTGATGAGGGGGAATTCACTGTAGAAAGCAATTATGTTTGGAAGAGTTAGTAAAACGAAATCAGGCTACCAAACAACACACGGTGGCTGGAGACCATCAAAGCTGATGTCAACTAGAGCATAGAACAACTCAAAGAAGTAGTGCAAGATTGAAAGACATGGAGAGACCTGGCCCACAGAATGACCAAGAGTCAAACACAACTGAATGGATATCAACACCACCACTATCATCATCATTTTCATCACCATCTTCCTCCTCAACCTTTGGAAGATACTACTGGAAAGACTATCTTGAGCGACAAGATTTTTTTTCCCTCTGTTGCATTTTCTTTGGCTCTCCTATTAATTTTGCTTTCTGAACTGAATAACTTATAAGACCACTCTCTGTCTAGCCCTCCATCCATGCAACTACTGTATTTTCTGGACTATAAGCCACTACTTTTTTCCCACGCTTTGAACCCTGCGGCTTGTACAACAATGTGGCTTATCTATAGATTTTTCTTCACTAACTGCCATCAGGGGGCGCAAAAACGTGACAGATGCAAGAGGTCAATGCAAAGAAGAAAACGCTACCGGTAGTTTTTGGTGCGCTCGACACAAGCAGCACGACACGCACGAACGCAAAATATTTTTCACACCGTTATCATGGAAAGTACACGAAGAAAAGCTTATGATGCAGCTTTTAAGTTGAAAGCAATCAATCTGTCTATCCAGGAAAGAAATAGAGTTGCTGCATGTAAGCTTGGCGTTAATGAATCAATGGTGAGATGTTGGAGATGTCTGGCTGCATGTGAAGAGCATTCTTCTCTTTCTGTGTAAATATCTCATTTCACAACGTATATATCTGTGGCTTATAGTCTGGTGCAGCTAATATATGTAAAAATATTTTTTCTTTTAAAATTTAGTGGGTGCGGCTTATATTCTGATGCGCTCTATAGTCTGGAAAATACGGTATATCCTTACAGTACATTCAAATTAATATTCCCTTATCTAAAAATATAAATGATATTCAAACCGAGTTTAAACCATAAGAGGAATTATAATATTGCTTTGAAAGGGTAGTTTCTCCAGGGCTATAGAGCGCCACACTTAACTAGGTTGGTTAATTACCTAGAAAATGCAGCCACACAACATGTTAAACTTGATTAGTGTTAACCTTAATTAGGTTATTTTTGTAGTTTAACATTATGTAAGACTCCAACCTGTTTGATTAGTCTGGTTCAATTTATTGTATGAATGCAGAAAAAAGGTTCAGTAACTAGTGGGGCATGTTTAAAAAAACTGATGGGCAACCTCTACATCTATCCTAATGGTATCTGCTGGTGTGAAACAATTAAGGTATTTTATTTCTCTCCAGATGTTTTGGGGGAATTGCAGATGAAATGAAATCACCATAACAGATTCCATTTCATCTTGGCCCAAGATGTTTTGTTATCTAATGGAGAAAGACAAAATTTCCTTCCCTGCAATTCTATGTGCAGAAACTATTTATATAGCCAATTGAATAATTATTTTTAACATTGCCTGCCCAATGGATTTAACAGTGTCAGGTTTGGAATTGTGGACTAGTTGCCTAATTCATATCCCATTCCGTTGTCTGAGCTCTTGATGCTGCTTCCTTGCTTCCAGGAGCCGCCAGCTATGGCGGCCTTCTCGTTCTTCCTATCCCTTGGTTATTCTTGATTGGGAAGGCCCTTTACCATTGAACATACTTTAAAATAGTGTATGAGTTTCTAGATGCTGTCTTCTATGATATTTTAACAGGATACAGATATTTATTTATTTATTTTATTTATTTTGTGAAGCGATTATAAGATTACAGGTATAAGTATAGACATAGTTATAACAGATAACATATGGGAATGATGCGGTGGCCTAGAGTTGGAGCTCTCACCTCACAATCAGGAAGCTGTGAGTTCAATCCTAGGTAGAGGCAGATATTTCTCTCTTTGGGCACAAGAAGAATATATCTGCTGAACAAATCTCTGCATTGGTGTCAGGAAGGGCATCCGGCCAGTAAACACACTGCTAGCTCCATTCAGTTGCCCAGACTCCACCCCGTGAAGAATTATGGGGTCATTAAATGAAGATAATATAACAGATAACATATAATGGGCACAACAGGGCACAGATAAACCCCCAAGTGGTCTCAATAGCTCTGATGACTGCAAAAAAATACAATCCATCCATTCTCCTGCCCTCCCTCTTAATACTGTCAGAACCTATCCTTCCATCTCCCCACCACCCAGTCACAACTGGTGAAGCTTCTTGGATGAGAAGTGAAATGTCTTCTTAGTCCAGTTGCCTTTTGAAAAAGTAATTTTAAGACAACTATGACCTGGGATGACTGAGAACCTCCACTGACAACAGATACATTCACATTACAAGCCACGGTGGGGAATCTATGCAATTGCTAAGAGCCAATAGTGACTCAATAACATATGATCAATCAATCAATCATGTTACAGGAACCTGTGAAGATAGTAGGCTTTTCTTTTACTAATTAGCCACTTTAACTGGCTGCAGTTTAATCATAACATTCTCTGAGCAGGGTTGGCATCGTCTCTCTTATAAAATGTTGCATGGTTCCCCTCTTGACAAAACCTTAACACATTCGAGTGTCTGAGCACATACTTTGGTATGCAGATGTTTGCATTTGTTAGATAATGACTCCTTTTGCCTCCTCTTTCCGGCAGCATCTGTTCTTTTGCTGATGTGGGACAGATTGATTTGGGCACCTTCCTTTGGTTGGAGCACATGACCGTGAAGAATTGATCAGAATGCTATCTTTAAATGGCATTGAAAAACAGCCACTTGAAAAGGAAGACATTCTAAGAAAATTAATCTTCCACAAGTTTTCTTGATAAGAAGAAAATGTGGGTTGGAAGAGCTGTAGTTGTAGTCTGAAAGTCAGTTCGGGGAAAAAATGTGTGTTCACTCTTGTTGTGGCAAGAACCATTTTTTTCCTATTAAATCAGGATACATTTTAAATCATAAATACATTTTCCTGAGAAATATATTTTACCAAAGGGTTGAATAGAATAAGAGTAGGAGATGCAAAACAAGGATTCTTGCAAATGTCATCCGTCGTGCCCATGAACAAGTCAATGATTATTTTAATAAGGGGCATATTGAATTGCCTATCTTTTCTTTCCTCCACCTATGTCATGAACAGCTTTGAGACAGAAAGCTGCATCCAGGTGTTCTTTGTAAATAACGCATGTATTTATATAGATCTATATACTTATCATTCATGTTTATTCATGGGGCATTACCATTTTCACAAATGTAAAATGGCCACTAAACCAAGCTCAAGGTAGCTGAGAATTTGCAATTAATTATGTACCAGACTTCAGCACTTTGATGCAGAAACAGTACTTCTTTTTCCTGCTGAACTGTGAACACTCAGTTCCTTTCCTTAAAGTAAATACATAAAATTCAATTAACCCATCAGTATTTTGTGCTGAATCTGCCCATCTGTGTCACCATAGACTCACAGAATATGTGAATCAGTTTGCAGTTTGTTTATCATTAAAGATATGGGGGGGAGGGGAAATAAGGTTTGCAAAAATATTTTCAACAATGTTTTATCTCAGAATACTACAAAATGTTTCTTCTGTCAAAGTAGCACTGTCCTGTGGTTTTTAAATATGTATTTGGTATTAAGAGCCAGTTTCCCCCCCATGTAAAGCCACCTACTTGGTTAAAATTTCCACCAGGTTCCGCTCCTGATATTCCTCCTCCCTTATAAGTGATTAGGTAGAATTCCTTTTAAACTGCCCCAAACATTAACTTGTTACTTGCTTATCATTCTAAGGGCAAACTAAAACATTTTTTAAAAAAATTGTATTAGCCTTTGATGAGTTAAGATGAATTGTTTGCTGCCAACAATGTGTGTCACACACACACACACACACACACACACACACACACACTAACCCTCACACTGTAGAAAGCTTTGCTTTCATGAAAATTTGTGAAAAGCACCCATTCATTTGAACTGCTTTCTAGTGCAACTCTTATGCCTATTTCTAAAAATGAACTAAAGTTTATGCACTGAGGGGCTTCCTCCTATAGTTCAGGAAGATTCTTCTAACTTTTCCAGGCAAATACAGCCCTAGAAGAGTGAGATATGCATAGCACAAGCACCAAAATCTCTTTTTGGCTACAGGAACCAGTGGTCAAGGCCTTAGGTAAAGATAAAGGTCAGTGTCCAGTGTCCAGTCCTCTAGAGGGCAGTGCTCATCCCTTCTTCTTAGTTGAGGGAGCCAGTGACGTCCAGACACATTTCTGTGGTCATGTGACCAGCATGATTATATACCAAGGTGCCCAGAATGCTGTTACCTTCCCACCAATGTGGGTACCTATATATCTACTCACATTTGCATGCTTTCAAACTGCTAGGTTGACAGGAGCTGGGGCAACTAATGAGAGCTCACTCCATTGCATAGGTCTCGGGTCTTGAATTTGGGCTTTCAACTTTCCAGCTGACAAGCTCAGCGTCTTTAACCGCTGAGCCATCACGCCCCTTGGTCAAGGCAGAAAGGTGAACGGCATTGTCTCTTCACCCAGAACACTACACTGTGTCCATGATGTGAATTTACCCTAGTGAAATGCAGCTATCTCATGCTGTGTTTGTATGTATACAAAAAGGCAGGGTTTTTTTTTTTCAATACTACTGTTTTGGTAAAATGATTGAGTATAATGTCTTTAGCATCTTAGAAAAATGAACTTGGGCTGCCCAGCTGCTGCCAAAAGTTGCCTTATTTTTTTTCCAAAACCATATGTCTGTTCTACATGGTAGGCCCTTGGACCCATAGTCCTTCCCAGTGGCTACATCTTTTCTGTGCTTGCATGGCTGGCTGCCAGCCACACGATAGGAAGCTGGATACCTGCCACAATCAGAGATGCAAACTTAGATAGGATGTTCAGAAGCAAAGAGTCCTACAGCTGTAAAGTAATCAAAGCTTGTCCTGGTAAACTAATGACAAATCCAAGAGACACAGCAAGGTGGACTCATGGCAGAGCTGAGGCTTGAAAAGTTGTTGTGAGTGAGGCCAATAAATAAGTCACACTGAGCCACCAGATGCACAGCCGAGGTACACTACTCATTAGAGTCTGCTCTCCTGCCAGCCTGCTTCTTGGCCAATCTATCTGACCCACGGAGCTCAATTCTCTGTGGCTGTATTTTTAAAGCATGCTTCTGCTTGGGACTGGGGTGGTGTTGGTGAACCTCACAGTGTGAGAGGCACTTAGTGGGTACAAGGAAAGACTTCTGGGACTTGCTGGGTCTGCCTCAAGCAGAGTAGAGTTACTGGCTTCAAAACTGCTTTCAGAAATTATTAGAAGCTCCTGGATCTACTTCCTCCTTTTCGTCATCAGAAAATGACTTGCCAGGCCTGTAAAAACGTTATTATGATTTATTCGATGTGTATGACTTCACATCTCATTTAGGAACTTGGGTGGCTCACAATAGATGAAATCACCATTTTTATTGAGGTACTGGGATGGAAACAGAGGTGCAGGGATTATCTTCTCAATTTCCATTGTTGCATTATTTACATGAAAGCCTCAGATCATGAGAATGGGGCCCACAATGTCCCTCTTTGTGGGACTAGGTAGAATGCTTTATTATTCTGGAAGGAAAATTTTTTATGACTAATGAGTTCGGTTATGGGTCCATTTAGGTGGACTATATTAGACTAGCTTTGCAGAAGGGACTGTTTTGCTCTAAAGAGGTGGTGCAAATGACTCCTTCTGCAAAGCTAGTCTAATATCTTTGGCTGTACTGTAATTGAACTGCACACTTGTGACTGAAAAAAATACACCCATCGGTAGAAGAAAGTCCACAAGTCCAAATTGGAATGCAGGATCTATCTGAGTGAATTCTAAAGTAAGTTAAATTCAAAGCCATGTTAAATGACTTTGGGCTGGGTAGATGATTTTAAGGGTCTATTTTGAGAAACAAATGGGAGGGGGGTGGGTGGGTAATTTCCATTCCTTCCTGTGCCATTTTCTCAATACTTGAAGATAGATAGATAGAATTCTTTATTGGCCAAATGTGATTGGACACACAAAGAATTTGTCTTGGTGCATATGTACTCAGTGTACATAAAAGAAAAGATACATTTGTCAAGAATCATAGGGTACAACACTATGTAGACTTGTAGACTTCAACTCCCAGAATTCCTGAGCTAACATGAGTGGAGGAGAAATTCTGGGAGTTGAAGTCCACAAGTCTTAAATCTGTCAAGTTTGTAGACCCCTGAATTAAACTAAATATAACCAATCTATTTGCACATGACTAGGGAGGGGAGATGCCCATGCACCCAAACACAGATAAGACATGACAGTTTGGACTCCATTTTGCCAAATCCCCTGTTCGTACTGTGGCTCCAGAGTTCTGGGCTTGTAGCCCTTATGCATTCAGAGGTCACCAGGTTGAGAAAGTCTGCATTAGATGGAAAAAATGAAAGAACAAAATAGACAGAGACGTGCACAGTGTAACAGTAACTAAGCAGTTATCGTTCTTGTCCTTGTTCACGGCTTTTTGCTTCTGCCTCTGCAGTTGATTTTTTTTTAAAAAAAGAGATAAAGCTGGGGAAGAGAATGTCAGCCCTTCTGTCTTTTTGCTCTTTTAAAAGTTGCCAATTTGACTGTCTTTGAAAAAAAAAAAAAAGAACCATGACAGGAAATGCCAGGTTCTTTGTAGGGCTGAGGCTGTGTTTTGTGGAAAAGCACTTAAAGTGTGAGACCTGGATGTCAGCTCAAAGAGATGCATTTGGCAGGGAGCAAGGGAAGAGATATATAAAAAAGCAGGTCTTCACTGCACCTGCCAAAGCTGCTGTCACAAAGGCCAAGCTCTTTCCGGTGAAAATGAAGCTGAAGATAAGCAAATCCTGGCCTTTGGCCCGTAAGGTCTTGCTATGTGTGGTGTCCAATCCCTTTCTGAATATCTCTGGGTGAGAACAGACAAGGCCTTTCCAGTGATGGCACCTATTCCTCCGGTGCTTTGGCCACACCATTCTCTCAGTGTCCTTTTTTACTTTGCAGTGCTGCTATACTTGGTAATTTGGCTTTATTCTCATGTGACTTCATAGTATGAAGTGCCCCAGTCGGACTCATGGGCTCTCAAATTCATTTTTCCAGAGTCCAGATTCTTTTCCAGGCAACTACAAAATTTCAGATGCTGGCAATAGAGATTATTGCTGAAATTATATCATTTTGAGGGAAAAAGAGAGAGGCGGCAGCCATGTGCGAGATATATTTTTCAACCCAAGAGAACCTCAACTCTTCCACAAACATGAAATTAATCCCTCTAAGCCTTGGAAATGAAAAGGCAGCCCACCATTGTGCTAGGAATAGGAAACTGTTTGAACAAGTCATAGATCTGAGCAACTGATATTGTCTTCTCTCATTCATTGGTGAAACCATTTTCCATCTCCTCACTGTCCAGCAATACATGAATATAATCTCCAAGGTCCTTATAGATATCCTAAAATCTTATCTTGTATCTCCAAATGAAGTAAACTAAATGTCTACTGAAATCAAGTAGATTTGATGGTCAAATAGTCGACTGATGACAAGCTGAAGGTTTTGCAAGGTGATGTGACATTTCATTTGAGTTTTTTGTGTGTTATTTGTCAATTGTATCATGTCACTTTCTTCCTGGATGCCAGGAACCAAGTTGTTCATTTCTACAGCACATGTTCCTTTAAAAACTAGTTGCATGCAAAGCAAGTGTAGGGAGGGTTACAGACTGCCATCCCCAATAAATGATGCCAGTAAAAAAAGAAAATTTGTACCTCAGGGTTAAAATGAAGGGTCCTTGGTGCTCTCTAAGCTTGATTGTTT
>NW_020769337.1:6216366-6235620 GCF_900518735.1 Pseudonaja textilis | reverse complement strand
CAGGGTTAAAATGAAGGGTCCTTGGTGCTCTCTAAGCTTGATTGTTTTCTTGAAGAAGTTTCATTACCCAAACTAAGAAACACCATCAATGCTTCAGTGCTAGCACTGATGATGTAACCTACTTGGGTAATGAAACGTCTGCAAAAAAACAACTTAGAAGACAACCCCGCCCCCCACCAACAAATGGTACCAAAGGTTCTAAAGATCAAATCTTTAAGAACTCATTTGGCATTATTAGGTTCTACATTGCCTTGGTGATAAATGATACTATCTATCTATCTATCTATCTATCTATCTATCTATCTATCTATCATCTATCTATCTATCTATCTATCTATCTATCTATCTATCTATCTACACACACACACACACATGCACACAGAGATACACACACACACATACATATACACACACACACACACATATATATATATATATATATTGATTATATATATATAATCAATTCCATATATATGAGATACACAGATGATAGATTAGATATACATATTCATATAAGTATACACACACACACACATTGATGAAGGAGAGAAGTTGGAAAAAGCTGTTGAGGACAGCATAAGAAGGTGTTGTACTTACAATGCTGAACTACTGTAAGAAAGAACGCTTTGGTTCAAATCTCCACTAAGCTCTCAAATGCAGGGGGTAACCTCAAGCAATACTTTATAACTCATGGACATTAAATGGCATGTAAGAAATGTGGATTTTAATTCTCTTCAGATGTTAAGGGAGGCCTACGCTTTCAGAAACCGAGTATGCATTAGAAAAAAAAAAAACCCTTATGGAATTCATATCCTAGGCAGGATTGTTCACAGTGTCTAATTAAAAAGTCAAGAGGGTCCTTATGAACGTACAGTTATATCCTTGCCTTTTTGTATGTACATCACACCACAGAAAAAAAGAGGTGAGGCTTTGATCATATTGCTACTGGTGCCTTCTTCTCTTTGACCCCACTCTTTGCACCTGCTCTTCCTACTTCAGGGAAAAAAAATCAAGATTTCTCCCCTCAGCCAGCCTTTCTGGGGTCTGTTTGTAAGACATTTTTATTTATCAGTTTTTAATATTGTGCCTTGTCAGAGATTGTTATAGGAAAGGGGGAAAATACGGTTAGGGTTAGGGCCTGAGTTTGTACAATCTCTCATACAAACTCAAGCATGTAGCTCACTCAAGATTTCAAGACTTGGTAATTAAACCAAGCTTACTGGTTGGTAGCCTGAATCAAATGTGTCAGTTGATACAGACATTTGAGTTTATCCCTGAGGTTGTTTCATGCTTCAGTTCTCTCTTGGCAACCAAAACAGATGTTCTATAGTGAAGGTGTCCCTTTCTCATAGAACATCTGCTTGGTGCCAGGTTCTAAGGTTCTAAGTGCAACTCTGTCAAGACATTAAAAAAAAGGAAGCAATTTTGTTTTGGTTATAAATGGCATGAAATATGCAAACAAATAACAGGCTTGATGCAGTTTATTCCTTGCCCTATTTAATTCGATATTAAATCCCATACATTTTTATGCCACCTATAAATTTTCCTTGGCACTTCAGATTTTTGCACTGACAGCTCATAACTGCAGACCCTGACAGCTTTTGAAAGGCAGAGGCTGAACTTGAAGGCTGTTGGGAATAGTTCTGAACCCAGGAATGGAAGAGGAAAGTGGTCTTTCTGGCATAAGTAAATTGATGAGGCGTTGGAAATTTAGCAAGGAAATTTAGATCCAAACTTCACGGGCTCTACTTAAATTATGCTACGAATTGCCTCGTGCAGAAAGCATGAAGTTAGTTTACATATTCAGTGAGTCTGTAAGTTCTGCTTGACTGTCAAAAGGTGTAGAAATTGAGAAAGTCATCACAAATGCCTCTTGGGTTTAGTAATCCATAATCTAGCCTGACTTTGCCATTAAATAGGAAGCAGCAGGTGCTTAAAAGAAAATAAGAATGATTAAGTATTAGATTGTTATTAAAGACTAGATTAAACAGAGAAAATCAATTATTCATAACAGAGAGGTCAAATAATTTACGGCGTCTATTTTATTTCAGTGGGCATTGCTTAATTAGTGTCCCAAAGTGATGTATTTTCATTTGTGCCTTTTATTATACTACTGAACTGTTGCTATGGATTTCTTGCTGTTTTTAGATCCCTGCTTAGCTTATTTTTGTAGTTGTTGTCCTGCATGCTGCCAAAAGTATGCACATACTTCCATCTGTTCCATGGAGCTTTTAAACATACAAAGTGCTATACAACTTTATCTTCTTTCATTATCCATATTCTACAGGCAGTACCTGACTCATTTCTTTAGTGACTGTTCAAAGTTACAAGGCATTGAAAAAAATGACTTATAATCAGTGGTGGGATTCAATTTTTTTTTACTACCAGTTCTGTGGGCACGGCTTGGTGGGCATGGCAGGGAAAGGATACTGTAAAATCCCAATTCCCTCCCTACCCCACTAACCTGCTTTCCAGCTCTGTTCTCCTGTGCAGGGCAGCAAAAGAAGACCCAGCCAATCAGCTAGGACGCAGCAGGCAGAGAATAGATGGGGGCGGCGCTGCTCAGAGATGGTATTTGCTGGTTCTCTGAACTACTAAAATTTATGCTACCAGTTCTCCAGAACTGGTCAGAACCTGCTGAATACCACCTTTGCTTGCAATCTGTCACATTTAAAACCATGCCAGCATCTTCACAACTATATGATCAAAATTGGGGCACTTGGCAATTACAGAATAACAGAAAAGCAGAGTTGAAAGGGGCCTTAGAGGTCTTCTGGTCTAACCCCCTGCTCAAGCAGGAAACCCTGTATCAATTCAGACAAATGGCTGTCCCATCTCTTCTTAAAAACCTCCAGTGTTGGAACAAGTCCACTGATTCATTGTTCTAACTGTCAGGAAATTTCTCCATGGTTCTAGGTTGCTTTTCTCCTTCATCTGTTTCCATCTATTGCTTCTTGCCCTACCCTCAAGTGCTTTGGATCATAGCTTGATTCCTTCTTCTTGTGGCAACCCCTGAGATATTGGAATACTGCTGACATGTTAGCCCTAATCCTTCTTTTCATTAAACTAGACCAGGGGTGTCAAACTCGATTTCATTGAGAGCCACATCAGGGTTATATTTGACCTCGAGGGCCAGAGTAGGTGTGGCCTGGGTGGGCATCGCCAGCTGGACGTCACTCGTGTCAGGGGCACCTATGGTGACCTGAGCATTCTGCCAGTGAAAACAGGCTCCCAAGCTCCGTTTTCAGCTGCGACAGTATCCTGAAACTTCTGCCAGCGAAATTGGAGCTCAGGGGGGCCCTTTTTGCTAGCAGAGGCACCACAGACCAGTCCTTTTCTGTTTCCAGGGCGGCCCCGTGGGTCAGATCTAAGCATCCCATGGGCCGAATCTAGCCCCCTGGTATTGAGTTTGACACCCCTGATCTAGACATACCCAATTCCTGCAACCATTCTTCATACGTTTGAGCATCCAGTTCCCCAATCATGGTTGTTGCTATTTTCTGCACTTTTTCTGGAATTTTGATATCTTGTTTTAAATAATAATTGGCACATATTAAGATTGTTGCAGCATCCCGGGGTCAGATGATCAGTATTTGCAACCTTCATGGATGGTTTCCAACAAGCAAAGTCAATGGAGGAAGGCAAATTTGCTTAACAACCTCATGAATCACTTAATAACTGCCACGATTCTCTTAACAGTCATGGCGAAAAGGGTAATAAAATCGGACAAGACTCACTTAATAACTGCCTTGCTTAGTGATAGAAATCCTGGTCCTAATATGATTCTATATTGAGAAATACCTACAGGTGCTTTTTTCTGCAGCATATTTTTTTTTCAAGGCACTAACAAACCCCAAGGCTGAATGCTCCTCTGTGAGCCCCAAGCAAGTCAACACAGCCAGGTGCTCTTCCAAAGACCAGAAAGATTAAAATAAGATTATAAATTTTGAAAAAAAAAAAACATGAAGAAAACTGCATAGACATCCTTTAAACAGATACACTCAGTTCCCGGAATTTCTTACAAAAATTGTTTTTGTTTAGTGTTCTGGAAATTGAAGTTCACAAAAGTGGACTTCAAGATCATCTATTTAGGGCAGGGCCCTCCAAACTTGGCAACTTTAAGACTTGTGGACTTCAACTCCCAGAATTCTCCAGCTAGCGATGCATATTATTCAGTTATGCTGGCTGGAGAATTCTGGGGGTTGAAGTCCACAAGTCTTAAAGTTGCCAAGTTTGGAGACCTCTGATTTAGTGGGTGCCCAGACCAGAAAAAGTTTTATTAAACCTAAATCGGAGGTTTTCAGTCTACCCCTGTCTATTCTAGAAGATATCCACTGGCCCTTCCCCTGAACTTACTGGCTCTTGACAATAAAGGAAGTGGAATTGATAGCGAAGACTTGTCTATATTCAAACTTCTACCTAACAATTTCTGCTATTCTAAGACAGTCCATCTTGTAAGAGAAGGAAGCAACTGGAAGATCTGGGAACCCAGAAAGTCTAAGTCAGTGTTTCTCAACCTCAGCAACTTTAAACTGTGTCGACTTCAACTCCCAGAATTTCCAAGCAGTGTTGTATCCATTTCATAGCAGAGGGAGCCAGAGTTGTCTGAAGACATTTCTGTGCTCATGTGGCCACCATGACTATACGTTGACACATACAGAACTCTGTTATCTTCCCGCCAAAATGGTACCTATTTGTCTACTCACACTTGCATGCTTTCAAATTGGTAGATTAGCAGGAGCTGAAGCAAGAATGGCAGCTCACCCTGTCATGTGTTATTTGGGTCTTGAACCACCAAACTTCTGGTCAAAAAGCCCAGCTGTGAGGTCACTGTGCCCCTTTTCCTTAGGTAACCAGGGGCTTTAAAAGCTGCACCAGGTAATATGCTACAACCAATGCAGCTCATGAAGCACCAGTTGAAATTTCCAATTGCTCTTCAAGGCAGCCCCATGAAGAGTGCATTATAATAAGCCAGAGGAGATGTCATGAGACATAAGTGATTGTGAGAAAAGCCTCATAATCTAGAAACGGGTGCAAATGGAGCGCAACCCTAAGATGTACAAAAGCCTTAAGACCCCAGCTACCATTTTTTAGATGGGGTGTTTTCGAGGGCACCAGGAGAAGGTGAAATATCTCCTGCTTATTTTGATTCCCATAACAAATTTATGATGTATGGACTTCAACTCCCAGAATTCCCCAATCAGCATACTGGCTGAGGAATTGAAGTCCACACATCTTAAATGTTGCCAAGCTTGAAGAACATTGCATTAGAGAAATTAGTGTGCAACACGGCATTAGATAAGAGAAAATGGTTTGCAAAAACTGGCAATTAGGCCCCAAACCCTACATTTCTGCATTTATACAATTTTAAAATTGCTTTCTAACACTAAAAAACAAATCCCTAACTGCAAGCAAAAATATGTTTGGAGGAATATGCTCAAAATGCATGTTTCCTCCCCACTTCTCTTAGCACATCCTTTCTGAAAGAACACACACAGGGAAAAGAAACAGCTAAGGGCATAACTTACCACTTAGCAGGTACAGGAATGAGCCAAACTGAAATTATGAATTAAAGAATGTGAAACAAAGAGAAATTGAAATGGGCCGATCAGTGAAAATGAAAAGCTGAATAAAACCAAGTTGATGAATCTGAGCACTGCTAATATAGGACTCCTTAAATTTGATGCTATTATCATTTTTAAAAATCAGCAGCAATTGTGCAGGATAATGGCAAAATTGCAGTTAACATGCTTAATTTGTTTTTGAAAGAAGTCAAGAATCAAGCTTGACAGACCTCTGCAACTAGTACACCCAACTTGTATTTTTGAATATTACAGACTAAACAGGAATGTCCCCCATGAGTAGGTTGTAAACATCACTTTATCCATCTGTTAAACTGGCTCCTTGTTTAACACACTGTATTTCTTTGCTCTGCAACCTTCTCTTGATTTAGTTCTTTGGATGAAGCTATTCTAAAAAAAATGTCCAGTAACATATTATGGACAGTTCAAACTACAGAGCAGGGTGCAATCCAGGGATTTGGGGGCCACTTTTTCAGTGGTGAAAAAACTAGCCTTTGTTTAAAAGAGATAGGTAAACATGGAATTCTTTTTCAGAATTCCTCTGCAGAGATCCCTAACTATTTGGATGGGCAATTAGCACTAGCACATATACCATTTCACAATACTTGCCAGTTTATAAAGTCAGCATATTGCCCCCAACAATCTGGGTCCTCATTTTACCGACCTCAAAAGGATGGAAGGCTGAATCAAACTTGAGCCCCATCAAGATTGAACTCTTGGCTATGGGCAGATTCAGCCTGCAATGCTGCATTCTAACCACTGTGCCACCAGGGTTCTTATAACTGAGATTAAGGCTTGGGATTTTATATGGATAAATTCCACCTAGTTAGGGAACATGTTTACAGTAACCCAAATTGGTCATCTTCTAGATGTATTACATTTCCATTTTCCTGGAGATTGGGCTGGCTGGGAAGAATGGATATGGTAATGGAATATATTTGGAGGCATCAGATTACTGATAGCTTTTATAGAGTAAAATGTAGCAGCTATTTTTGCCATTACAGTACTGAGCACTGAGAAAATATGCCTGAGAAAACTGCAACATTGCAGGGAAGAAATAAAATACTGTGTTGTTCTTGGGCTGGAACTTCTCAATCTGTCTCCTTTCTTGCAACAAAATTGATCTCTAAGGTACCTAGAATGGAAAGGAATTTGACTTACAGTGATGGCAGAAAGTATTGCAAAATCAATTTTTCTTGATTGGCATGGTGGTGCAGTGGTTAGAACGCAGTATTGCAGGCTGATTCTGCCTACATCCAGGAGTTCTATCTTGACCTACTCAAGGTTGACTCAGCCTTCCATCCTTCTGAGGTCCTTCCGAGGTAGGTAAACTGAGGACACAGATTGTTGGGAGCAATATGCTGAAATTTTTAAACCGCTTAAGGCTGTATATAAGCTGTATATAACCGCTGAAGCAGTATATAAGTCTAAGTGCTGTTGCTACCCATGGATAGGCTGAAAATGAGTGCTCTGGTTGGAAGAATTCAGAAATTGCAAAAAATGAGCAAAGACATTCTAACCAGCAAGACAGTTCTAGCCTTTTAGTTACAACACAAGTTTTACCTTCCAAAAATGTATTTTTAATAAAAAATATTCCCCACTGTAAAAAACAACCACCCAGGTTTTAAAAATCAAACTTTAAGAAATGGTTCAAGTCATTGCATCTTTTTTAGTAACAAATTTTTCCTGTCAGATTTCCATTTCCTTTCCCCTTTTGTTTGTTTGATCCAGGTTCTGTTGGAGTAGTATCAATGTCTCCTGGCTAAATATGTTTCAGTCTACTTTTAAGCATTTTTGGATGCAGTGCGTTAACTGTAGCTTGGGCTGTGTTTAACATTGTTAATTGCTGGGACCTCAGTCAGTTTTTAAAATGTTTTGATCTTGAATGTTAAACAAGGAAACAAATAGGCTGCTATTCTAATGTCCATGGAGATTCTCACTGAGGTCATGGTTGCCCAAAGACGCTTTTCCAAAAGGCAGCTGGATTTTTTTTTTGTTTTTTTCCTTGAAAATATTTTGCTTCTCCTCCAAGAAAAATCCAACCATTTTTCGGTTGTGGCTGAATGCAGAATGGAACGACTTATATTCCTTAACAGTCATTTGGTGATTAGCATTGTGAAGTTTGGTCATTAGGTCTGAGAGTTGTTGGGGCCACTTGGGGTTTATTTGTACCCACAGGGTCACCTGAATTAGAGGGCAAATGGGTGTGGGACCTTCTTGGAACTAGTCAGAGTACTTATGACCAGAGGTCTGCAAATAATATAAATGCTCCTATTCTCTACCATTCAAGTCAGAACTGAAGAAGCTTCTTGGATGAGAAATGAAACGTCTTCAAGGGAAAAAAAAACCCAAGAAAGTCCAGTTGTTTTTTGTAAAAGCACCTGTGGGACTGCTATTCTAATCTTTGAATGACTGCTTTGCTTTGGAGCAGTGTTGAATGGAGCAATGCCTTCAAGCTGGTCCTCTTGCCTGCAAGTTCCAATCTGTTAAAAATAATATTTGTTGCCATTTCATGACATCTAAAACAGCTCCCGCTCGGCTACTAAGTAGGCCAAGCCTTGTAAGATGATGCATGTAAACCATTTCTGCCAAGAAAATAAATCCCACTATGAATCCACCTGCCCCCGCCTCCCAACCTAAGAATTCACGCTACATTCCTGGGTGGGGGGAAGTCATGTCAAACGAAGGCAAATCTATCTCCAAATGTAATTTCTGCACAAAACATTTTCACGGGGGCTCCTTGTTTCCATCCACATAATATGTGATAGTCTTGTTGCCTAGGAATGCGAACTCTTTTATTTTTTATTTTTTTAAAAGAAAGAGAAGGTGAGATTTCATCAGCTCTCTTTTTATCCATTTGGAAAATAACCCCCCCCCCATCATTATTCTGCTATTTCAGAGAAAAGGGCTGGATGTTTTCATTAAGTATAACAGCTGCTTCTTTTGTAACAGCCGGATTTCACTAGTGAGGATGGCAAATTCAGCATTCCTCATTTAACACTAATTGCTCCAGCTTAGATTGTGGCTATTTTCTCCAACACGTGTAAATCAATTCTGTGGTAATGAAGACAAAAGCGGGGAACCTGGATCTGGAAAGATGAGAATGAAAGTTTGGAACAGATGCCATCGCCTGAATAGTTGGGCCTGCCTGTGATGCTGGAATACGTTGGAAGAGTTTAAGAGTTAACATGGGGGTGCTGAATCCATGTTAAATTTGCAGGAAGAAATAACAATTTGGGAAATGTCAGGTGGGAAAGCTGCCCATGTGTTGAAAAGGCTCCGCAGATGCACACCAAGCATCAAAGAAGAATTTGGGTTTAGAGGGTTCTTAGATTAATTTTTAATAACCCCTGGGTCATTGACTGACGGAAAGGTATAGTGGGAATTAGCCAATCTTTGAAGCCGTACCATCCCAAGCAAGTGACTCTTTTCTACTTTTGAACTGAATTTTATACAAGGGTGTTTCTGAGGGGGACTTGTATAAAATGTCCTAAAGCAGGGGTGAAAAACTCAAGACCCACGGGGCAGAGATGGTATTCATCAGGTTCTGACCAGTTCTGGAGAACCTGTAGCAGAAATTTTGAGTGGTTTGGAGAACCAGCAAATACAACCTCTGACTGGAGATTTTACAGTATCCTTCCCCTGCCACGCCCACCAAGCCATGCCCATAGAACCGGTAGTAAAAAAAATTTGAACCCCACCACTGGTTACAATTTAGCTTTAAAATTGACTCAGAGGTTACACAGATTCCAAGGGGTGGAATTATTTTTTTGTGAACTTTCCCTAATTTGCCTCTCCTCTATCTCACCCCATTTCTAGGATCAAAGTCAACACAAACAATGAACAATACATCAATGCCAGTAGCAAACTTCTCTGCACGTCTTTTGCTTTGGGGGTCAATCAGCAAAATTCAATAACAACAACAAAGCCAGATCTAGTAGGAAAGAAGGCTATGCTCAAAACCAGAGAAATAAAAAGGAAAAAAAAATATATAGAGAGAGCATCTATACTAGCCACCAAGCCATGTCCCCAGAACCGGTAGTAAAAAAAAAAGAATCCCACCGCTGCTGCAGGGTGTTTAGATCTGGCCCACAGGGTCTCCCTGGAAACAGCAAAGGAACATCCCGCTGAGCCTCTGCCAGAGAAAACAGAGCTTGGGAGGGCCACTCCTACGCTCCATTTTCATTGGCAGAGGGTTGCAGGAGGCCGTCACAGCTGAAAACAGAGCCCGTTTTTGCTGGCAGAGCGCTCAAACCACAACAGGCACTCCTGAAACAAGTGATGTTGAGCCGGCCATGTCCACCCTGGCCACACTTACTCCAGCCCCCTGAGATCAAACACAACCCTGATGTGGCCCTCAATGGAATCGAGTTTGACACCCCTACTCTAAAGGATCTTCTTCTTGGCAAATATTTTCAGCTTGATTTATCTGATAGTAACATAGAGCAACAATGGGACTCTGAAGTTACCTGCAGTTTTGCACTTTGTGAAACAGAACAGCGGATGGTAAGCTACGCAGCAGTCGGAAGCAAAAACAAAACAACCCCTCCCTTGTCTTACAGGTTTATGAGGCTGTCCTCTCTGAAGCACCAGGGAACTACCAGAGGATTGGAAAAGAGCTGATGTGGTTCCCATCTTCAAAAAAGGAAAAAAAAAACAGACTCAGGAAACTATAGATCAATCACCCTAACATCAATACCCGGGAAGATACTGGAAAAGATAATAAAAAAACAGATCTGCCAACGTCTAGAAACAAGTAAAAACTAGCAGTCAGCACAGATTTGTTAAGAACAGATCATGCCAAACCAATCTTATTTCATTCTTCAACACAGTGACTAAATTAGTAGACCAGCAAAATATTGTGGACATAATATATTTAGATTTCAGGAAGGCATTCGACAAAGTAGACCACAACCTACTTCTTAGTAAGCTAGAAAAAAGTGGAACAGATAGCACCACCATTAGATGGACTCACAACTGGCTGGCAAACCGTACTCAATAAGTAGTCCTTAATGGGTCAAAGTCCACATGGAGGGAAGTAAGCAGTGGGGTGCCACAAGGTTGGTCTTAGGCCCAGTACTCTTCAATATCTTCATTAACGACTTAGATGAGGGAATAGAAGGGGAACTTACCAAATTTGCAGATGATATTAAGCTGGCAGGAATAGCTAACACCCAAGAAGATAGCCTCAAGATCCAGAGACAGACTAGAACACTGGGCTGTATCTAACAAAATGAAATTCAATGTAGAGAAAAGTAAAATCCTACACTTGGGCAAGAAAAAACAAAAGTACACATATAGACTGGGTAAAACCAGGCTCAATAGCAGTAACTGTGAGAGGGATCTTGGAGTCTTAGTGGACAACCAGCTAAATATGAGCCAGCAGTGTGCAGCAGCAGCCAAAAAAGCTAATGCAATCCTAAGTTGTATTAACAGAGGGATACGATCAAGGGAAGTACTAATACTACTCTATAAAGCCTTAGTAAGACCACACCTAGAGTACTGCATCCAGTTTTGTTCACCACATTATAAAAAAGATGTTGAGACTCTAGAAAAAGTACAGAGAAGAGCAACCAGGATGATTAGGGGACCGGAAGCTAAAACATACAATGAACGGTTGCAGGAACTGGGCTTGGCTAATCTAGTGAAGAGAAGGACCAGGGAAGACAGGATAGCAGTCTTCCAATATCTGAGGGGCTGCCGCAGGGAGGAAGGGGTCAAGCTATTTTCTAAAGCTCCTGTAGGCCAGACAAGGAATAATGGATGGAAACTGAACAAGGAGAGATTTAACCTGGAAATAAGGAGAAACTTTCTGACCGTGAGAACAATCAAACAATGGAACAGCTTGCCCTCGGAAGTTGTGGGAGCACCATCACTTGAAACTTTCAAGAAGAGATTGGACTGCCATTTGTCAGAAATGGTGTAGGGTCTCCCACTTGGGCGGGGGGGTTGGACTAGATGACCTACAAGGTCCCTTCCAACTCTGATTATCCGTATATGTATCTCTGGCTGCTTCACAATCTCAGGACTGATTCAGTTAATTTGTATGTACCCCAGTGACTTTATATTAATGGGACAACAAATACTATACTTGTTATTTCTAAGGAATTTCTCCCCTGGTGTCTAGACAGAAGAGCAAACATTAGAGAGCTTAGAAACTTAGCTCTCCTTACGTTACGAACCATTCCTGTGTCAAATCCTGTGTCAAATTTGTAAGTTGGAATGGATATATATAGTTCTTATTTAGTGTCAGTTGAAGGTTTGTCATAGTACAGGTAGTCCTCAACTTAGAACCACAACTGAATCCAAAATTTCTGTTGCTAAGTGAAACACTTTTGCCCCATTTTACAATCTTTCTTGCCACAGTTGTTAAATGATTCATGCAGTTGTTAAATTAATAACAGTTGTTAAGTGAATCTGGCTTCCCTATTGCCTTTGCTTGAAAGAAAGTTGCAAATGGTGAAAACGTGACCCAAAGGACACTGCAACTGTCATAAATATGAGCCTGTCGCCAAGCATCCAAATTTTTGATCATAAGACCATGGGAATGCTGCAGTGGTCGTCAGTGTGAAAAAATGGTCATAAGTCACTTTTTTTCCAGGGCTGGTGTGATTTTGAATGATCACTAAATGAACTGCTGTAAGTCAGGGGCTACTTATATATAATACTATATCATATCACTATATCACTATATAAAGGAGAATATTTGTAAGTCGGGGTTGAAAGGAGAAGTTGTTGGTGCTCTCTGAACTTGGTTGTTTTCTTACAGACATTTCATTACTCAAACTAAGTAACATCATCAGTGGTGCTGACAATGGTGGGATTCAACATTTTTTACTAGTGGTTCTGTGGCCATGGCTTGGTCAGTGTGGCAGGGGAAGGATACTGTAAAATCTCCAGTCAGAGGTGGTATTTCCAGTTCTCTGAACTACTCAAAATTTCCACTAACAGTTCTCCAGAACTGGTCAGAACCTGCTGAATATCACCTCTGGGTGCTGATGATATTACCTCAGGGTTGTCAAGCTCATGTTATCATGGCGGCATCATGTGATGTATTGTGACTCCCCCCCCTTCACTAAACCGAGTGTGGGTGTGGCCAGCGTGTGATGCATTGGTGCATGGGCTGCGAGTTTGACCCCTTATATTACCTATTTTGAATAATGAAACATCTGCAAGAAAACAACCAAGCTCAGAGAACACCAAGGATCCCTCATATAATGTATTCAAGGGAGGTTTACACAGAGATTTTTCTCATCCTGAATGGCCTTGTAGCAGTAGCTGTATGGTAAATTTTGTTGAACCCCTTTCTACTAGGATCCTGTTCCTCTCATTTTTCATCCCTGCTTCACTGAAAGGCTTCAGATAACAATGGGGCAAAACTCACTGAACAAATGTCTCACTTAGCGACAGACATTTTGGGCTCAGTTGTGATCATATGTATGAGGACTATCTCTACAAGTTATCTGTAAGTCAGATATTCTTAAAGCAACTGGTCAAACATCAAGGATTATCTGTATTTATGACTAGACTGCCATAAAGTCTACATTAAAATTTGACTTAAATGCAACAGTTCATAATAATGAACACACAGACTTCTCTATGACACTTACAATATCATTAGGTGGCTACAGAAGTTTATCAGTTCAAGGAAGAAGAACACATAATTTTACACTGGATATTTTTTCTTTTGTTTTACCCTTGCAACCATGTCTTCTGAAGCATAAATCTGTTGCAAGAGCCAGTGATGATTCAAAGAAAAGGGGAAACAAGCATGACTGGAAGTTAAGTGGAAATAATAAAGGGATCAGAGTGGCAAATGATAGCATTTGAGGAAGATGACCAGGATCTAACATCTCCAGAACCGGAAAAAGTTTTTCACAAAAATGTTATCTGAAGCCTTAACCTTGTTATACATATATGCATTATACTTCATCACTTATAATCTCCTTATTTGATATATTATTTACTAATTAATCTAATCATAACTACTAATGTTCCAACCTTGTCTTCTTCTATATAAAATTTATTCCATGTTTTGTAGTATTTAGATTCTCCTTTGTTTTTTAATTCTAAAGTTAACTTATCTGTTTCTGCACATGACACAATATTTTTAATGCAGAGACTGCTGGCATTTATCTACATGCAGAAAAGGTATTGCTTGTTTCTATGTGTACTTCTGGGATAAATAACTAAGGGTAAATTACATGTCGACAAAGCAAACCTATACAACGACGTGGGATTCAAATTTTTTAACAACCAGTTCTGTGGGCGTGGCTTAGGTGGTGAGTGTGGCTTGGTGGTGATGTGACTGGGTGGTCATGGCTTGGTGGTCATGTTATTGGCTGGATGTGGCCAACTCAATATCTCATCTCCTGGCCAAGGGGCACATTCTTGAACTACTTTAAAGGTCCATTTAGAACATGTCCAAATCTCTTTATACAGACGGTTCTTGATTTAAAAAAAAGTTGTCTCGTGACCATTTGAAGTTACAATGGCACTGAAAAAAAGCAACTTAGGATTGTTTTTAATGACCATTGTAGTATCCCCATGATCACGTAATCAAAATTCCGATGCTTGGCAACCGACTCATGGTTATGACAGTTGCAGTATCCTGGGGTCAGGTGATGATCTTTTGCAACTTTCTGACAAGCAAAGTCAACAAGGAAGCCAGGTTCATTCAACAACCGTGTTACTCATTTAACAATTGCTGTAATTCACTTAAGAGCAGCAGAAAGAAAGATTGCAAAATGGGCCAAAATTCACTGAAGCTGCCTTGCTTAGCAACATCAATTTTGGGTTCGGTTGTGGTTGTAAGTCAAGGACTACCTGCATATCCAGGCCCTCAACTAGCTCTTGGTTTGCTGGATCCCTGATTTCTTCTCTTCTGCTCAGTGGTGGGATTCAAAAAAATTGACTACTGGTTCTGTGGGCGTGGCTTGGCGGGCATGGCAGGGAAAGGATACTGTAAAAATCTCCATTCCTTCCTCACTCCTGGGGAAGAATACTGTAAAATCCCCTCCCCTCCCCACTCCACTAACCTGCTTTCCAGCTCCGTTCTCCTGTGCAGGGCAACAAAAGAAGACCCAGCCGATCAGTAGGGACTCGGGAGGCAGAGAAGAGATGGGGGTGGGGCCAGTCAGAGGGGGTATTTGCCGATTCTCCAAACTACTCAAAATTTCCGCTACTGTTTCTCCAGAACTGGTCAGAATCTGCTGAATACCACCTCTGCTTCTGCCTCTCTTGTGGCTGTGATCACATAACACATCTAACCAAATCAGTTAAACACTCAGCAGCTGCATTTGCACCACATGCCAAATGTTGTTAAGTGTTGCCAAGTGTTGGTTAATATAACCTTGCTTAGGGTTTCTTTTTCTTTTGTAGCTCAGTATGTTCTGGGAACACATCCAATTTGGTTGGCTGATGATTCAATGTATGGTGTAAATCCAGAAATGAGTTATGTCGATAACCAAGGTAACTGTGATTGCAAACCCAGCCGGTGTGATAAACCAGGAGAATAAATGGGAAAGGCTTCGATATTTTCCTCCAGCTGTCCCTCTTCATGAGAAAGGCCTCCATCATTCAAATAATACATTTGTTTGACATGTAAAAGCACCCGTCCCAGTTTTGAAGTAGGTTGGGTAAAATGCTAGAGACCTTCTATCGAGGTGTTGACAAAACTGAGCTTGTTTAACGGATGTTGGATAAGGCAGCTCTACATTTCTGTTTTAGAAAGCGATAAAAATCGGAACTGTTAACTTTGCAGTGGAATATTCCTCGTACTTTACCATATTCCATCCATATCGTTATATGAGGGGGTTGAGCTACTTATTACATATCTCAGGTGTTGCCACAAAGAAGAGGGAGTCAATCTATTCTTCAAAGCACCTGAAGACAGGACAAGAAGCAATGGGTGGAAACTAATCAAGGAAGCAATCAGTGGAATAACTTGTCTCCAGAAGTTGTAACATCTCCAATATTGGAAGTTTTAAAGAAGAGATTGGATAATCATTTATTTGAAATGGTATAGGGTTTCCTGCCTAAGCATGGAGTTGGACTAGAAGGCCTCCAAAGTCCCTTCCAATTCTGTTATTCTACTCTATAGCTACAATACATGCAAAACATTGTACAAAGATAGAAGGAATCTTCTCTTTGGATCTTTGTCTAACTTAAATAGAGAGGCATCAATAACGAATGCATGTCAAATATTGTAGGTGTACTTTGGTGTTGATGTAACTACTCTAGGATCCTGAGGTCTGCTGGTACTACCACATTGGGTTGTTCCTAATTAGAAATAAAGAATAATCAAATCCAGATTACTAAAAGAAAATATGGATTATAAATAAAAATGTATAGAAATAAGACATGACATTCTCCCACAGTATAGTGGCTTTGAACTATAACTCCTAGAATTTCCTGCCAGCAAAAACCTTTGACAAGGATTGATTCATTTCCTGAGGTTTATGTGCCACTCCAATTACAAGTGACTCTGAGCCATTTGCAGTTCAATTTATAGTAACAGGTTCAAAACAGAACATATAAAATGCAACTTAATTGCATAATGTAATACCAAGGAGCAATCCATAACTATTTGTGAAATTCTGTCTAGAGAACTTAATGGTCTTTCAGATTCCTAGCAGAATAAAGATCATGTGAATCCAAGAAAAGAGGGCAGGAAGTGGGCTCCAATATTCTCTCATGACACTCGTTGTGTCAACTCGTCATGCTAGACCAGATTAAGAATCTGAAGTGATGTATTAGACATGCTAATGACACTTTTATAAGTTCACAAACAGGATCACAATGTACTTCCCCTCTTTCTCCCTTCATCTACAAGAGAACTAGAGGATCAGGCCTGAGATGCTTTATCAAATTACATTTCCAACTTGGACTCAAATTTTTGTCTGACTGTTGTCAGTTCCAGCTCTTCCTCCTGTTCCTCAAGGTTATTTTTAAAGCACATTACAGGTTGGTATGTTGGCAAGTCTTTCCTTCTTGTTTTTTTTATTGAATGGGGAGATGCTAGCTAAGAGTGGGCAGTCTCACTGATATCCAGGTCCTTAACCATGAAGGGTTTTAAAGGTTACAACAAGCACCTTGAACTTCACCCAGTACAACTCTCAAAATAGTGGTGTCACACAAGGCAAGGTTATTGCCTTTGTTACTGTAACTGCAGCATGATGAACCAGCTGTAACTTCTTCTTAAAAAAAAACTTTATTGAATATACAATTAAAATAAATGAACAAACACATACACAACATAGAAAGACAGAGAAACAAAAAAAAATGAATAAAAGGCAATTCCATTATCGACAGTTTGTGGTTCCTTACTTGTTATCATTATTGGTGTCATATTTACAATTAAATCTTAATGTGAGTATATAGTTTCTACCTCCTTTACAGTTTAATAATGTTTACTATTATATTATCTATCTTTGTTCTATCCAATCATACCGACATTCCCAGCTCTTGTAATATTCTGATGATTCTTTATCCTTAAGTGCTAGGGTCAATTTATCCATTTCTGCACAGCTTACTATTTTCTGAATAGTCATTTCCTCTGTTGGAATATCGGCTTGTTTCTAACATTGTGCAAAAGCTAATCTAGCTGCAGTAAGTATGTGTAATATTATATATTTGGCTTTTTTTAGGAGTTGTCTATTGAATATCCCTAATAGGAAGAATTCTGGTTTTAATTCAATCTGCTCAGCCATTATTTCCTCCAACCATTTTTTGATTTTCTGCCAGTATCTTTGGGCTTCTGTGCAGTAGCTGTAACTTCTGAGTGGTCTTCAGTGGCATTTCCACACTGACTGCCATTGTTTGACAGTGAGATGGTACAATATAAATTTAATAAACAAATAAATAAATTCCAAACAATCAAAGTGATCAAGCCATGTGTCACTACAAGCCGGACCTTCCAGTCAGAAATTTATTTTCCTGATGGAAAAGATAGAGTTGCCCAAAAGCCATCCAAGGCCACAGCTAGTACCTTCTCATGTAAAAGTCCAAGGACACGGTTTCTTCCTTTCTATCAACTGAAATTGCTCAGTCTGGAAGGAAGAGAATCAGTGCAAAGAAGTACCAACTCTCACTTCTAACCCTTGAAACTGGTCCACAAGAATAAGACAAACAATGGTATTGAAAGCTGCTGAGAGGTCTAGCAGAATTATGATGGTCACATACATACATCTTGATCCCACCATAGGTCATCCACAAAACCACAGAATCTGGTTTCTATGCTTAGGCTCCGATTGAAAAGGTCCAAATTCATCCACTTAATCAGAGGCCCTACAGATGCAGGCCTTCTACTTATTCAATCGCCTTCTTCCCAAAATGAAGTAAAAGACTAGTTAATAGTTATCAAAAACAGCTGGGTCAATTATTGACTCTTGGGGGTGGGATTGATCACTGCTTTCTTCAAGGCAGTCAATGTAACCCTCGTTCAAGGATGCACCAACTACTCCTCTGAACCCACCTCCTGTTACTTGCAAGTTACAGAGTTGATGTGACAGAGATTCCTGTCTATTTCTTCTGGACAGAGTACCATCAGCCATAATCCTCCCAGAAGCAGCCCTTATCAATTCTCTAAGAGCCGCCCCCTCATTCCTGAACAAATATAGCAATAGCAAAAGCACATAGACTTATATATCTCTTTATAGTACTTCATAGCCTTCTCTAAGCGGTTTACTGAATCCACATATTGCCCCCAACAATCTGGGTCCTCCTTTTACCCACTTCAGAAGGATGGAAGGCTGAGTCATCCTTGACCTGGTGAGATTTGAACTGCCAAATTGCAGTCAGCCGGCAGTCAGCAGAAGTAGCTTGCAGTACTGCACTCTAACCACTGTGCCATCGTGGCTCATATAAGTGACTTTCTTTCCAGATACCAAAGAAATTTATCATAGCAACTTATAAAATGCTCATCTACCCTGTCCTTCCCTAAAAGCATCCAGGTTATACTATAAAGGGCACCTAGTCAGCAATCTGTAGGAGACTAAAAGCAGGGGATTTTGCTCTTTTTCTGCACAGTATAGACTCAAACTTGAGCTCTTACCCATGAGTCATAATTTGCTCTTTGTCTTTCATCAGTACCACTCTAGGACTCTCCTATACAGGAATCTCCTCAACTTATGACCACAATTGAGCCCAAACCTCATGTTGCTAAGTGAGAAATTTGTTAAGCGAGTTTGCCCCATTTGTTAAGTGAATCACTGGGATTATTAAATTAATAACACAGTTGTTAAGTGAATCTGGCTTCCCATTGACTTTGCTTGTGAGAAGGTTGCAAAAAGATGACCACATGACTCTGGGACACTGCAACTGTCATAAATATGATTCAGTTGTCAGGCATCTAAATGTAAATTACATCATCGTGGAGATGCTGCAGTGGTCATAAGTGTGAAAAATGGTCTCAAGTCACTTTTTTCAGTGCTGTTGTAACTTTGAACAGTCAGTAGATGAACTGTTGTAAGTCAAGGACTACTTGTATTGCTTCATCTCCCAAAGCTCATCAAAAAAGCAGAAGTAATCTTGACTTGGAGAGAGAGAGAGAGAGGGAGGGAGAGAGGGAAGGAGGGAGGGAGAGAGGGAGGGAGAGAAGGAGGGAGGGAGAGAGAGAGAGGGAGGGAGGGAGGGAGAAAGGGATATCTATCTATCTATCTATCTATCTATC
>NW_020769337.1:6190658-6216356 GCF_900518735.1 Pseudonaja textilis | reverse complement strand
ATCTATCTATCTATCTATCTATCTATCTCACTCAGGCAGCCTCCTATCAAAAGCCCAGTTGCCTCTGTATGTCAAAGTTTGAGCATAGTCTTGATAGAACTGCCTACCAGGTCCATGGGATTCTTCAATCATTCAGCAAGTAGCAATAGCAAGAGCAAGAGCACTTAGACTTATATCTCTCTCCACAGTGCTTTATAGCCCTCTCTAAGCAGTTTACAGAATCAGCATATTGCTCCCAACAATCTGGCTCCTCATTTTACCAACCTTAAAAGGATGGAAGGCTGAGTCAATCTTGAGCCGGTCAAGATCGAACTGTTGAACTGTTGGCAGCCAGCAGTCAGCAGAAGTAGCCTGCGGTACTGCATTCCAACCACTGTGCCACCACAGCTCTTAAGTAGCTCCATTAGCTATCTGAGAAAGCCCTATCCATTTGGTTCCCCCTTGCTCTGGAAATTGGTGGCACTGGTTAGCTTCATAGATACGAGTGGTCTCACCATGGCAAAAGACAAATGCTAAGGTTCTGTACTTCAGATCACATTGTACCTTCTCTGAGACAGAAAGAGGCTGAATGTGTGACCTCAGACATGTTTGGTGCTCAGGGAATGGAGTCTAGCCCAAAACAGACATGGTTTCCCAGCATTATAAAATGGGATATACCACCATCAACCTGGTGGTAAGTTGAAATAGCTCAGGAATGTGCAAAAGGGAGCCCAGTATAGCAGTAGGAGTCCCAATTTGACCCTTGATTTTGGAAATAAAGTTTCTGGTTTTCTGTTAAATAATTAAGGTATCTGGTTATCTGTGAAACATAATTTTGATACCTGCAAAACATCCAAATGATACTTAACAGCCATCCTCCCCTGCTCTTAGCTCACAGCTAATTCCAGATCCAAAACAGACGCGTACATTTTTGAGGGAGGAACATCCCTCTCTTTACTTATTTAGGTTTAAGGATGCAGGCAGGACTGCCCTTCTACCCGCAATTAGATGATATATAAAGATTCATTCATCTTTTCCCCTTTCACACCCCACAGTCCCTGACATCTGCCCACATCTGTTTGAAGTTATAGTCTATACATTCTACATTCTATGTCATATGAATCAGTACTTTCTGTGCTGTATTTTTAAACATGCATCTGAAATCTAAACAAACATTTAGTTGGGGAAACTGTAAAAATAAATTAAGAGAAAAAACAAAACAAAAACCTTCCTACCCTTTGAAAACTTTGTAAATTTCCACCTCCTCTTTTGGGGACTTTCACCAAGTTCCTGCTTAATTTTTATTCCACCCCCCAGCAGATTATTTTATTATTATTTGGTAGGGAAGCCATAATATTCACAGCATATTATGCATTGCCTTTTCCCCTTTTAGCGTGTCACATAGCTGGCTGGTTTGAACTGCATGTTAAGTAGTTATTTGGTCCTCATGTTTAACCAGGATTAGCAAAGTTCAAAATATAGATTATCAAACTGACATGTTCTCTTTTGCCTTTATAAAAACTAATTGCAATTTAGACTCAAATGCACAGAGAACCTGTTGGGAAACTATCAGCCAGGCAAGGAGGAAGGGTCAAGCAGGGAATTAGCCTTGAGTTGTTGTGCAGCTGCAAGAGGATTAGGATTGACACCCTTCTCCAAGTTCCTGGAACATCATCTGTTTGTTCCCAAGAGAAGGCAAGCAATCTGGTGAGATTCACGTATTATAAGTAGAATACAATAAAGTAGTCAGCTTGAAACCTTCCAGTATGGATCTGGCTGCCTCCATCTGACATAACCATATTAATGTAAAACTCAAACCGTTCCATTTGTAGCTTGTATCTAAAACTCAGGAGAAAACTAGATGTGTTTGTATCCAAATGTAGTCTTTGTTAGTGTTGAATTTATATTTTACCAACAAAGAAATAAAGGGAGACTAGAAGAGATCTATTTCAAGCTATTTAGCTCTCGTTAGCTAGCCATAATCTTTCTGGGATTTGAACCCGGGCTACTTGCATATTAAGTAGTTGTTCCCTACTGTTTCTTAGCTTTCTTCACTGTTTTGTGGTTGTGCAGTTGCACAGCATTTTGGAACATTATCATTGCAGCGTGCTCAAAGCACATTCCTCAACATTCCCAATCAGCCTGCCTTCTCATATGGAATGTACAGATACAAAGAATGAAACTCTTTTTCAAAAGGGCATGAATTGGCCGAGGCTAAAATTTTGAAACCTTTTAGAAACGAGAGCAAACTTTTCATCACCTTCAAGAACTGATATCACCTCTTGACAAACCTTAACTTCTTAGCATCTGCTCTCTGGGCTTAGTCTCCAACATGGCTTTTTTTACCTTTTGAATTTTATTCCAGACACGTTCTTTATCACTTTTCCTTCCTTCGAGGGTGTCCATGGCATCTGCCATTAGTGACTGCAGCTGTGACACCAAGATAAAAATTATCAGAATGGAATTCACACAGAAATAACTTTCCTAAATACACAGATTAAAAGCTAATTAAAAAATCATTTGGACGCTGATGATTTTATTGCTCATCTTTTGCACAATGAGTAGCATCACTTCGTCTGCCCCCCCCCCCCCCCCCGGACATAATCCACATTTTGCTTTTTGTTATGATCCCGAATAAGTAAATATGCATTAGTAAATATGAGTTTTTAGCCTAGGATTTTTTTTTTTGTTGGTAGGTTTATAACAATTGCATTTTTTAAAACAATTATTTGTGTTCTGTAGCAATAAGAAAAAATTAGAACATATAAGTTCCATTAGTTTCAATATAATAATTGAATGCACACTTGTGTGTTCTACTAAAATTAAAATGAGACTAAAATGTATAGCCTAATAATAGTATCAAACTCAAAGCTCGTGGGCTGGACCCGTCCTGTGGGGTGTTTAGATTTGGCCCATGGGGCTGCCCTGGAAACAGAGAAGGACTGGCCTGCTGTGCTTCTGCCAGTGAAAACAGAGCCCCCTCCTCAGCACCATTTTTGCTGGCAGAATGCTGGGGGAGGCTGTCATGGCTGAAAATGAAGCCCAGGAGGACTACACATGGTCCTCCCGAGCTCTCTTTTTGCTGGCAGAGGGCTACAGGAGGGTCCTTCCAGCCCCAAACAAAGCCACCACAGATGCCCCTGACATGAGTGATTTGACCTGGCCACACCCACCCTGGCCACACCCACCCTGGCCATGGACACCCACCCCCCTGGTCAAAAACAACCCTGATGTGGCCCTCAATGAAATCAAGGTTGATACCCCTGGCATAATTTTATTTATTTATGTATTTATTATTTATTTGATTTGTATTGCTGCTTATTTGCGACTTTAGGCGGTTTACAACATACAAAACCACAATTTAAAACAATCAAACTTGTAAAATCAAATAAGTTAATATAGTAAAATCACCCCCCACCTCTGCCACCCCAGCAACAGCAGATTACACGAGCCGTTTAATGGGTTCCATCCGCTCTGGGTTCCCCAGGCCCACTGGCAGAACCAGGTCTTCAGCAGCTTCTGGAGGAATGGGGGCCAGTCTAATCTCTGGGGGAATGATGTTCCGGAGAGAGGGAGCCACCATGGAGAAGGCCCTTCTTCTGGGTCCCACCAGGCATATCTCCCCCAAGGATGGAGATATGCAACATTCCCTGCCTCCCCATTCTGAGGAGTCTGGGAGATGTGACTGGCAAGAGACGGTCCCTCAGATACCCTGGTCCCAAGCCATGAAAGGCTTTAAAGGTGACAACCAGCACCTTGAATTGCACCTGGAAGCAAATCGGCAGCCAATGCAGCTCCCACAAGAGAGGTGTGATACATGTACACACCGGGGTCTGCTCAAAACCATGTGGGCCACTGCATTTTGCACCAACTGGAGCCTCCAGATGCTCTTCAAGGGTAGGCCCATGTAGAGCGCATTACAATAGTCATAATGAATATTGTTTAACCTATTCTCTCTAAGTTATTAGTCTGTTGGGTTCGTTTTTGTATATTCACATTCTTAGGCCGCCAACTTGTCAATGACTCTGGGCAGGGTAGAAGATTAAAAACAAAGTTATAAAAAAAAAACCATCACAAATGGGTTAAAAAATGTGAATCCTGGTGGGACAAGCTATAGACAGCTTACATCTCACCCTAGCTCAGACCCTGGAGAAAGAGCCAGGTAAATAGTTTTGTGTAGTGATAACAATTGCGACTGGCAATTTGGACCTAAAAGCAAAATAGTTGCTAAGTGAAACATCATGATTTTACAGTCTTCAGCTTTCCTTTCCTATTTTTAAAAAACTTTATTGTGTTCTTTTTTAAATTCAAAAGCTAAAATAGCATGAAAATATAGCATTTTAGCAAAAGCTAAAATAGCATCAATCATGGTGAATCAAAACACATGTAAAATATCTTACAATACATTAGATTCCAAAATGGTATCAAAAAATACAATAAAATTAACACCTCAATTACAGGAAATATATGACACAAAACGGACACAAAATAAAAAGGTGGAAAGTGATACTGGTTCCCTAAGATGCATGCTATTCTGTTCTTGTGGAATAACACAGTTCATAATGAACTCCAAGAGGCAATCTCCAGATACAGAAATTGCAGCTTTAAATAGACCCTCAAAATCAGTTTCAACATAACCTATCAATTAAATCATTAATCTGCAGCAAGGCTGAAATTTGCACACCACAGCTGTGAACAGGGTTACAGGTAACTACAGAGCTATAAAGGTCATAAATACAAGGACTGGTTGCAGAGTTATTTTTTACCCACGGTTAGAACTCTGGATACTCACTCTGGATACTCACTAAACCAGGCAGTCATTAAACAGGACCACCTATATTTAAGATACACTTAAAGCAAAGCAGAATTAGGGCCATTTCAATCTGGTGTGTGTGTGTGTGTGTGTGTGTGCCAGGCTGATAGACAAGCACATCTTTGCAGATTAACAGTGTCAGGAGGAATCTTGTAGGTCATCTAGTCCAACCCGCCAAAGCAGGAAACCCTACACCATTTCTGACAAGTGGCTGTCCAGTCTCTTCCTGAAAGCTTCCAGGGATGAAGCTCCCACAACTTCTGAAGGCAACTTCTGTTCCATTGGTTGATTGTTCTCACTGTCAGAAAATTTCTCCTTATTTCCAGGTTGAATTTCTCCTTGTTCAGTTTCCATCCATTATTCCTTGTCTGGCCTTCAGGTGCCTTGGAAAATAGCTTGATTCCTTCCTTTCTGTGGCAGCCCCTCAAATATTGGAACTAGTGATGGGATTTTTTTTTTTTACTACTGGTTCTGTGGGTGTGGCTTGGTGGGCGTGGCAGGGGAAGGATACTGTAAAATCTCCAGAGGTGGTATTTGCTGGTTCTCCGAACTACTCAAAATTTCTGCTACCGGTTCTCCAGAACTGGTCAGAACCTGCTGAATACCACTTCTGATTGGAACCCTGCTACCCTGTCTCCCCTGGTCCTTCTCTTCACTAGACTAGCCATGCCCAGTTCCTGTAACTGGTCTTCATGTGTTTTAGTCTCCAGTCTCCAATGTCTTATCAGATAAGGTTGCTTAATGGATTGCTTAATGAAGCATTTCAACTCTGTCTGATCTTACAGGATGAACAGATTTTTTTTTCCAAACAAAATTGCACTGCATCAGATATTTCCTGTCTTGCATCGAAATATGGGCAGACACCATATGTATCTTTTAATTAATTAATTAAACTTTAATCAATAATTAAAATTTAAATTAAGTGATTCATTAAATTTGTTTGCCACCCATCTTGCTGCCAAGGCAATTCTAGGCAGCTTAGAACATCAAAATGGAACCGTAATTATATATACACCAATGTATAAAAATCTAAATAAAATCACAGATGAAAATACAGATTATAACTAAAGTTAAAAGATGGGAAGGAAAGGAGCAGAATGTACCAGGGAGAGGTGGAAGTTATGTTCTGTGTCAGAGGTCTCCAAACTTGGCAACTTTAAGACTTGTGGACTTCAACTCCCAGAATTCCTCAGCCAGCCATGGTTAGTTGAGGAATTCTGGGAGTTGAAGTCCACAAGTCTTAAAGTTGCCAAGTTTGGGGACCCTTGTTCTATGTTTTTTTTTCACAGGGTCAGTAGCTTCATTAAACTTGGGAAACTGGAAAAAGTAGTCTCCATTTGATTTTGCACATCATGTAAGATTTATTTGGTTTTAGTTCAGCATGTTGTATTAATCCAACCAACCACTGTGACTTAGTCAAACAAACCATGATGTAATGCAGTTTGTGAACCCAACCTCATTTGGATTCAGCTCCTCTATTGAAAATTCTTCTTTATAAACTTGTTTATACGCATCCTTCTGTTTATAAACATCCTTTTGAATTATATCTACTTGTGCCCTAAGAAACATTAGTTTATTCATTGTAGAATATTCATCTTGGGTTTCTGATGCTGCCAAGTTTAATAAAGAAAGCCTGAAAGCTTTGCAGACCTGCTAGAGGTGATTTGCTCGCAATGCTACCCTTGAAAAGGTTATTGGGATTATCCAAAAGATGAGGTTTGCAACTGGAAGAGCTAGTTTTAAATACTGTTTTCATGGCATGTGTTTAAACTGTGATGTATAGCTTGGGCTGTCACTCTTTCCAGAAAGGAGGGAAAAAAAACCTAGAAACAGTTCATTTGCATAACATAATTAATTTAAATGCATGCACAGTTAAAATTATCCCTTGTAACAGTTTGAAGTAGAGCTTGGGATTCTGTCTTTTATCAGAAGGACTGATATATTTAGGAAGGGTCTACTTCAAACTGTTACAAGGGATAATTTTAACCAGTTTTAATGATCAGGGGCTACACTTAACATTTCTAAGAGGAGCCAAGAGTTGCTGTGGGTGGAACGATGCATATACAGGCAGGATTACGATGCTGGTTCTTGCCTTCCTCTGGATTTTCTTTACTTTTAAAATGTGAATTGAAGCTCAGTCTTCGTGTTTCCCCTCTCAGATTTTCAGTCATTGGGTTCAGTGGCTGAGCATGACCTTTAGAGCCACAAAAATGTGGATTGGGGACCACATGTGTCCCTGGGATTTATAGGTTGCTAGCCAAGAACTAAAATAACATATAGCTTTCCTTCCTTTGAGATCTTTCTTTGTGGAGGCAACATTGGATTCAGTCACTAGCCTGGTCTCTAATGTTTGGAACAACTTTCCTACAGATGTTGTGAAAGCTCCAACACTGGAAGTTTTCTAGAAGAGATTGGACAACCATTTGTCTGAAATGATATCAGGTTTCCTGCTTGAGCAGAGAGCTGGACTAGAAGACCTCTAAGGTCCCTTCCAACTCTGATTTCTATTCTGTTCTATTCTATTCTGTTCTGTTCTGTTCTGTTCTGTTCCGTTCCGTTCCGTTCCATTCCATTCCAAGGTAGCGCAGTGGTTAGACTGCAGTACTGCAGGCTACTTCTGGTGACTGCAGGTTGCCTGCAATTTGGCAGTTTAACTCTCACCAGGCTTAAGGTTGATTCAGCCTTCCATCCTTCTGAGGTCAGTCAAATGAGGACCCAAATTGTTGGGGGCAATATGCTGATTCTGTAAGCAGCCTAGAGAAGGATGTAAAGCACTGTAAAGTGGTATAGAAGTCTAAGTGCTAGTGCTAGTGCTAGTGCTACTCTACTCTACTCTACTCTGCTCTGCTCTGCTCTGCTCTGCTCTGCTCTACTCTACTCTACTCATCTATTACATAAAGAACAGGTGTCCCCAGCCCTGGTCTGTGAACCAGCACCAGTCCATGGCATGCCAGCAACCAGGCCACGCAAAGCCTCATTCATGGAATGCAAACAGCATGCAAAACCGCACCCCCTCTGGTCCATGGAAAAACTTCTCCTCACAGAACCAGTTCTTAATGCCCACAAGGTTGATGGGGGGCACTGGACTAGAAGATCTCTAAATTCCCTTCCAACTCTCTTCTGATTTTGTAGTGTTCTAAGCCTACTATAAGACCTAGTTTGATGTAGTGGTTAGGGCAGTGGTGGCTAACCATTTGGGGCTCCTGTGCCAAAAATTGTGCATGCCCTCGTGTGTGTTCACTCATGTGCCAGCACCCAGAAGGCAATGTGCGCACCCTCCCACACCCCCTGCGCATGTGCACACAATCCCCTCACTTACCTACACCGTGCCTCACAGGTGACTTTCTGGCCGGTTTGAGGCCTTTTTCAGCCTCCCAGAGGCTTGACAAAAGCCTCTGCAGGCTTTGGAGGTTGAATAAAAGGCCTGGTTTGCCACTTCCGGTGTTACAGGAAGTGACAAAATGGGCCTATTACTGGGCCTGCAAAACCTTCCGAGGCTTTTTTCAAGCCTCTGGGAGGCCAAAAAAGACCTCAAACCAGCCAAAAAATCAGCTGTGAGGCACATGCATGTGCAGTGAGGTAAGTTTGCCTGCAGCGCACATGGCAGCACAAATGGCTCTGCATGTGCCACAGGTTTGCCATCATGGGGTTAGGGCATCAGGATAGAATTCTAATTTCACTTTAGGCACAAAGCCAGCTGGGCAACCTTGAGACATTCACTCTCTCTCAGCCCTACGAAGGAGACAATGGTGAAGCACATCTGAAAAATCTTGCCAAGAAAACAGCAGGGTCTTCTTCAAGCAGACTTCAAGAATGGAACAGGATTGAATGGAAGAAAAGAAAAAAAAACCCTCAGGACTCAAAAGAAGTATGAAAGCTGAGCAGCTAGATTAGAAATGGGCCCTTTGAGGAGTGAGTTTGTGATACACAAGTTGTGGAGCTTAAAAAGATAAGGGAAGTTTTCTGTTCATTGTTGGAATATTTGAGAGGCAAGGAATCCTATCACTGCATTAAATTCTGTTTCACTGGAGGGAATATTCAGATTCCTCACCCAACTGAAAGGAGAAATACATTTGCATGCAGTATTTTCTGAAAAGGGTACAACATTTCAATAAAGCCGATTGTATCTTTAAGATGTGTTTAATTTACAGGAATTAATAATGACATTTTGTGGGTTTTTTTTAAAAAAGAGGGCTTCTGTTGGGATGGGTAGCTTTGAGTTTATGTTAAAAGACTTGGTTCCTTCTTTCCTCTCTTCTTGGCCTCCTATCTTAAACTTTAAAGTCCTTATTTAATCATTTGAATCAGCAAAGCTTGGTTACTCTGTTTGGAACAAGCCAACAATTTCAACAGTTTAAAAACCAGTTTAAAATTCTGGTTTGTTAATTGCAGGAAAGTAGTCTTTTGAAGGTTTTCTGACTTGTTGTGGAGAAGAGAGGAGAAAAAAATACATTAGGATATTGTGTGCAAACCTATTTGCTTTTGTGGTGATATGCTTGTCTTCGTGATGACTATCAATATATTTTGAGAGAAGACAATAACAACAAAAGTACAGGGGGTAATTAATCCAAAATATTAAGCATTCTGTAAATTGTTTGGCTTTCATTTATTTATTTATTTATTGAATTTATATTGCCGCCATGATGACTCAAGTTGGCTTACAGAATATAAAACCACATTTAAAACAATAAAACTAATAAAAAGAATCAAATAAACTAATACAGTATAATATAATAAAATCACACACATCCTGCCCCAGTGGCAGCAGATCACACAAGCCTTTTAATGGGCTCCATCCCGCTCTAGGTTCCCCAGGCCCACTGGCAGAACCAGGTCTTCAGCACCTTCCGGAAGAGTATTAGAGTGATACTCTAATCTCTGGGGGAATGATGTTCCAGAGAGAGGGAGCCACCACAGAGAAGGCCCTTCTTCTGGGGCCCAACAGGTGTATCTCCCTTGAGGATGGGACCTGCAGCATTCCCTGCCTCCTTGCTCTGATGAGTCGGGTAGATGTGACCGGCAAGAGACGGTCCGTCAGATAACTGGGTCCCAAGCCATGACTTTAAAGGTGACAACCAGCACCTTGAATTGCACCCGGAAGCAAATCGGCAGCTAATGCAGCTCCCGTAGGAGAGGTAATACACGTGCACACCGGGCTCTGCACAAAACCATGCGGGCCACTGCATTTTGCACCAATTGGAGCCTCTGGATGCTCTTCAAGGGCAGCCCCATGTAGAGCCCCATACTTGATTTAGTATGCTGTATGGTCTCTCAACTGATGCAATTTGTAAACTATGGTTTGGGATTTGTGAGTGGAAGACTATCCAGTTATAATTTACTCAATACATCCTGGCTGGGGAAAGCATTGCTTAGGATAATGTGCAATTCCAACTGGAAATTCAGTTTGTCCTTGGTTCAGTTTGTTTGTATCATGGAATTATCCATATTAGCTCCTTGGCTCTAACCAGACCAGCTTTGTGATATGAACAGCAAAATTAAATTCTTAAGCACATAAACAAGATTAGGTCTAAAATTTTGATGGAGTTTCATTTGATTTTCCTGATTCTGTAACAAAAACAATGCTCCCCTGTTTCCATTAAACACTGCAGTCCTAATCTTGAAATGGATGGGGCAATCAAGTTCAAACAGAGTTTAAGTTAAGAGGATGTAGTGAAAATTACCACTAAGAAAGTAGGCTTCGTGCTTTCAGCATTTTTTAGTAGAACTAGCACATTTTTCAACCGTAGGAATATTCTATAGCAGATGAAAATCTCCAGCATAATTAGGCTATAGAATTCAGGAATGAAGATGAATATATGTGTCCCAAGATAATGTTGCAGGATCCAGTCAGTGGATGTAGTATTTCATTGTCTTCTTTCTCCCACCATATGGAAAGCTTAAAAGTGCTGGCTTTTAACTATACTTTTTAAATATAATTTTACTTACCCTTATGGATATAAACTTCTCCCTCTAAAAACTTACATTTGGCTTCATTATATTATAGATGTGTGCTTGGGTAAATATGGATCCAAATGGATTCCAATTTGGATAACCTAATTTTTTCCCCCCACAGGTCTGCATTTTCACAATCTTAGGATGGTTTGTGATACATTTTCTAAGTTTAGACAGAGCTTAAACCAAGGAAATGGAATAGGAAAGCAGAAGAAGCTAAACTGTTCAAACACTGACCAAGCTAAGCTAGTTGTATAGCTACATATGGTCATCTTTATCTGATCTGATCAAGTGTTTCATGTGAACATAGCCAAATAGTAGCCTGCATGCAAAACAGACATTGTGTCATTGCATAGTATTTTCTTCCTTGCTTGCAGGCTTTTTGGTATTTTTGGGTTGGCTGCATTGGGGAACAATGTCCAGAATTAGCTGTATTTTCATCTGGATCAGCAGAGGGTCTCCTTGTGGTTTCAATGATAAATTCCTCAATGGGAATCCAACACTGAAGATGGAGAATGCAATTGTTTATCTACTGGTGAATACACTTCCAGCAGGGACTGATGATTGGATGTGCCAATATGAAAACATCTGACCCATTTTATTGTCTGCTTTATAGGGCAGATTTCTGCTCTGAGTGTTTTCTACTTGGATTTTGAGTTAAACTAATCTCCTGGGTATTTTAAGGGCCAAAGAAGGACATAGCAATAGCAACAGCACTTAGACTTTCTGAATGTACATAGTGTTTTACACTCCTCTCTAACCGGTTTACAGAGTCAGCATATTGCCCTGAATAATCTGGCTCCTCATTTTACCAACCTTGGAAGGATGGAAGGCTGAGTCAGCCTTGAGCCTGGTGAAATTCAAATTGCCAAATTGCAGGCAGTCAGCAGTCAGCAGAAGTAGCCTGCAGTATTGCATTCTAGCCACCATGCCATCACTACTCATTTTGGAAATGATTGGAAATTTCTATCAGTCTGATTTACTTATTGGGTATTGCGAATTATGTTGGCCTGAGGTGAACCTGCCCACATGAAAAGCCATGAGCAACAGATATATAATCTGGGTTAGAGTCATAGAGGCAGGAAATGACAGTATAAGTTTTTCATATTTACATTTCTGCTTCACTTTGTTCTGCTGCTGTATTTGTAGGGGATGCATTTCTGGAATCCAATCCAATTATATAAATTGCAGGGGGGGCGTGGAAAGGGAGAGACAGCCTGGATAGCCTCCTGCAGCACTTTGCTGGCCAAAATGGAGGGGGGGGGGGGCGAGCGTGCAGCCCATTTTCAGACTGGATGGCCTCCTGAATCATTTTGACATTTTGGCTGCCAAAGGCACCATGGGCTGGTCCTTTGCTATTTCCAGGCAGCCCCAGATTTAAGCATTGCGTGGGCCTTGAGTTTGACACCCTTGCTGTGTGTCCCTCACCCTCACATATGCAATAGAACACTAGTTAGGAAAACTATAATTTACAGTCTTTCACAATAGAACAAAGAGATCTTGCAATGGCCATAAAAATATTGCCCTGAATCCAGGCCACTTCATACGCTTAGCCCAGACTTTGGCAGAATGCCATGCTCAGGATTTCAGAGTCCCAGTACATATTCCTAAGGAGCAGAAACCAAAAATAAAATTCTAGCTTCCTTCCTTCCTTTGTCCTCCAAACCAATTCCAAAAGGGCTGAGAAACAGCATGCTTACCAGTTCTGCATCTGGTTGGCTGATATCCTGGAGGTAAGGAATAGTGGCCAGCTCAGCCATAGCTTGATTGATCACTTGAGATTGTTCTTTGATGCGCTGCAGGCGTCCAAGGAGGCTTGCATATTGCAGCTTTTCTATCACACCTGAACATGCACAGAAGGATTCCTGGGCTCACAAGGAAAAGGAGAGTGGTTAGGGGTTGAAAGCTGTGGAAGTGATCTCATTTCAGCCCTTAACAACTGACATTGGCTCTTATTATAATCACACATTTGACTTTCAAATAAACAGGCCAATGGAATATTTTTGATCTATAATTGTTAACTGGGGTGAACAAGTATGGCTCCAATACACATGCTCCCAGATGCTATAGCAGGGGTCTTCAAACTTGACAGCTTTAAGACTTGTGTCAGGCATCCATAAATTGCTCTGGAATTTAATTAAGCTCTGGAATTCATAGCTGCCAACTTGTGGACTCCAACTTCAAGAATCCCTGAGCTAACATGACTAGAGGAGGAATTCTGAGCATTGAAGTCCATAAGTCTTAAAGCTGTCAAGTTTGAAGACGCCTGTGCAAAAGGTTTATTTATTTATTTGTTTGTTTGTTTGTTTGTTTATTTATTTAGGTTTATTTATTTATTTATTTGTTTATTTGTTTATTTATTTATGTATTTATTTGATTTGTCAATAGCTTACAAGATACAGGTATAAGAATAAACATAGTTTTGAATACATGAGATGGATACTTATAAGAAAAATAAAAACTAAAAGAAACAATAGGACAGGGACGGTAGGCACAATTAGTGCGCTTATGCGTGCCCCCTACAGGCCTCTTAGGAAGGGGGTGAGGTCAATAGTAGACAGTCTAAGGTTAAAGTTTTGGGGGTTTGGGGAAGAAACCACAGAGTCAGGCAGAGTATTCCAAACATTGACCACTCTGTTGCTGAAGTCATATTTTCTGCAATCAAGTTTGGTGCGATTAACCTTGAGTTTGTATCTATTGTGTGCTCTTGTATTGTTATGATTGAAGCTGAAGTATTCATTTGCAGGTAGGACATTGCAATGTATGATTTTATATACTATATTTAGATTGAACCAAAGGCGGTGTAGTTCTAGGTTTTCTAGGTCTAGAATTTCAAGTCTGGTGGCATAAGGTATTCTGTAACAAGTAGAGGAGTGGAGAACTCTTCTTGTGAAATATTTCTGGACTTTCTCAATTGTATTAATATCAGATACGTAATGTGGGTTCCAGACTGATGAGTTGTATTCAAGTATTGGTCTAGCAAATGCTCTAGTTAGTAGTGTGATATTACCAGAGAAAAAGCTACATAGGATTAGATTAACAACTCTTAATGCCTTTTTGGCTATGTAGTTACAGTGGGCTCTAGCACTTATATCATTAGAGATGAGTACTCCAAGATCCTTGACAGAGTTTGGATCCTCAACAAGGTCTTGACTATTCAGCCTGTATTTTATTTTCTGATTTTTTTTGCCAATATGTAAGACAGAGCATTTATTTGTTGAGATTTGAAGTTGCCATTTGTTTGACCATTCTGATACATAGTCAAGGTCTTTTTGGAGGGTAGCAGTATTGTCTGTGGTGTTGAATAGCTTTACATCATCAGCGAAGAGAACGCAGTTGCTCTTAATGTATCCTTCCTCTATCTATGAGTTGATGGTGAACTGTAATTATAATGTGACAAGAATGGGGAACATTCATATATACATTACCAGTATATATTAGAGAATACAGAATAACAGAGTTGAAGAGATATTGGAAGTCTTCTAGTCCAACTCCTGCTCAAGCAGAAGACCCTATAGCATTTCAGACAAATCGTTGCCCAGTCTCTTTTTAAAAGCTTCCAGTGTTGGAGCACCCACGCCTTCTGAAGGCAAACTATTCCAGGGTTAATTGTTCTATCAGGACATTTCTTCTCACTTCTAGGTTGCTTCTCTTTTTTGTTCAGTTTCCATTCATTGCTTCAGTTTACATTGAAATCCTAATTTATTGAAAGTTTAATTAAAATGGCTTTTTATTCTGATCCTGCCCCTTTCCTTGTCCTCCCATGCTAATTTTATTTTATAATCTAGTCTTCGGGGCAGTGGTGGGATTCATTTTTTTTTTACTACCAGTTCTGTGGGTGTAGCTTGGTGGGCATGGTTTGGTGGGTGTGGCAGGGGAAGGATACTGCAAAATCCCCATTCCCTCCGCACCCCACTAACCTGCTTTCCATCTCTGTTGGAAAGCTGAGACTTGGGAGGCAGAGAGTAGATGGGGCGAGGCCAGTCAGAGGTGGTATTTGCTGGTTCTCTGAACTATTCAAAATTTCCACTACTGGTTCTCCAGAACTGGTCAGAACCTGCTGAATACCACCTCTGCCTCGGGCTACTTCAAGGTCATTTGCAGTCCTTAGGCCTCCATAATGGAAGGTGCAGATGAAGTGGCAGAGATCTTGTCTAAAAGATCACACTTCAGCCTGTATCTCTCTCAGCCACACATGGAATACATTAGCTCAACTGTATTTTATGCCCAGATTTACTGCTTCTCCAGAAAATTGCTAGGCACATGCTTAAGCAAACAAGTTCATGTCTTTTTAGAAGAGTGCTAAACCATGTTAGACCACATCAGTGATCTGTCATTAGGGGAACTTGAAAAATAGCTAAAACTCTCATCCAAGGCACTTGCCCATAGTACCTAGGTTTACTGCTAAGTCCATGCTACGGACAATGATTGATCATTTTTCCTGCTGGCAAATGACATTAAATCAGAGAGGAAACACAGACAGGGGAATCCATCAATTGGTTTCTAAAAACTGTCACATATTTAATATGCAGCTAGAGTAAACAGTCTCATCACCAAAGCTAAATAAGGACCCCGCACTTTAAAAGGGATATGGAGAAATTGGAGTAAGTTAAAACTGGAGAGCTGCCAGGATGATAAGAAACCAAACCCCAGGGGGAGTGGTTAAAGGAGACATGGTTTTTTAGCTTGCAAAAAGAAAGCAGAGGAGAGGCATGAGAGCTGCTACAAAGATATAAAAGGGCTGTCAAGCACAAGACATATGAGGGCAGGACAAAGATCAATGGATTAAAAAGGATTTTTTTTGGAGTGGAATATTAGAAGGAATTGGGTTATGGTAAAAGGTAGCTAAAGAAACTGTTAGTTTAGAACAGTGGTGGGCAACTATAGTCATTTGATGACTTGTGGACTTTGACTCCCAGAATTCCATGCTGGCTCAGGAATTCTGGGATTTGAAGTTCACAGGTCATAAAATTGTTATAGTGACCCATCCCTGGTTTAGAACAATGGTGGATTCTCTCCAATGGAAGTTTGCAAATGAGGAACAAATAGCCGAACAACTTCTGAGGTAGTTCAGTGCCTTTCTGCACTGAGCAGGAAATTGGACTAGATTACCTGTAAGATCTTTTCCAATTCACACATTCCATGATTCTTCATATGAAGTGCACTCGATTGGCCAATAATCATTCTTAAACTGGTTACTGAATTAAAACAGGTTTGGTCCTATGCTTAAATATTATTATGTCTAATAATTTATTCATGTCTTTACCAAGGTACATTTCAGTTTGGAAATGCTACAGTACAGGTGACTTGACTTATGATTGTTCACCTAGTGACCATTTGACATTATGATGGCTGAATTTTCCACCACCACCTGCCCCATGTGGTTACATCATCACATTTTTAGAGCTCAGCAAACAAGTCATTTTTATGGTCATTTGCAGCATCTCGCAGTCATGTGACCATGCATTTCAATGCTTTTTGCTGGTTTCTGGTTGCCAGATAAATATAAAATTATGAGTTACCAATAAAGGAGATATTTGTAGCTCAGGATTGAAATGATGGCTCCTTGGTGTTCTCTGAGCTTGGTTGTTGTTTTTTCTTTGGGTAATGAAACATCTGCAAGAAAACAACCAAGCTCAGAGAACACCAAGGACCCCTCAAATTATGAATTAACTGAACAGGTTGAGTTCATCTGTTCTACACCACAAAAAAGCCAATCAGGATTAAAACTAACCAAACCTGGCACATTGTACAAATGCACCTGCTAGATTTAGTTAAATGTATTATATACAAAGGCAGCAAGGATCTTCTAACAGATGAACTGAAAAGTGATAAGAATATGATTTCACCTCCCCTTAATATCCTGGCTCATAAGCTTTCTTCATTTTTCCCTTTGAAACTGTTTGGGTTCCTTCACTAACATATTAGAATTGGAAAGAAATGTGGTGATAGGTACATCTCTCCTGTCCCTTCACAGTCAACTTTTAAGCAAAACCCGGAGGCATTGCTTCTGGCAGGATTTGAAATGCTATATGCCAACATCTCAGACTGGATTTTTTTTGTGTGAGAAAAGGAAGTGTTATCTAAAGGTGGCCTTGAAATAACTAGGTCAAGGCATGCAGTGGAAAAAAAGATAGAGAAGGGAATCAAGAATGCTTAATATCTGAGAACTCAAGTTAGGAAGCATTCTGCTTTCCAGTCCTATTTTATACAAGCATTTAATTCCCTATGACACCCGTGGGAGGAAGAGGTTTCCAAGCAAAATTCAAATGGATTAATCAGAATCTTGGATGGCTTCACTAGGCCTCTTCCAGAAGATTCCTTGCATCCCCTAACTGAAGCACAAATAAATTTTGCCACCATGTTGCTTTGCTTTCATCCCTGGCCTATAATTGAGGCAGCTGAAGCTTGTTCTTGGTTGTTCTATGCCTAAAAACAGAGTCCCCAGCCCAGGAACCAAATAAAAAGCAACCTAAATGGTGATAAAGAGACGCAGCCAGAAAACAGGCAGCATCTGAGAAAACTGGGAAAAGAGAGGTGTTTTTTCCTTCCCTCAGATGGGCATGAGGGAAAAAACACTTCGAGTCATTTCCTTCAGATGGAGCCAAGATTGAAAAGAAGACAAAAGTCAAGAAGAGCAGCCAGGAACAAACAAGATGAAAAGGGGAAGAAAAAGCCAAGACTTTGAAAAGAAAAAAAAAAGAAAATAGAAACTGAAAAAGATAAAAGACATATCGAACTCTGTAGAAAAAGGAGTATACTCTAGAGAGTGACAATACAGGAATTAAGATGTAAGAATGTAGAAATCAGCGGGAAAGAAGCAAATTAGTAAGGTAGACAGAAAAATGTGAGAATGTGATGAAATTGGGTTTTAAAGAATAACGTAAATTAAGAACCTATTGCCTTAAAAAGAGGACAATCAGTAGGAGATGGATGAACTCAGTTATAATGAAGATAAGGACACCTTTGGAACAGCTGAATGTCCAAGTTAGGCACAGATTATTATGAAGAAAATCTGTCTGCTGCTAATCCTCACTTAGTGACTACAATTGGGACCAGCCATTGCTATGTGCCATGATCATTAAGTGAAATATTATGTGACTTACAATTTTATTTCTATTTGCTCAGTTTAACACTGCTTGTCATAAGCCAGGTGTAAAATACACAAATGACTGGAGACACTGTGATAGTTATAAATGTACATTGGTTGCAAAGTGCCCGAATGGTGTTCACATGATCACAGAGCACTGTGATGGTCATAAATGTAAAGATTGGTCTCAAAGTTGTTTTTGTACACTCTTATAACTTAAAACAGTAATGAGACAAGGTAGGCACTAAATGAGGATTATCTGTATGTGGTTGCTAAGACTGACAATGACTTAGTGGTATGTAAAAAAAATACTGGGCATAGTTGAAATAAATAATTATAATATAAGATTGATTTTTGCACTAGTTGAAGGCATTTATAATTGACAAGGCCTTTTTTAAATGTGTCAAAGAAAAATTTCCCCTGTCACTGAAGGGAGAATATAGAAAACTCCATCCAATTGTCATAGTTTTTAAATGCTCGGTGACTTAAATACACTTTAAGTGTATTGAGTTGGTCAGTATGATTATTGGTGGTTTGAAGGAACAGCTGCAATAGGAAGTGAGTCCTGGGGGAATCCACCAGTTCCTTTCCTAAAAATGGCTTGAAACTGGTGCTGATGGACAGCACCTTTATTAGCTCAAATTAGCCTTGGATATTTGGAATAAGTAACGGGACAGAATGTATGACAGTATGCTTTTACTGCTGATTGAAGGAGTAGTGGAAAAGCCACTACAGGTCCTGTTTTGCATGAGATTGAGTAATAAAGAAACTTCTTGGATTTGGATTTGTGTCAGTTTTGCTTAGCTCTCCCTGGCCATTTTGGTTGAGGAAACCATGACAGTGTTGGACAGGCATGTCCAACTCATAGCCCCCCAGGGTTCACATGTAGCCCTGGACAGCTAGTAACATGGCTGCACAAGATTGTAAACTTTTAACAGTATCATGTGATTTTTAATGATAATTATTATATAAATTTTTATGCAGTCCGAGAGAATTCCTCCTCACTCAGTGTGGCCCAGGGTAGCCAGAAGTTGGACATGCCTGGTCTATAGGCTACATGTGCCTCCAGGATCGAGGTTTTTTTCTCTGAAATTTTTGACAGGACAAGCATATATCTTTTTTTAAAAACCTTTTAAAAAGCAAAATGGGAGGTCTTAGGGAAGCATATCAATGTCTACAGCTCACCACTATGCAAACCTTTGAAAAAAAGCCTGAAATTGCCTCTTTTCTATTGATTTTACTGACTGATTTTTAGCAGCACAATGATAGGCTCTTTTAGCTGGCTCGGGCCTCTTTTTTTAAAGAGTAGAAAAGAAATGTGAGTGTTTTGTTTCTCTTGTTCATCCCCACCCATAAAACATTTGCCGTGTCCAGCTGGCCAGGAGAGTGAATTGCAATTGTTGACATATCCTTGGTTTAAATATATGGTCCAGGAAGAGATAGGGTGTGGCATCTATCATGCTCCTTCGCACAGATGTGTCAAGATTGTGGCAAGGCACTTCATTTCATTCCAGCTTTTTCTAAATGACTGTTGTTTGGCTCTCGAGCACTGTTATAACTTTTCTTTAACACCAGCATGTTTAACCACCTGTAGTGATGTCATGATGATGCGTACTATATGTCGTGCAGACGGCTCAATTCATTGATATATAAATTACTCAATTATATAACTATATCCTTAAGACCGCACTTGGAATATTGCATCCAGTTTTGGTCACCACAATATAAAAAAAGATGTTGTGAATTGAGAAAGAGAGCAAAGAAGAACAAAGATGATAAGGACACTGAAGTCTAAAGCATATGAGGAACGGTTGCAGAAATTGGGTATGTCTAGTCTAGTGAAAGGAAGGACTAGGGATGACATGATAGCAGTGTTCCAATATTTGAGGGGCTTCCACAAAGAAAACGGGGTCAGCTTATTCTCCAAAGTACATTAGGGTAGAACAAGAAGCAATAGATGGAAACTTATCAAGGAAAGAACCAACCTAGAAATAAGGAGAAATTTCCTGACAGTTAGAACAATTAATCCAGGGGTCCCCCAATTCCAGGCCATGGTCCATTTGGAAGCAGGCTGTAGAAGCAGAAGGAGAGTATATGCACACATGCGGTTCCATTTGTGTGAGTGGTGGGTTCATGAGCCCACTGCTCATTGAAATGAAGCTGCATGCTTGCTCACCATTCACATGTAACCATTCCCTTTCCCTCACTTCCTGCCAGTAGGCAAAGCTGGAAAGGTTAGAGATCACTGAATTAAATCAGCAGAACGACATGCCTCCGGGAATCGTGGGTGCTCCAACACTGGAGGTTTTTAAGAAGAAATTGGACAATCATTTGTCTCAAAGAATAGAATAGTTGGGAGGGATCTTGGAGGTCTTCTAGTCCAACCCTCTGCTTAGGCAGGAAACCCTACACCATTTCAGACAAATGGTTATGCAATCTCTCCTTAAAAACTTCTAGTATTAGAGCATTCACAATTTCTGGAGACAAGTTGTTCCACTGATTAATCGTTCTAACTATTAGGAAATTTCTCCTTAGTTTTAGGTTAGTTTTCTCCTCTTTTTTTGTATGACCAAAACTGGATGCAGTATTCCAAGTGTGGCCTTACCAAGGCATTATAAAGTGGCATTAACACTTCAGGTGATCTTGATTCTATCCCTCTGTTTATGCAGCCTAGAACTATGTTGGCTTTTTGGGCAGCTGCAGCACACTGCTGGCTCATACTTAAACAATTGTCCACTGGGACTCCAAGATCCCTCTCACTTGGTAAATGGCACGGGGTTTCCTGCTTTGAGCAAGGGGTTGGACTAGAAGACCTCCAAGGTCCCTTCCATCTGTGTTATTCTATTATTTTGACACGCTTTCTAATGTAATTGTCCTGTCATTGCAACATGGGGAGGGGCTCAGTGGTGGGATTCAAATATTTTTACCACCAGTTTGGTGGGCGTGGCTTGGTGGGCCCATTCTGTGTGCGTGCACACACCAAATGCACACTTTGCACAGGTGCAGAGGCATTTGTGCAAGTGCAGAGGTGTTCTAACTCACCTAAAGCAAGCCTCCATGATCCCAGTCGCTTCAGCAGCTGCCGTGTGGCACTCTTCTGTGCCACGCAAAGCAGCTGCGCTTCAAATTCAGAGAGTGAAGGTGAGTATGGGAGCCTGGGTGGGCGAGCGGGCCCAACAACAGAGCAGCGGAGAGAACTAGTTTGGTCCCTGCTGCTTATCGCTGCTACCGGCTTGGCAGAACCGGGCTGAACCAATAGAACACCACCACTGGAGAAGCTGTTGCAATCAGATTGATAGGGTATTCCAGTCGGGGGAAATGATACAGGAGAGGTGTTCCTTTCCTCAACTGTGATTCCAGGATGAATCGGTAACTCCAACCTCAGTTTTATTAGCATTTAAAGATATGGGCAATGCATTCTTGTCTAGCTTGAATCCCAGGAGTGTGATACGAGTCAGGCTACTTCATATCAGCCTGCAGTGGGAATACGATATTTCTTATGGATTGGCTGGGACCCAAGTGCCTTGTAGGTGGTAAATGAACAGATCAGGATGAAAGCTATAATAAATCTTTGCTGCACATTTACTGAATGGAGGGCATTCTGGCTTCTCCTGCCTGCACATCCATACATTTGGGCTAAAAAGAAAAATCAAATTGAAGAGCTAATCTGGCTACGGCTGAATAAACAAGGCAATTTTCCCTTAGCCCATGGTGGAAGAAATAACCCTCAAGTCTCATTCTTATATTTAAGGGTGGGGGGGAGAGGATTATAGCAGGTTGAATGCTGTCAGGGGTTATATTTTGGCGGTAACAAAAAAAGGCCAAAAGAGAGTGTAAATAACTGCCTTTGGCAGCAATAAGAGCCCACGGGGATACAAAGCTCATGATGGAAATTACCTGAGTGATGGTGGAGTTTGAGAGACAACTAGGAAGCAAGAAACAAAATAAGAAAGTGGCCAAGGGGAAGCTAAAAACATCTTGTCCCGGTACTTCAAAGGTTAAGTAAAGAGGAAGCTGAAAGGAAGGCCTAAGGCATTCTGAACTGGATGATTTAGTTGAGGAGAAAAACCTTGACAAATGGACTGAGGGCCAAGGAAGAAGTTTGGCACAAGGCATTTGAAAATGGGCTTTTAAAAGGAATGAAGTCAGCAAACAGAAAAAGCTTTCCAGCCAGGTCCTGGTGAGCAAAAAACAAAAAACAAAGCAACTCCCCCACTCCCAGCCCACTCCACCACTCAAAAATCTAAAAGTCAAAAAACAGAAGGCCTTTTTGGTCAACCTGGGAATAATTGTTGTGGTTTGCCGGCAGCCTGTGCAGATAGCAGTGGAATTGGACAGTGGGGAAGAACGGGGACGAGTCTGTAAGTCTGTGGAGGACTCGGATGAGGCTCCTGTGTCTGATGCAGAGATGGGGCCAGGACCATCTGGGAGTGGAGTGCTGACACTGGAGCCTCCAGAGTCTGGCAGCAGCGATGCCGAGGAAGCAGGGGAGCCTGTTCCCAGTGCATGTGTGCGCAGAGCTGCTAGAAGGCAAGAGCCGCTGAGAGAACAGGGGTGACTCGGAAGAAAGGTTTAGAGGTGATTGCCCCTCCCCTAAGGCATAAAAGACAGGCAAAGGTGACAAAACTTTTGCAGAAAGCAAAGTCGTTTGTTTAGTTTGGATTAATCCTTGAAGCTCTGTGTGGACTTTGTACTTCGGTTGGTTTCTTATAATTCATTTGGCACTTCAGTTGTTGGCAGCGATTCAAAGGAAAGAAAGGTGGGTGCTTATCTTGGGACTCATTATCGGCTGGGAATGAAAATAATTCCCGTGATGAAATAAAACAAGAGTTGTTTTAACTAAGCATGTGCTTAGTTACGCTCTCAGGAAGCCTTGGTCAGAGCAATAATCCAGGAAAAGGAAATTTGTTCAATTGATCTTCCTATGAGTCCTGGTGGCACAGTGGTTAAAGTGCAGTGCGAATCATCCTTGATTTTACAACGGTTCATTTAGTAACTGTTTAAAGTTATAAAGCCACTGGAAAAAGTGACATGACCATTTTTCACACTTAAGATTATTGCAGCATCCTCCTACCTGTTCCACTACCGGTTTGGTGATTGCACACATGTGCGCACACACCTAATGTGCGTGCACCTAATGCACCCACGCAGCTTTCCCCACACCAGCTGAGGCCTGCACTGCCAATCAGCTGAGAGGATAAAGAAGAGAAAAGCACAAGGGCGGATGGGAGGGCTGATCCTGCACTTTTCTTTTTCCTCTCAGCTGGCTTTTTTTGGTCCTTTTAGCTGATCGTAGGAAGCTTTTTTTTTTAGTACCGGTTCATGTGAACCGGTTCGAACCAGCAGCATACCACCACTGCTCATGTTCATATGATTTACATATGGCTGCTTGACAACAGACTCATATTTGTGGTGGTTGCAGGGTCACATAATCCCCTTTTGCGACCTTCTGACAAGCAAAGTCAATGAGGAAATCAGGTTCACTTAACGCGTTACTAATTTAAGAATATGCAGAGATTCCCTGAATGAATGGGATGGAAGAAGTCATAAAATGGGACAGAACTTACTTAACAAACTTCTCACTTAGCAACATAAATTTAGGGCTCAATTGTGATAAGTTGAGGACTACCTGTATTGCATGCAAACTCTGCACACTGTTTGGAGTTCGATCCTGATGGGCTCCAGGTTGACTCAGCCTTCCATCCTTCTGAAGTCAGTAAAATGAGGACCCAGATTGTTGTGGGCAATATGCAAATAATACTTCCACATTGTGGACTGCCCAAAGAGTACTGTAAAGCACTGTGGAGCGATATAAAAGCCTAAATAGCGAAGCACTTAGACTTATATACCACTTCACAGTGCTTTACAGCTCTCTCTAAGCAGTTTACAGAGTCAGTATATTGCCCCCAACAATCTGTGTCCTCATTTTACTGACCTTGGAGGGATGCAAAGCTGAGTCAACCTTGAGCTATTCAGAATCGAACTGCCAAGCTGCTGAACTGCAGCCAGCAATCAACAGAAATAGGCTGCAGTTCTGCATTCTAACCACTGCACCACCACGATTTTTGCTATTTTCTCTCCCTTGATCTAGGGACCTTCTATTGGTCAGTAACCAAGGACTAAAAAGAGTTATTCCAAAGTCTAAGCCAGCTTTCTCCAACCTATTTTAGCTGTGCTGTGAGAGTGGCTAGCATAGTCACGTTGCCAATATGGCATCAATTATCCAACCCATCTGGAGGATACCACCTAGTCAAAGTCTCATTGACAAAATGTTGATGAGGCAAAATGGTCAAAGTTATTATTATTTTTTAAATGTAGTGAATCTCTTGCACAATGGCAGCCTCACCCAACCCACTTGACTCAGTTCCTGTTTTTACCTGTTTTTTGGGTGTGTACAAACATATTCAGTGGGCTGGGATGCGAGAAGATAAAGACATAATTGGCTTACAGTGCAATTGTACCCAGGTCTGCTAAGAAATACCCCCAAGTTTCTCATAGGCAGGTGTAAGAATGCAGTCTTAAATGATAATATGATTGTGAACCAAAGAAAATCTTTACTTTGAACCCTTCAAAAAGGATCTTGATCTCAATTTTTTTGTGTGTGTGTGGTCTTCTTACTTTTGAAAAATTAGAAGTTTCTTTTCATCGGAAACTTGAGGAAATCATCAAACAGCCGCATGCTTTTCAACCCCCGCTCAATTCTTTTGATGGGATTGTATAGAATGTGCCTAAACAGCAGCCTACTCTGAGTGGAGAACGGCGAACAGGTTTCGGTAAATAGGATGCCCTTACTTATTCCTTTTTTTTTAACACAAATTCTTTAAACTTTTAAAATATTTTCTAGCAGATTTGGATGAAAGTTGTAGCTATAATTGCCTTTTCTGAAATCTGAAAACTCCCTAAGTTGCAAAAGCACTACAAGAGATTTATGTAAAGAAGGGATAAACTAGTTCATCATACACGTAGAAGACATCAGGCTGAAACTTTACTTCCTTTTAAGTTATAAGCCCAAAGATTTACTTCCGTTTAAGCCTACTTGCTCTTAAAATCCAATTCACTAACTCATTTAAGCTGAAATATGGAAATTCAATTCAAAGGACACTAACTATTACCAAACGAGCTATGTCTTTAGATACTTTGACATAGCTGACTTGCAGATTTAAGCTAAGTACTTCCTTTCTTCTCTTCCCTTATTAACTGGATAAGATATTTGACTGTAATAGTAGACTGAGGCAAGGGTCTCAGGGAAACATAACTTTACTCACTGTTAATTTGGTGCCTCTAATAAAATCCATTATTGGTAAGATCTTTTTCCCGATGGTCTCCAGGTGTCTCTCGGCTTCATCTTTTGTGATGGGGCTGAAAGGAGCTTTGTGCTCTAGTGAGGAGGCAAAAAAGGTTACACTGAATATCATGCCCATACATTTATATTCATGGTTATATCATGGGGATAGGAACAGTTAAGGAACCACTAAAACATTGGTTAACTTCAAAATGTGTATGTGTGTTTGTGTGCGTACATCCATTGAACATGGTTTCCTACTTTGGAAAACTGTGCAATACTCCGTATCAGCAGGAACTGACCTGCTCAAATCGTCTTCACCAAATTGTTTTTCCTATCTTTGGAGATGCACATAAGGTGGGATAAATGAAATTGATGGTGATCTAGCCTTAAGTCAGTGTTTCGACCTTGACAATTTTATGATGTGTAGATTTCAACTCTCAGAATTCCCTGGCATGGAATTCTTAGAATTGAGATCCACACATTTTAAAATTGCTGAAATTGAGAAACAGTATGTTAAGTAGAAATCAGAGAAAGAGAGAGAGAGAGAGAGAGAGAGAGAGAGAGAGAGAGAGAGAGAGA
>NW_020769337.1:6155826-6190648 GCF_900518735.1 Pseudonaja textilis | reverse complement strand
AGAGAGAGAGAGAGAGAGAGAGAGAGAGAGAGAGAGAGAGAGAGAGATTTTACCACCTGAAAATGTTGGCAGTTTTCTACAAGACATTTTTTCTAAAATTTTTCCAACTTCTTTGTTTTTCAGGCCCAGGGTCAGCAAATAGGATTGAGGAGATGGACAAGACCAATCAGCTGTTTGTGGCAAACTGTGCAGTCCATGAGGGTCTGAAATGTAAGAAAGGGAAGGGAGAACATCTACTGTGGTGAGACAGCCACTGCTATTTGTTGTTCCAATTTACCAAATTTTCATAAACACCAAAATGGACTCCCATGTAAACATCACAGAAGACAAGTATGCATTGTAATAAATTTAAATTATTTTTCTTGAAAGGAAGGAGTAAGGAATTAAATTTTTCAGTTTTAGTGTTGTTTTAGTGCTGTGTCTTCAGATGGCTGCCTGGCAGGGGTGGGCTTCAAAAATTAGATTAGGGGGAAACCACTTGCCGACAACAAACAAGATGGGGTTGTGTGTGAACACAGATGTCATCTGAGCCAGAGCTGATAATAGTTCACTATTTTGTTTTTTTACAATTTCCCCCATCTATCAATGGTAGCATGCTTAATTTTGAAGGACTGTGCCATGTTGTCACCTGTATATATGTATTCCACATAGTCAGGATGCTTTTTGATAAAAACTTCCTTTAGCTTGTTTGTGTTTTCAACCTTTATTTTTATGGCAAAGGGAGTATACATCACCGAAAAATATTCTGCTCTTGTGATAGCTTCTTCAATCATAGCCTAAAAAAAAGGAAAAAAGAAGGGGGAAAAAGACAGATGATACAGCCTTTAAATAAAAACTTGAGCTACTATTTAAAAAGTACAAAAAGATGAGGAAAAAATGAAAAAAATAATTACCTTCATGGATGATATTTTCCCCCTTAATAATTGCACAGTCATGCAAAGATAACATATTTCGGGATTGAATATTAATTAGAAAAAATAAATGAGTTCCAGAATGCATTGTCTGTATCACCCTGAGAGAATAAATTTTAATGTAGGAAAAGAACATTTGTAAACATTTCCCACTGCAGCAGGTCTATGCCTTCGGTGGGAGCAAGACAGACATTAGTGAATTATCTGAAAGATAATAAGAAAATGAAATTTATCTTCTCTCAAGGTCATATTCATACCATTCAAGATTTTGTTCAAAGCCAAGGAAACTGATTGAACTTTTATGTTGTTTTAAATATGGGCACTCCAGAGATGAAGTAGCATGCACAGAATAAAGTGAAGGAATAAAGAATTTGTGATTCACATCCTAAATTTGTACGAGTCACCCACTCCCATAGGGAAAAGGCTAAAAGAAAAGTAGACTGGAGCAACAACTTCAGTAATTCATGATTTGGGACTCTCATCCATTAAATAAGGTTCTTTGCTTTCTTTTTCTTAATAATACAATTTTACTAAGGGTTTAATTACAGTAGTAAAAACTAATACAAACAAAACTTAGAGAAAAAGAAGAGAATGGAAAGAAAGAAGAAAAAGAAATGATAATAAAGAAAAGGTTTGGGTCTCTTCAGCGACAGAGTGAAATCTGCAATCGTGCACGGTTTCGATCTGTGCTCGCTGCTGGAGCGCCCCGATCCTTTGGATTCGGGGCTGAAGACACCTCGTAGAGGTGGTGAAGAGAGGGGAGATTGCTAGCCGAGTGGAGGGGAGCCGCATCTCTCCTCCTTGGCTGGTCTAAACTCCCTTCCCTGAAGGCGGTTGCAGCGGTGGTCAGAAATGGCCACCTCAAAGAAGAGTCCGACTGGATAAGATTGTGCAGGAAGAAGACAAAGAGGAAAGCCGGACAGACCGAGCTAAACAACAGAGAACATCTAAGGAAGGTACCCTGAATCTAAAAGTACCTAGAGGGATACTTCTGAAAGAAGATCTTTAAGCAGCGAAGGAGAGAGAAAAGGAGGTTAAAACCCCTTTTTTTACCTTTATGTTGACAATTACAAATGGTATGGAAAAAAATTTATATTAATCTATTTTGACGCTAATAGGCAACCTTAAGCTGAAATCTAAGTGTCAAAAGGAGAATAAAGATTTTTTTCTTGGTCATTTTAAAGCCCTAAAAAGGAGAAGAGTGGAGGCAAAAGGGTGGGACTTGGAACAATGGAAAAATGGAGTGCCACCTGGAAAAATAAAGAGGATTAACAGTGAAACTTTGAAAAGACTCCCGAGGATACATTGTAACTGAAATCTTATTAAAAGATACAGTAACCCATGGAAAGGAAAAGTAAAGGAAAGAAACAAGAAGGAACAGTCTGGGATCATTTGGTGATTTTAAAAAAAGTTTTTGGCATTGTTTTTTTCTTTCTTTTTCTGTTTTTACTTAAAGACAATCGGGTGGTTGTTCAAAAGTGTTTAAAATGCCATCACTCCTGGAGGAATTGAAGATGAGTCTTAAAAAACAGAAAGAAGATGCAGAAAGGGGAGAAAGATCCTTTGGCTTCGTATTTGAATTTTTTGAAATGGAGATCCTGAACTATGAAAAGCAAAAGGAAAAGCTTCAAGAGCAAGAAGAAGGGCAGGACAAAGAAGAAGCCATTTTCAATGATCAAATAATGCAAAGTGTGGGGAAAATAAGGGGAAAAAGAGGGAAAGGGGTTAAAAGTTTGAGTTCAAAGGGAACAGCCAAAAAGAAAAATAGTCTGAAAAAGAAGTATCACAGCAAGGAGAAACAGAAAAGAAAACTACAGAAGGAAAAATTAGAGAGAGAAGGGTATAAAAAAAGGGATGAGAAAAAGGGGGGAAAGATAGAAAGGGAAAGAACTTTTGAGGGACAAAAACAGGAAATAAAGAAAAAGGGGAAATGTACTAGGATTAAAGGTATTTGCTCAGCTAGAAAACACAGAGACAATGGTTGAATTAAGTTAAAAGTGAGGATTCTGCAAAGGTACAAAAGATAGTGTTGTGACAGTAGAATACTGTAATGAGTTAGAAATGAAATAAGTAAATAATCTATGAGATAAAATTGTATTGTTATGTAATGGTATGTTTATTTATAATTAATGCAATAATAAAGAAGAGAGGGAAACATTGCAATTGTCTCTAAAGATTGATAAAATATTGAAAAGAAATGTGAAAGATTTATAAAGAAATCTATACCAGTTATTAGAATGAATTTGAATAATTATTTTGCTTATTAATAGTAAATAATTTATAAGATAAAACTGTATGACTATCCAATGGTATGCTTATTAACAGTTAAGCAATAATGAAGAAGGGAGGGAAATATTTAAATTCTTCTCAAAGATTGATAGATATTGAAAAGAAATGTGAAAGATTTACAAGGTTCATACCAGTACTAGAATGATTTTGATTTTGAATAACTATTTTGTTTACTAATGTATATATATATATTTGCTATGTTTTTAGAATTTTTCTTTTTACATTTTCAAAGAGAAGTACCAAACAGAGTCTGAATGATGAGATTTACATGATATAAAATAGATATTAGAAATTTGAATGTTATAATTTTAGAATGCACAAATTCAATGTTTAATGAGATTTCATATGATAATAACAATAAAATTTAAAGGAGTTGCACTTCGATTGGCAATCATAGGGGGAATTTTGCTTCTTAAGAATGTTGGAAGAGAACATATGAAATTGTAAACAACACAGACGAAAGTATAAGTACAATGAATAAAAAGATATAGAAATGTAGGTTAAAACATACAATTGAAAGGAAGAAAATGAGATAACCATACAAGAAAATTAAGAGAAGTAAAGGGAGAAATAGTGAGAAGTTGGAAAAAGAGTAATAAGATATGAAGTTGAATACCTAAGATGCATATGCATATGAAATTGTGTCTGTATGGAAATGTGATAACCCGGAACCATGCTGTACTCAAATAAGATGTTTTATTTGTTTTGTTAAAACTCAATAAAACTTTATTAAAAAAGAAAGAAAAGGAATATATAAATAAGTATTTTCTAACTTTCACAACAATTGCAAACCAATTTAATAATTCTTCTTCCCCTGGAAAGTTAAATATATTTTCATCTCAAGACCCGTTCCTTACCTATAGGCAAATCTCTAAAATATCAGTCCTGGTGTCAGCAAAAGTCCATAAAGAGTTGTTAGAATGTTGGGGGAAAAATGTCTTATTTTAATCTTGATCACAAAAACCAACTTTGCTTACTTCTGTCTTTTAAGTTTTAATTCAATCAAATATTGTTGTAAGATTAGGTTGCTCTGCAATTCTTTATCCCATTGTGCAGAATTCTTTAAGCATTTAATTTTTAACTGATAAGAACATTTTCCAGATCATTCTGGTTCATCATTCATATTTCCTTTTCCCTTTTAAAATGTCAACCAATCAATATCCAGTAGAAGGTTCTTTTCCAAATCACTCTTTCAAATGAGGAACATATAGGCTGCTTCCATTTAAGAATAGCAAGGTCAAATCCCCTCATTGAGAAGAACCAGTTGTTTACCTATGGTCCACGTTTCTTTACTCCTGATTTGACACATCGTGATTTTGAGTCTGGACCTCAACTGGCTGACAATTCTTCTATGGTGTTTGGACATTTGGACTTTTCTTGCTCGCTGTTTTGAATTTGGAATTCTCTTAAAGCAGGCTTGCAGAATGTTGGGGATTTGTTTTTGTATGGTGTATGTGTATGTGTTTGTACTCACATTTCCCTTATCAGTAAGGTTTGCAACCACCTCTCTGTGTGCATTCGGGTGAGTTTCACCTGGCACAAGACAGGCTTACCAGCATTTTATTCAAGGATTGCTCAGTCTAGTGATGGCTAAGTGGCTTGAAGTAACCCAGCTAGTTTTGTGCTTGTGGCAAAACTAGAACTCATTTCTCCTAGTCCAGGGGTCTTCAAACTTGACAGCTTTAAGATTTGTGGACTTCAACTCCCAGAATTCCTCCTCCAGTCATGTTACCTCAGGAATTCTGGGAGTTGAAGTCCACAAGTCTTAAACTTGCCAAGTTTGAAGACCCTAGTCAAATATATTTAAACACTACACCAAACTTACTCTCAATCTCCTTGTCCTCTTATTTAGGATGATGTTGGGAAGAGTGGTCTGAAATTGGGCAAAACAGGAAATATGGAGATACCAGTTGGGTTGCAAGCCATAGGCATACAACATATTTCAATCAAGGCTATATATCTTTCTCTTAGGCATGGTGGTGATGTGAGGACATTCCTAGAAGAGTTTAAGTTATCTATTTAAAGACTTTCTTACAAAATAAATAAATAAGCAAGCAAACAAATAATATTAATATTGTTTCTACTGAAACATTGACATGGGATGGATTCTAAGTACTGATAGTTGGATCTGGAGAGCATTAGAGGATGGCCACTCTTATAAAACTATGGATTAGTTTAATCTATTAAACTACAGTGGCCTGGTTCACATATAACAATTACCATAAATTATAAACCCAATCCATATATAAACTGAGTATTTGTGGCTTATTCAGCAAATCATGGTTAAATCAACCATGTATTGCCCTAATGTATAAGCTCAGCCCTTCCTCACAAAGTGGCTCATATCAGTTAACAACCTATCTTGGGACACCTTGCCTGAATCCAAACATAGAATGTACGCATATTTGTCTTTCACTTTCAAAGTAGGGTTTTTTCTAATGATATGTTACAATTCAAATGAGATAGATCTCATTTGAAGGGCTATTTTTCATAGAGATTGCCTTTCATGAGGACAAATTGACAAAAGCAAAGGAGGAATTACTTCTGTGTGGAACTGAAAAATTACTGCATTCAGGTTTATTGGCAGATGGACTACCAGCATTTTGGCACTCAAGGTCACTTCTTGGTGATGCAAAATTGTTCACAAAATGATGTGGATATCTAAGCAGTGTTTCCAAAGGTAGACTTGCCTGGAAAGAAAGGTTGAGGAAATTTTTTTTAAAAATATTTTTTTTCTTTCAGAATTGCCACAAACAGATATTTTGGGTTATATTATGCCATGTCACTAAATGCTAATTCTGATAAAAACAACTTTTTGATCAGTTTGCCTTAATGCTACCTGCCCAGAAATAAAATACATCAAGAGGTCATTGTAAAGCAGAAACTCTGCTTTGCCAACCATCGAAAAACATGACTTTATTTGCTAAGAGCAAAGATATACATTAAATCCATGTATACATTTAAGGGAATTCAGAATTGCCTGTACTGTTAAACAGAGTCAGGCATTCACCTCAGGCAGTTGGGAGAAAAGCAACAAAGTGCTGCAGAAGAAAGCTGTAAGTCAAGGGACCTGCCCTGGATCTGCCCTCTTACTGACAATGTCTAAGCAATCAGCTGTCAGGTCATTCTGCCTTTGGATAACGGGTAGGAGAAGCGCTTTATTATTTTTTTGACTGAGACAAGAAATACCATACATCAATTCTGAGAGGACTTCTGAGCCTTGCTAGGCCTAGTGAGGCAACTACAGTCAGTCCACAGGACCATAGCTCAGTATCTGAAGGATCTCTGAAGTGTCTACTTAAGGAAGGACTGCTAATAAGGACAAGAACCAACTAATAGGTTAGACATCAGCGTTTGGTCAAGGGTGAGCATCCTATGGGCTCACCAAATGTCCCTTTTGTCTCATCCTAATGGATAAATACAAAGAGACAACGGTTGCAGGACTTGGGTTCTAGTGAAAAAAAGGACTGGGGGAGGCATGACAGCAGTGTTCCAACATTTGAGAGGCTCCTACAAAGATGAAGAAGTCAAGCTATTTTCCAAAGCATCAGAATTCAAGACAAGAAAGAATGGATGGAAACTAACCAAGGAGAGAAGCAACCCAGAACTAAGGAGAAATTTCCTAACAGTGAGAACGATTAACTAGTGGAACAGTGTGCCTTCAGAACAATGGTGGGATTCAATTTTTTTTTACTACCGGTTCTGTGGGCATGGCTTGGTGGGTGTGGCAGGGGAAGGATACTGTAAAATCTCCAATCAGAGGTGGTATTTGCCGGTTCTACAAACTACTCAAAATTTCCACTACCGGTTCTCCAGAACTGGTCAGAACCTGCTGAATACCACCTCTGCTTCAGAAGTTGTGGATGCTCTGGAGGTTTTTAAGAAGAGTCTGGCAGCTACTTGTCTGGAGTGGTATAGGGTCTCCTGCTTGAGCAGGGATTGGACTAAAAGACTTCCAAGGTTTCTTCCAACTCTGCTATTCCGTTACAAAGAGATGAATAATTGGGGTTAGCACATTAGTTGCTCATTTAATTATTTTAATCTTATGTGCATTTGCTAAGTTACAACATTACTCATTATGCCTATGGGGATCAATGAAGCTCAATTTTAATAGGGGTTTTATCTTTGAAAAGGTGTGACAAACTGCCTGAATACAGATAAAGCCTTTATGGAGGCGCAATGCTTTGATTTGATGAAAATAGAAAAAAAAATCTTGATCTTTCTCAAGAAGTGACTTTGGTTTTACATCAGGGTCTCTTGCTTGTCTGCTGGTTTGCCATTTAGAAGAGGATGAGAGCCATTAGATGGCAGCAAAGAGTTTCAGAGAAGGATCGCACCTTCTCTGGGGAAAATGTAATGTGGGAATGATGAATAGAGTGAATGGCAACATGCAACATTAGTTGACTGAAAGTGTGTGCATGAAAATTAGCGTGTTGGGCTTCAAGGAAAAGATAGGCTTGAGGAATGGATTTAAAAGAGGTATATCCAACATCATCAAGGGAAGAAGGATGGAATCCCCTGACAAATTATATGGATGACATTACGCATGATGGTCAATTAATGTTTACTCTTTAGCTTTACAATGGCACCATTCTTGCAGAACTGCCTTTGCAATGCTTAGCAGTGTTGGAAATTATAACCCACCCCTCTTCTAGAAAAATAAAATATTTTAAGATATACTAAAAAGGCAGATGTAGAAACTCAGAGAGGCAGAAACTCAGCCCCTCCACCTTTGCTAATGGGCCACCAAAGGTCGGATCCAGGCTATTTTACATAACAAAGATCTATTTCAGGTAGAGCCATAATAGGAATTTCCCAAAGCCCTTTCATTACATCATCCAGCAAGGCTCAACCAAGCCTGGGACCCAGGACAACCTACAGAGTTGCCCCTGCATGACCCCATGGGAGTCTGACAACCAATCAGAATACAAGCTGAAATTCAAATCCCAATAGAGGGCATAAAACCAAGGCACTCTGAGCATTTCTCCCTTTTCCATAGGATCTCAAGACATGTGATCCTGCTCATCAATAAACCTTTTTGTCAAGCAACTTCCATGAATCCAGTGTCTTTTTTCCCACTTGGAACTGAACCCAGAAGGCTATTTCTTCCAACAGTAGGGTACAGGCAAATGTGAGCCACAGGGGCTTCTGAACTGAGCTTCCCCTGCTGTACAATGTTCTCTCTGCTCCTTTCCCCACCCTTTGCAAGCTTAGAAAGTGTAGAAATCAATGTTTCAGAGTTTCTAGCCTTTGCCAGGATCCAAAGGACACAGTCAGTAGACTTATCACTGGCAAAAGTGTCTGGCAACAATGCCAGAGCATGCATCCTGCTATCTAACTGAGAAATAGTAAATTGAATTCCCCAGAGAAGGAACTACAAAAGAAAATTCAGGGAAGGTGTTTGAATTAAACAAAAAGAAGCATAACAACAACAACAACAACAACAATAATAATAATAATAAACAACCACCCAACTTGGAACAGCTTTTATCTTCCGATGCTACCTGAGCAGTTCCTAGGTCCTTTGTGAGGACTTGAGCTGTTGAGCTACCAACCAGCCCCAAAGGCTGTGAATCTCACTAAAGATTGATTATATTATTATTATTATTATTATTATTATTATTATAATTATTATTATTATTATTATTATTATTATTATTATTATTATTATTAGTGGATCATCTACATTGCCATACCTGGTGACAGCAGAATCAACGAGAAACAACTTGAAAAAGTCACCAGATATCAGGACTTGAGAATCGAACTGCAGAGACTCTGGCTAAACCAGTGCAGGTGGTTCCAGTGGTACTCGGCACACTGGGTGCTGTGCCTAAAGACCTAGGCAAGCACTTAAAAACAATTGGCGCTGACAAGATCCCCATTGGTCAGCTTCAGAAGGCCACCTTACTGGGATCTGCTTACATAATCTGCCGATACATCACGCAGTCCTAAACACTTGGGAAGTGTTCGACTAGTGATTTGTGATACGAAACCTAGCATGGTTATCTCGTTTGCTGTGTATACTGTCATTTTTGTGTATATTAATAATATTAATAATAATAATGAAAAGATGCATAGACAAACAGATGGAAGGATGGAAAGGGGAATAGGTGGTGTCTGATTTACAACAATTCAAAAAAGAATCTTATGGGCATTGTGATGATCAAAATTTGGGCACAATCATCACATATTAATGACAGTTATTGCTTTTCTAGTCTTGTCTGCAGCTGAGACCGGCCTTATAGATGGGGCATTTTATTTGGGCTAGTCGTGTAACTTTTCTACCTCATAGGTTTAAATCATTGAATTGTAACTTTGATTTTGATATTATCTTATATTTATTATCTTCTTTTCTCATTATGCATTTAGAATGCTTTCAGGGAAGCTAAAGTTATTGATGGTCACTTGTCATGATGGATATGTATTATTTTCAGCATCAGGATTACAATAGTACATCGTACCAATTGGTGAGGAATGTGAATAGGAAGATACAATTACTGCTTACAGTATATACTTCCCAAAAGTAATGAACTCATCTCTCCAAAAAAAATATGGTGGAGTAGAGAGGTCTTAATTTTGGACTATACATTGAATATCCTTGCTACAACCTTCTTCTTCTTCTTTTTTTTTTTACTAAGGGCAGAAAATGTACTTTTCTCCATTTTCCATTTAATAATAATTTACCCATAAATAAAACATAACACTATCAACAGTTGAAGACATCTATCTTACCTGCCATGCTTTGCCAGTAACGTTGACCACATCATGTAGTAGCTTATTATTTAGGCTCTTAAGTGTATTTATTAATTTAATCCAGGGGGAATGTTTTAATTCATAGCAGAGTGCTTCTAAAAATGCCCTTTCAGAACAGCTGCAAATTATATGTTTCTACTGAGCAGCATAAGGCAAAAGAAGGAAGGCTTAAGAGAGATTTATTCTAAAGTTCAGGAAGTATTAGATGGTATAACACAGTATAAGTGAATGATTTGGCAGGAAAGAAAATCTAGATTTAGTGTCCTTTTAAGAGATGTGTGCATGGAAGCTATTTTTTTGGTGTTGTTTCAATCAACATTTCAGGAACAGTACTGTACTTCATTTGTGGATACCCATCCAAATGAGCCTATGCATTGCGATCTACCAATAGCAATAACACTTAGGTTCATATACCGCTTCATGGTGCTTTTACAGAACTCTCTAAGCGGTTTACAGAGTCAGCATATTGCCCCCAACAAACTGGGTCCTCATTTTACCCACCTCGGAAGGATGGAAGGCTGAGTCAACTTTGAGCCTGGTGAGATTCGAACTGCGAAATTGCAGGCAGGCAGCAGGCAGCAGAAGTAGCCTGCAGTACTGCACTCTAACCAGTGCACCACCATGGCTCTTATCTGCATTTAAATCTGAGGTATCTGATGTAATAACATACATATCTTAATATATGTAATAATATCTTAACTATATCTTAATAGGTATCTCCTATTGGTATCTTATGATTTATTACTTATTTTTTGTATCTTGTGATTTATGATCTATGACTTACCACTTTGTTGATTGCATTTGCACTTAAAAGGTTATGCACCAGAGACAAATTCTTTGTGTCCAATCATACATGGCCAAGAAAGAATATTCCTATTTTTATATTGCTATTCCCAATCTCAGTGCACATGTCTTAGGGCATTTTTAGGACACTTTTTTCATTAAAGGTGTATTCACTAATCCTTGAGCCAGCAAAAGAGAATGCTGGCATTCGCTTCTGCTCCCCAGGATAAACTTTATTGTATCAAATTATGAGGCTGAGAGATGGCATTGTCCTTACTAATTTAACCCAGGACAAGTTAAGGAAAGTGATTAGTGGATGCTCACCAACTACAGTATCGCCTACAAGTGGAAAAAATCTCTAGTAATTATTATTCTTAATATATGGGGACAAACAAGGACTGATTATTGGAACAGCAGGCTTAGCCACTGATGAAGTTGTCCAACTAACAGATGTTTGGTAATAAGGAAGATCCAAAGGTGCTTCCCCTTCTCCCCCAAGAGGCAGCTGGACTTTCCATTCCACACCATCCAGTCAGAACTAAAGAAGCTTCTTGGATGAGAAGCGAAATGTCTTCAAAGAAAAACCAGATAGTCCAGTTGCCTCTTGAAAAAAAGCACCTTTGGGACAACCTTGACCTGGACGGCTGAGTATCTCCACAGACATTTACTAAGGGAGACATGGAGTAATTTTAAGGTGACTTCTGCTGATGTACTGCTTAGCAACCCTTCCTCTATGCTTTGACCTCATAATTGAGCAATTTCTGAACCAGGGGTCTATCGTACTTGTGAAAGACTGCTGATCTCATGTTCAACAATAGCTTGGCTGAAACATCACAGTCATGGAAGGAATTATGAGCTGAGGTGGAAGAGAGCAATTGAACAGTGACTGAGCAGCAGAGTTGAACAAATTTCTTCCTCAATTGCTGTGGTAGTTCAAGGACATGTCAGTAATGCCAGGGAGTGGCCATGATTTCCAGTTCTGATTGTGGTTGGCAGCACACAAAAGTATGAAATGGATGAACATAGAAAAGATATATTTGTAACAATCATGGGCATAACAGCAGCAATCATCTTTTGAGAACCTAGTTTGGGTAAAGCTGGAATGGAATAGGCACAATTCTGCCCACATTAAAGATAACGTATTCATAATTCACAACTTTATAATTTATTATAAGTAAGTGCACTCTGTTGCACAAAAAGCCACAGGAACTGTAGTATATCAAAGTGATTCCAGCCACATTGACATTGTAGGAGTTTTCAGAAATAATTCAAGCAATGAAAACAGTAAAATATATGACCACATGAAATATCTCCTTAACAGAAATTGCAGAAAATATGTAAGGCACCGATTGATTAAAGAACTAGCAACATAGCTGGCAGAGGATGGCTTTTATTCCATGTTTTAACTGACAGCACAGGATTCATCTTTTCAGAAGAGAGGATTAAGGTTTAAAAAAAAAAGTCAAACTTTGTTTCAAAAGAATCTAAGGTCTAAAATTAAAAGATAGGTCTGACACACTTTTCAAAATGACAAATGCTATGGAAGGCATCAGTTCTGCATTATAAGATACTGCAGTTGCCTTTGTAGAAGGATGGTCAAAATAATGAGGTAGGATAATTCCCAGCAAGTATGAGAAAGAGCATACTCACAATAGCCTAAGGTGACCAAAAGGATATAGGCTGATTGTAATTCATAACCATGTTAGCAATCACATCATTGGTAAACTATGCCAAATATATCCATGGCAAGAGGAGGAGGAAGAGGAGGAGGAGGAGGAGAAGGAAATTTTGAAATGGAAATACTTAAATATGATCTTAAATTGCTTCATCCATGGGCTGGAGATATTAAGAGGATATGGAAAAATTTATCCTAGCCTAGTATGCTGTGTGAATTGAGCCAGTAATTAGCCATTTCACTTTACTTCTGGAATAAAAACATGATAAACTCTAATGGGAGCAGGATGCCAATGGAGATTGTCTCCAAAATCCCCTTCTTACTCTCCAAAAGGCTTTGCTTATTGCATGTGCTTGCTTGTCTAGCTATCCAGGTTTGATATAGCTGGCCTGCGATCAATGAAATCAATGTAGCTGTTTGTGTTTTCCTGCTTTGGAAATAAGTGGGCAAGATATCCAATTAGCAAACAATGGGACGCTCTCAGCACCTATGGAACATCCATTGAGAAGAAGCACAATGCCAAAGGTTTCCTGCTGCCACCAGTCTGCAGAAAAGGTTTCTTAGGACTCAGATTCTTCCCTTCTTCCAAAACAAAAGAGGATAAGCTTTCATCAAACAAACCTTTGTGTAAATCACTGCGACTTACAAAGAGATTATTAGAATGCGTGAACAATGCTCAGGGGCTCAGATCCTGTGTAAATAACTTAGACCAGTGATGGCTAACCTTTTTGTTGTTGCATGCCAAAAGTGCATGTGCACACGCATGCAAGAGCACCCATGTGTGCCTGTACCCATAATGCAATGCACATAGGACCCCTCCACTCCCCCCACCCCCTGCCTATGCACACATGTCTCCTGCATGCACCCCGCCCCTCACACATGCACGGCAGATACCCAAAAATCATGCGCAGTGGAACAGAGTTGGGGCGACTGCTCGTGTGCTCGCAGAAATAGCTGTGCATGCCACTTCTGGCACATGTGCCATAGGTTCTCCATCACGGACCCAGGCTTATTAAAAAAAAAAAGACAAAACACTTAGACAAGAGTATTGTCCTTTCCTCCTGGAGTGGGATGCTGCTGGTATAACAACCGGTTCGGTGATCGCGCGCTTCACACACAAGCGCCTGACACGCACTATGAGCATGTGAATATCAGTGCACATTTTTTTTACCTGCTATGTTACTTTGGGGGAATAACACAGCTGAGGAGTGGCAATCCGCTCTTCCATGCTGATCAGCTGGGAGGATAAAGGTCAGTACAGCGCGGGGGCAGGCAGGCCCACATGATCGTCAGAGTGAACAGTTCACTCCCAGCTGATCTTTGGAGCTAGTGCTTTGCCCGAACCAGTCTAAACCAGCAGAATCCCACCCCTGCTTTCCTCCCCCAACCATGCTCAGTGATGGTTTGGGAAAGGACCTTGTATAATGCTCTAGACAGGTAGTTCTCGACCTATGACCACAATTGAGCCCAAAATTTCTGTTGCTAAGTGAGATGATTGTTAAGTGAGTTTTGTCCATTTAACGACCTTTCTTGGCACAGTTATTAAGTGAATCGCTGCTGCTGTTAAGTTACTAACATGGTTGTTAAGTGAATCTGGCTTCCCCATTCTGACATTGCTTGTCAAAGCATCGCAAAAGGAGATCACAGGGCCCCAGGACACCACAATTATCATAAATATGAACCACATGCCAAGCATCTGAATTTCGATCAGGATTTGATTGAATCTGAGATAATTTATATGCAAAAAATGATCTTTTTTACTATACCATGACTCCTCCCAGCACAGGTTGGTAGATTTGGAGCAGTGTTTCTCCATCTTGATTATTTTAAGAATTCTGGGAGTTGAAGTCCACACATCTTAAAGTTGCCAAGGGGGGGAGTACTGGCCTAGAGCAGGAGGGTCAAACTCGCGGCTTGCAGGCCAGATGCGTCATGCACTGGTTCTGCCCACCCCTGGTTTAGCAAAGGGGAAAAAAAGTTGCGATACGTCATGTGATGTCGTGATGATGTCAGTTTGATACTCCTGTTCTCGAGATAGAAAGGTATTGGAAAAAAACTGGCTGAAAGAAGCAACCAAGCAGCTACCAATAGTCTTCAACTTATGACCATTGTTTTAGGACAATTCAGAGTTACAGCATCCATGGAATTGTTACTTTATCTCTACTCTAAACCATTTCTAATCATCATCAAATATTGTGCTTCCCCCTCTTCCTGGCCAAGTCATGGTCTTTACAGTTGGGCACTTGGCAACCGGCCCACATTTCTAACCAGGTTTCAACATCTCATGGTCTCGTGACTTTGATTTGTGATATTTTTTTGGCTGGTTTCTGCCAAAATTGCCTGTTCAGAAAAAAAAAGGATTTGGTTAAGGACCCTGCCATTCCCTTAATGATTGTGTGATTCATTTAACCATGCAGCGATTTTGCTTAAGAACTGCTGTGAAAAAATGTTGGCACATGAGTGCCTTGACTTACCACCGCACCTACTTATGACTGGACTTCCTATCCAACTGTGGTCAAAAGTCAAGGACCACCTGTACAGTTGGTTGGTTCTATGCATGCAGCAGAATTGCAGATTTTCTCCATAATGAGCAGCATTGCAACATTGGGGAAAATGCTGATTTTTGACCCACTCACTTTCTAATTTGCAATCATATCAAAAGGAACTGCATCCTCTTCGCTGATGACATAAAACCATTTAACACCACTGACAATACTGCTGCCCTACAAAATGACCTTGACTATGTATCAGAATGGTCGAACAATTGGCAACTTCAAATCTCAACCAACAAATATTCTCTCTTACACATTGGCAACAAAAATCAGAATGCTAAATACAAACTGGGTAGATACAACCTCATAAATGGCCCTTACTCTGTTAAGGACCTAGGAATTTTCATTTCAAAAGATCTAAGTACCAGAGTTCACTGTAACAGCATTGCCAAAAAGGCATTATGAGTTGTTAACCTAATTTTGCAAAACTTCTTCTCTGGTAACACTGAACTGCAAACCAGGGCATACAAAACCTTCACTAGACCAATTCTCGAATACAGTCCATCTGCCTGGAATCCACACTTTATAATGGACATTAATACAATTGAACGAGTCCAAAGGTATTTCAAGAGAAGAGTACTCCGCTCCTCAGCCCGCAATAGAATACCTTATGCCAGCAGACTTGAAATTTTGGACCTAATTAACTTAGAACTACGCCACCTATGGTCTGACCTAAGCTTAGTACACAAAATTGTCTGCTACAACGTACTACCTGCCAATAACTACTTCAGCTTCAACCACAATAACACACGAGCAAACAATAGATACAAATTCAAAATCAATTGAAACTCAATTGCAGAAAACTCAATTGCAGAAAATACAACTTCAGCAACAGAGTGGTCAATGCCTGGAACTCACTACCTGACTCTGTCATTACATCCTCAAACCCCCAAAACTTTAACTTTAAACTGTCTACTGTGGACCTCACTCCATTCCTAAGAGGTCTGTTGGGTGGCCTGCATAAGTGCCTTAGTGTGCCTACTATCCCTGTCCTACTGCTCCCATTTATTTGTACTCAATTATTATGTACATACTTATACCTGTTTATACTTGTACGTTTATATGTTATGTCCATACTTATACTTGTTTTCTCATACATGCTTGACAAACTAAATAAATAAATAAAATAATAAATAAATGTATCTTTGTTCAGATAAAATGGAAACGTACAGTGTGGGGAAAGACATCTGTTTACCTGCTATCCCTGATTATCCTATTGCTGGTGCTGAATTAAGGCACACCTGTCCACCCCATCAGCATCTATATATGGAAAGGAGTAGGTGGTTGAGGAGGTGGCACCATCTTGTCTTTTGTCTCAAAAAAACAAAAGCAACATATTTTAGATCGATCCTGGCAAAGTATTTTGGACTGAAGAAAGGGGTGGGGAAGAGTAAGTGGAAGGCATGGTGTGGAAAGAAGTATGGCATTATTCACATGCAGCTAGAAGGAATCCAGATTGCAATGGTAGCCAATAGCCCTCTTCTTTCGACCTAAACCAATTTAGTCTGGGATATGAGCGAGAAATCAGACGGATGTCTATGGAGATTCTCTATGGAGATCCAGGTCATGGTTGTCCCAAAGGTGTTTTTTCAAGGGATAACTTGACTTTCTGGTTTTTCTTTTGAAGACGTTTCGCTTCTCATCCAAGAAGAGCTGAAGAAGCTTCTTGGATGAGGAGTGAAACATCTTCAAATAAAAAAATAAGAAAGTCCAGTTGCCTCTTGAAAAAGCACTTTTGGGAGAAATCAGATTGCTCTGTTATTCATCTGAGCTTATTAATTTGGGAAAAGACCTATTAGCAGATGGATCTTTTTCTGATGTAGAATGTGCTGGAAAAAAAAATCGGACGGGCAGAAAGGCAACGTTGATAAGGAAACAGCACAGTTAGAAAAATAACCAAACTGGTAATTAATCAACCAGCTGAAAAAGGAACATTTAGGGTTTTTTTTTAGTATTTATTTGATTTGTCAATCGCTTACAAGATACAGGTATAAGAATAAATATAGTTTTGAATACATGAGATGGATACTTATAAGAAAAAAAACAATATGACAGGGACGGTAGGCACGATTGGTGCGCTCATGCATGCGCCCTACAGGCCTCTTAGGAAAAGGGTGAGGTCAATAGTAGACAGTCTAAGGTTAAAGTTTTTGGGGTTTGGGGAAGAAACCACAGAGTCAGGTAAAGTATTCCAGATATTGACCACTCTGTTGCTGAAGTTGTATTTCCTGCAATCAAGTTTGGTGGGGTTTACCTTGAGTTTGTATCTATTGTGTGCTCTTGTATTGTTATGATTGAAGCTGAAGTATTCATTTGCAGGTAGGACATTGCAATGTATGATTTTATATACTATATTTAGATCGAACCAAAGGCGGTGTAGTTCTAGGTTTTCTAGGTCTAGAATTTCAAGTCTGGTGGCATAAGGTATTCTGCAACGAGTAGAGGAGTGGAGAACTCTTCTTGTGAAATATTTCTGTACTTTCTCAACTGTGTTAATATCAGATACGTAATGTGGGTTCCACACTGATGAGCTGTATTCGAGTATTGGTCTAGCAAATGTTTTGTATGCTCTAGTTAGCAGTGTGATTTTACCAGAGAAAAAGCTACTTAGGATTAGATTAACAACTCTTAACGCCTTTTTGGCTATGTAGTTACAGTGGGCTCTAGCACTTATATCATTAGAGATGAGTACTCCAAGGTCCTTGACAGAGTTTGGATCCTCAACAAGGTTTTGACTATTTAGCTTGTATTTTATTTTCTGTTTTTTTCTGCCAATATGTAAGACAGAGCATTTCTTTGTTGAGATTTGAAGTTGCCATTTGATTGACCATTCTGAAACATAGTCGAAGTCTTTTTGAAGAGTAGCAGTATTGTCTGTGGTGTTGAATAGCTTTACATCATCAGCGAAGAGAATGCAGTTGCTCTTAATATGATCACAGAGGTCATTTATGTAGAGTATGAAGAGAGTTGGTCCTAGAACACTGCCTTGGGGGACACCACTGTTGACAGGTACAGAATTGATAGGATGCTCCCAATTTTGACCATTTGTTGTCTGTTTGACAGGAATGCTTCTATCCAGTTATGTAGGTGTCCAGAGATACCATAAGATATTAGTTTTAGTAGTAGTTTGTCATGTACCACTGAATCAAAGGCTTTACAGAAGTCTATGTAGATTGAGTCTAGTGCTTTGCCCTGATCTAGTTGTGTAGTCCATATGTAAGTGTAAATGTAAGTGTAATATGCAGTGTAAGAGTTGCAGATTACAGAATAGTTTTTTTCTGAAACCAAATTGTTTATTAGAGAGTAGGTTGTTTGTCTCTAAGTGGAAGATAATGGATTGGTTAATAATTAATTCCATGACTTTACAGGTGACTCAGCATAAGGAGATTGGTCTGTAATTTTCAACTAGGCTGGGGTCTCCTTTTTTGAACATGGGGATGACCGTGGCTTGTGAGCATAGTTTTGGCAAGGTGCTGGTCCTGAAAGATTTTTCAAAGATTATGCTTAGAGGTTCGGCTATGGCAGTGGGTAGCTTTTTTAAGAAGTAGGCACATATTCCATCCGATAAAATAGATAGGATGGTTTTAGATTGCGCAGTGCTTTTTCAACAATGTCTTCTGTAAAATCTATATGTATTAGATCATTGTAGTTGTCTGTGGTTCAACTAGGAAATACTGGGCTTGATCCATTGCTGTTTACAAATACTGAGCCAAAGAATGTGTTAAAGAGGTTTGCTTTGATGGATCCCCTATCACAGAAAACTTTGGAAGAATGAGGGCAAGTCAGTATTGTGGCTTGAAAGAGGATGAAAGAGAGATAGAAGGAAGTAAAGGATATTCCATAATACAGGTAGCTGATTCCACTGTAAAGAAAGCACACTAACAGCAGCCAAAAAGAACTATTTTTTTCAACATTTTTTGGCAAAATTTTTACTGTTTCTGTTCTATGAAGAACACACAGGTGACATGTGACAATTAAACATAAATTTTCCTAATGTTAAAGACCTTTTCCATGTTCTTTCTCAAGTCTGCTGTATTTTTCTCAGTAGCTAAGTACAATTTTTTAATAAAAGAATTCTGAAATAAGTGGTTCACTAGCCTAAAAGAGTCTATAATCAGCGCTGTTGCTTTGGTTACACAGAATCATAAGCACGCACAGATATGACATCTTATTTTTGGCATTACCTTAACATTGAGATAGTATATTAATAAATGCTTTCAGACCCTGAAGAACTGTTTACCCTGAACGAAATGGGAGGTCTCCAAATGTAATAATGCAAATAGAACTTGGTCTTTTTATATTTCTACATGAGTATCACATAAAAATTGAAGCTGGCCACAGTACTTTTGAACAAGCCCAGCTTTTATTGGGATTAAAGCAAAAATTAAAACAGAATACCAGTTCATTTCCTTCTTTTTCCAATTTTACCTTGTCTTAGAAGATGTTATTTGGCCTGGAAATGTTACCTAACAGTGATTCTTAACCTTGGCAGCTTTATGATGTGTGAATTTCAATTCAGGCTGGCTGGGGAATTTGGGGAGTTGAGATTTACATTTCTTAAAGCCACCAAGGAACTTTAGCAATCTTTGTGGACTTCACCAATCTTTCCAGGTTCAGTTGGGAAAATGTGTCCCATTTTCTTTACAAACTCTCTGTACAACTTCCACATTTCATTCAAGGCAACATTATCAACTATTTCTCAATCAGAATGGAGGTTCATTCTTCGAGTTGGTTTCTGAACATTCCATTATCAGCAGGGGTGGGATGCTACTGGTTCTGCCTGGTGCTACAGAACTGGTAGCTCTGAAGAGCAGCAGACACCGAACCAGTTCTGTGTTTGCTGCTGTTTGGCCCACCTGCCTGCCCAGGCTCTTACCTGTCCTTTATTTCCTGCTTTTTCAACCTTTGCATGGCACAGCTGAGGTTGAAAAAGCAGGTAAAAGGGGTGGGTTTCTACCGGTTCAGTCCACCTCTGTAGAACTGGTAGCTCTGAAGAGCAGCAGACATAGAACCAGTTCTATGTCTGCTGGTTTTTGCCCACCCACCTGCCCAGGCTCTTACTTGACCTTTATTTCCTGCTTTTTCAACTTCAGCTGCTGAACGAGGCACAGCTGCAGTTAAAAAAGCAGGAAAAGAGGGCTGTTTCAAAGGCTGTGTCTCTGCACCCAGCGTGCTGATGACGATTTACAGGTGTGCGGCTCCCAGCGTGCAGGGAAGCTCGTAAATCCCAAACTGATAGCTAACCCTGTCATGTCCCACCCCTGGAAACAGTCAGTATAAATCGTAAAGATACAAGCAACAAAGTTACAGTCATATAGTCACAAGTGGGAGGGCATGGGTGATATGGAATGATGAGAAAATTAATAGTAATAGTAATGCAGACTTAGTAAATAGTTGGACAGTGTTGCTGGAATCATTTGTTTAGCAGAGTGATGGTGTTCGGGAAAAATGTTCTTGTGTCTAGTTATTCTGGTGTGATGTTCTTGTGATGGAGGAGGTCTTGTGATGGAGAGGTCACATCAGGTGAGGGTTATGTCAAGTGTCTCTCAACTGTCTGAGTTTTAATTTATAGCACGTTTATCTTGCACTGAAAGTTGCAGACTTGTCAAGATGCCAGATTTTAACTTCTGTCTTTTGGGCAACTAGAAATCTTACTAATTGTTGTTTTGGCCTTTTCCTTGTTGTATATTTTTAACTTTATATAACTGGATCTGGCCCTTTAAATTCAGACAGATATTACCACATCCCATGAAATATTTAATCTTATTGGATTATACAGGCAGGCCTTAATTTACAACAGTCTAGTGGCCGTTTGTAGTTACAATGGCACTGAAAAAAGTGACTTATGATCATTTTTCATATTTACGACCGTTGCAGCATCCCCATGGTCACATGATGGTACATGATCAAAATCCAGGAGCTTGGGTACTGACTCATATTTATGACGCTTGCAGAGTCTTGGCGTCATGTGATTCCCCTTTTGCGACTTTCTGACAAGCAAAGTCAATGGGGAAACAGATTCACTTACCAACTGTGTTACTCACTTAACAAATGCAGTTGGTTAACTTAACAACAGTGGCAAGAAAAGTCATAAAATGGGGCAAAACTCACTTAACTGTTTTGCTTAGCAACAAAAATGCTGGGCTCAATTGCAGTCGTAGGTTGAGAACTACCTGCATTTACCATACTTGATGTATGAAGCTTCCAACGTTGAGTGCATGCTTTACTTTCTCTCTTATCCAGCAAGCCTCACCTTGATGGGTATGAATGGGCCTTGATCTTTGAGAGCTATGATTCGGTTTGAATTTACATTTCTAAATTTGAGGACAAATTAATTCAGTTTGACTTCAACAGAGATTCCATTTGAGGAAAAAAATGGCTGTAAGTTATAATGGAAAACTATCAAAGCCCCCAAAGCTGCTTCGGTGTTGGGTTTTTTTTTTTTGCTTGTTTATTTGTTTTTGGCAGTATAAGATGACTGAAAACAGTAGGCATAGTAGCTGTTACAAATGTTCTTTTATATTCTTTTTTTCTGCCTTTTTCCGATTGTTACTAGCTGCCCAGAATCACTTGCAAGTGGGTGGCCATATAAACTGAAGTAAATAAATTAATTTAGAATGCATAAATAAATACATAAACAAATCTTTAGAGACTGTTCTCCTGACAGATTTCAGCTGGATATCCTCAACAATTTCATCACAACAGAGGCTTAAGCTTTTTGTTCCAACTGAAAGAAAATAAAAGTTCCAAAACACTATAGAAAATAAGTTCCTTCTTCTCTTCTACTTATTTTTTTGAAGGCTAGGCTTGGCATGCTAGATGAAGAATGCCAGCTAATGTGCCCTGGTAGAGTAGGGTAGTCTTGCTGGCTCCAATCACTATTTTTCTGTGAAGTGCCAAAAAAGGTTGACATAGTCAGTTTACAAGGTCGGCCTGTGCTGGGGTAGAATCAACTCATGACTAGCCTCGGTGGAGTGCTGGTGTAATGGTATATGAGAATGACCTTGAAGGACAAAATGAAGAGAAGCAATGGGAGATTTGCACCTTCAGACATGAAAGATTCTGTTAATGTATGCTGGCAATGAAGTAGAATGAAATCATCTAGTTGTGTTTCATGTCTGGTTGACCTGGAAGGACTGATAGCTGGCTTGGGCAAAGCACTTTGGCCAATCTTAGTGTCTTCTAAGCAGGATTCCATTATATCAAAGTTGTGTCTTCCTGAAGAAGGTTGGCATAGTAGATTATAGTGCCACAAAGATAGAAAAGCCTTAAGCCTTAAGAATGGAGGGTGGTATAAAGAACATGGTCTTTGTGGTATTCAGTTGTGGTGGCACAGTGGTTAGAATGCAGTATTGCAGGTTAATTCTGCTACTGCCAGCAGTTCAATCCTGACCAGTTCAGCTTTCCATCCTTCTGAAGTCAGTAAAATGAGGACCCAGATTGTTGGGGGCAATATACTCTGTAAACCACTAAGAGATGCTATAAAGCACTACAAAATAGTATACAAGTCTAAGTGCTATTGCTATTGTTATCTCTTTTCCTAAAAGTAGTAAATGTTTGGAACCCAACAGCTTTAGCCTGGCACCCATTCACTCCCTGTTGAGAAACTTAAACTCGCCCCAGATTATGCAGAACTTTTAAGACTGTGTCCAGGAATGTATTCTGGATTGGTCAACTATATATGGAGCTTCCAACTTTAAATTCCCAGTTTTGTGTGTAGGACCAGTATAGAATATACCATTAACATTAGAGCAAGAAAAGCAATGTCTTGTGGTTGCCCATGTTCAAAAAGTGAAAGAAGCCTATATCAGGCCATCACACCCCAGAGAAACCCAGATAGGCTCCAAGTCTAATGAGACAATAAAATTCAATGGCACAGCACTCATATCCATGTCAAAGTAGATGAGTTCCATCCTACTGCCCAAGCTCCTTAGCTTTTTCTATACACAGAAGTGAACTTGTACCTGTCAACTTCGAACTGAACTTGGCAGAAACCATTTTCCTGTTCCTCAGTTGCCACACAGAGGGGGAAGGGAAGAAGGAGGTTGGAATGTTTTACTAGACAGAACAGAGAGCTTTTTCGTGGAAACCAAGGTCATCTCTACTGGTAACAGATAAGGTCGGGGAAGGAGTGCCTAGAGAGCCTACCAATTGACATGACCTGTGACACTTGGGAATGGGATTATTTCTTATTTAATTGTACTGAAACCGGAGGAATTATTTAGAGTTGGTTTTCCTTTAACCAGTGCTGATATGATGTACTTAATAAAGGAGTTCTTTGAGGAGTCTAATCTCAGAGTTCTGATTTGCTTGGGTTCATTAGTTGGAGCCTTTACAGCATTACCCAGAAGTATCAGAAAGATCAGTGAATTTGCAGCAAATTTCATTGCAGCACCCTGATTTGTTTCACTGCATTGGTCTTTGCTATGACACACAAATTGGCTTCAATAGTATTACTCAGCAAACATTTCATTGGGCCTCAAAATTTTGCGCAACCTATTTTTTTTTTCACTGCCTCACTGCCGCACAAGCATTTTTTTTGCATTTCCTGCTATCTTTTGGATTCATCCTGACACCAACCATATTAAGAACCTTCCTTCTTCCTTTTGACAAATATTCCGACAAGGCATAAGGAACAGAGTATAATGAACTCTCTTCTATTCCACTTGTTCTTTTGTCAGTTCTCTGAATTTCATTTATAAGCTTCCCTCTTTTTCCCTCTAATGGTATAAATTATAGCTGTGACTCACTCTTGGCTCTTTTTTCCTCTGGCCCTCCTCCCCTCCTCAGACAACTCTTTAATAATTAACAATGAAATTTCCTTGCATTTGATACTATAAATAAAATCTCCTTTGCCTAGAAAAATAAATCTTCTGAAAACAGAAAATAGTTTGCATTTTCATAGCCTTGAAATGATAGCTGGACTAACAGCGTGACTCCGCGAAAGGTAGCCTCGTGAAATCACAGTGATATTAACTGTATAATTGCTGGCATAGCATATTTAACCAGAAATATAAGGCATTCAGTTCAGAGGTGGTATTCAGCAGGTTCTGACCAGTTCTGGAGAACCACTAGTGGAAATTTTGAGTAGTTCAGAGAATCGGCAAATCCCACCTTTGATTGGAGATTTTACAGTATCCTTCCCCTGCCACACCCACCAAGCCATTCCCACAGAACCGGTAGTTAAAAAAATTGAATCCCACAAAAATTGAATTCAGTTGTATACAAAGCTAACTTTTGTTAATGCTGACCTCTGTTAGGATTTTTATTGTTTTCCATACTGTGTGAATCAGGGGTGGGATTCAAATGGTATTGCTACCAGTTCAGTGAGAGTGCGTTTTGCTGCGCGCACGTGTACAGCATTGCCAAAAAAAATCAGCTGTGCCACCCAGGCAGCTGACAAGCGCTGCACACAAATGCACAGCATTTGAAACTTATCTTCTTTCCTGCTTTTTCAACCTCAGCTGTGCCGCACAAAGCAGCTGAGGTTGAAAAAGCAGGAAATAAAGGAAAGCCGAAAGCCCGGGTAGGTGGGTGGGCCAAACAGATGACCAAAAGGTCGTCTCAGAGAACCGGTTTGGTGTCAGCTGCTCTTCAGAGCTACTGGTTCTAAAGAACCAGGCCGAACTGGTAGCATCCCTCCCCAGGTATGAATCCAAAAAAGCTTCTGAAGACTTAGATCAGTGTTCTTCAACCTTGGCAGTTTAAAGATGTATGGATTTCAACTCCCAGAATTCCATGGCCCAGCATGTTGGCTGAGGAATTTTGGGGATTGAAGTCCATAGGTCTTAAAGTGATCAAGGTTGGGAAATATGAATTTATATGTTTCTTCAGGCATGGGGCCTATAGGCTAGATGAGTCTGTCAGTATGCTTTTTTTTTTCTTGACATGATTGTGGATATATGGATTGAGATAGTTGTCCTTGGGCACCATTATCTCATTACTTTGTATTGTTATTCATTATTATTTTGCTGCTTTGTTTTCTGCTGTTTTAATTGTATGTTTGCCACCCACAGTCACGATTATGAGATGGGTATACAAAACAGACAAATTAAGAGATCCATCAGGTTACCCATCATAAGAAACCCAACCAAATAACAAAATAATCCCTATAACAGCTGAAAAATATGCCATAGGATACCAGTCCCCTTCTGCAACTTCAGGCTATGCCCTCTATTATCTGACTGTCTCCTAGGCAGCATCTCTTTCCTCCAAGATCATTCCTTTATAACTTTACAATATCAGTTTGATAGCTGGGAGCAAGGAATGCTTTGTTGACGATGAAATAAGTAAGGGCAAACCAACCTGATGCTTAACATTAAAACCATCACAATAACAAACTAATGTTATGTCAACAGGCAATGCCAATCCGCAAATAGGAGAAAAAGAAAGCTTGCCTTCAGACGTTGTGGATGCTCCATCGCTCAAAGTTTTTAAGAAGAGATTGGACAACCACTTGTATGGGGTTTTCTGCTTGAACCTCAGACCTTGGAGGACTGAGAAGTCCTCCAAGGCCTCATCCAGCTCTGTTATTTTGTTATTCTGTTACATTGAAGGAGCAACTGAGTTTATCTTCCTAAGCTCAAAAAGTCACAGGAATGGTGCAGATGGTCATGAAATAAAAATATGTTCAGCATCTTGGGAGAATGATAATAGCACAGGGAGATATCACATTGACCAAAAAGACTTATAGTCTCCAGCCAGGGTATTCTCAGTGTAACACATGGCTATCCAAACTGGGTCACCGGAGAGGCTGAGTGAAGGAGAATGGATGCTTTTGAATTGTGATGCTAGAAAAAAAAGGGCTCGGGGTATCTTGTGCCACAAAAAGAACAAATCATTCAGTAATAGAGCACGTTAAAACAGACTGCTGACTGAAATCACTAATAAGGAATCTGGAACCTAAATGTTTTGGGTAAATAATGTGAATGAAAGAGTCACTGGAAAGAAAAACATGAAGGCAATTGAAAAAAAGGTCAACGGAATACAAGATGGTTAAATATATCAGTGGAATGGTGGCTCACAATAGTTTTAGCTTTGGTCAAAATCATGAAAATAGCATCATGGGGTTATTTAAATTATTTATTTATTTGATTTGTCAATCGCTTACAAGATAATAGGTATAAGTATAAACATGAATAAGAATAGAAGAAATAGGTACGAATAAATGGGGACAATAGGACAGGGATGATAGGCACGATTGTGCACTTATGCATGCCCCTTACAGGCCTCTTAGGAATGGGATGAGGTCAATAGTGGACACTTTAAGGTTAAAGGATGGGGTTTGAGGATGTAACAACAGAGTCAGGTAATACATTCCAGGCATTGACCACTCTGTTGCTGAAGTTGTACTTTCTGCAATCAAGTTTAGAGCAGTTTACATTGAGTTTGTATCTGTTGTGTGCTCTTGTATTGTTGCGGTTGAAGCTGAATTAGTCATTGACTGGTAGGACATTGTAGCAGACAATTTTGTGTACTATGCTTAAGTCCAACCATAAGTGGCGTAGTTCAAGGTTGTCCAAGCCCAAAATTTCAAGCCTGGTGATATAGGGTATTCTGTTGCAAACAGAGGAGTGTAGTACTCTTCTTGTGAAATACTTCAGGACTTGCTCAATTGTATTAATGTCTGATATACAGTGTGGATTCCAGACAGATGAGCTGTATTCGAGTATTGGTCTAGCAAAAGGTTTGTATGCCCTAGTTAGCAATTCAATATTACCAGAGGAGAAGCTTCGTAAGATTAGATTTACAACTCTTAATGTCTTTTTGGCAATGCTGTTACAGTGAGCTCTGGCACTTAGGTCATTTGATACGAGTACTCCAAGGTTATATTACAAGCTCCACCATTTCCTGCACGCATTGAATGTTCTGACACAAGTTCAAAATATGTTTTGTCTTTCCTCCCATTCCTGCTCAGGTGTGATGCGAACTGGATCTGAGTTGAGGGGAGGATGGAAAAAGTTGGCTAGACCTGAAGCTCATGGAGAACAGTTAAAAGGAGACCTTCCTAAGCTGCATAGTGCTAATGGCATATAGGCTGCTTCTTGAGCACTGTGTTGGACTAGCAGAGCCTGTGAAAAAACTTAAACATTTACTCGCTAATAATCCTGGTAAATGATGTGTACCTGAATTAAGGGAAGATGGAAGCAACTGAGCAACTGAATAACAATGGTTGTATTCTGAATGAAAATACAGGTTGAAATCTACCTTTGGATATATTGAAAGTACAATAAATGATGTCACTTGATTCAAAGATGTGTGAAATTTGCTAGATAACTGATTCCATATAGAGGTTTGGAAAGGCCAAAATAGACTATTGGTTGCAAAATTCAACTTTCTCAAAACTATTTTTTGGGTGAAGCAGAATGCTTGACTTACTATATGAATAGCATTTTGTCTAGCAAAAGTGCAGGAGGGAACTTCAGAAAAATTGAGCTGAAGCTATTATAACTGAATTTTATCTATGTGTGTGCATGTGTATGTGTGTTTCTATCAATGTTGAAATTTTATTATACTCGGTAAAATTAAATTATGTGTCACAGCTAACAATCTTGATTTTTTTTCCCTCTTAAAATTAGTATTAGGGGAAAAAAATCTCCTTCATTATAAATACATTGCTGCCATGTATAATGGTTTTGTGATTGATAAGTCCCACAGTTATCTTTGGCAGTCTTTAAAACACCAATCCTTCATCTGGGTTTGAAGAGCAATGGGGGCACCTCTCTCTCTTAGTTAGGTCATCCATTTTTACCTGCCAATACAGTTTGATGAGCTTGCTGGTATGCTGGTCTCTTCCTCCAGACAGCCAGTACGTGTAGTCAGCAATCATGGTGCTTCTAGTGACACAAGAGAATTAGAAGATGGAACATAAATTAAAGGATAGCAAAAAGAGAAACAAGAACACACAAATGTAATGTGCATGACATAAAGGCCCATGGCATATAAACTATGGAACTAACAGAGCAGGAGATAGAAGATCTCCTGTGCAAAATCTGAGCCATTGAATTGGCTCTCTTGCTCTGTCCCATTGTCAATGGAGAAAGTGTAGCAATAAGACATAACTGAAAGGGTATCCACCATTCATGCTGACTTGATGGGCAGCTTTTGTCTTTTCTCCCACTAAACTAGAGAACAATTTCTAGCCACGTTTGGACAAAATATTGTCCAAACGTGGCTAACCTGGGAAAATCTCTGTATGCTGGTGGCACACAACTATAGAAGACCTGCCCAAATAGGGAACAGCTTTCTTTGATGGCTTCCTAGTAGTTGTGAAGGTGACTGGAAGGTTGTCATTTCCTGCTGTTCTTTAATTGAACCACTGGATTTCCCATGATGACCCGAATAGAGTATACTGTAGTGTAGTATGGTATGGTATGGTATGGTATGGCATGGCATGGCATGGCATGGCATGGCATGGCATGGCATGGCACAGCAGGGCAGGGCAGGGCAGGAAAGAGCAGAGCAGAGCAGAGCAGAGCAGAGCAGAGCAGAGCAGAACAGAACAGAACAGAATAGAATAGAATAGAATAGCAGAGTAGGAAGGGACCTTGTAGGTCACCTAGTCGAACCCTCTGCTCAAGCAGGAGACTGAATACCATCTCTGACAGATGGCAGTTCAGTCTCTTCTTGAAATACTGTTAGCACAACCAGTAATAGCACCATCTTTTCTTTCCCCTTTTCGTCATCCCAACGGAGGGACAAATTTTACAACAGAGAAAAAATGCAGGCACAAAGAAAGAATTCTTAAAGAAAACCCATTTGTATAACTCATGTTTCCATCAGGACCCAGTTAAGCTTATCATGTGAATAAGGTAACTGGAAAATAGGAAATTTCCTTTCTTTAACGTTCAGCAAAATCTGGCTGTGAGATCTTATGTTTGGGATCTTAGCTCAGGGACATTAGGCTTAAGAGAGGGTTGACAGTTGAGGTTATCTCAGGTTTGATTATGGGATCCAAGATTATGTTTTGAGCTTTGACAATTTTATTTTATTTATGAAAGTATAGTTTTTGGACCTATTCCACATCACTCTAACAAAACAAATACTTTAGATGGTGGTAACTGAACACAGACCAAAAATAGGAACAGGAAGTGTTAACCAAGGATGTAGGAAGCCTTGGGCTTCCTGATTGCACTCCAAGTCATGCAATTTTCCACAAGTGTTCAATGGGACTATAATAAACTTCTCAAATCCAAAATAGCCCTCTTCCCAAGACAATTCCTTCTTCCTCAAAAGACCCTGTCCCAGTCCACTTGAGAGCATTCTTCTGTTCATTTTTGACAACCTAGGTCCTCCTCCTACTCACTTCCTTTGCCCATCTCTATAAAAAGGATCTGTTTATAATAGCGTATCTTTATAGCTGTGCTTATCATAATCAATAACCTCCATGGAAACACAGTCCTATGAGATAGCAAAGATGTGAGTCATTATTCTCCTAGCAGGTGATACATGTCTCTACATGTGTTGTGAATATGCAGGAATTTTGTTTAAACCCCTTTCCCCCAGTGTTTTATTTTGCTTCACTTTTAAGTACTTAGGGACCCATTGCATTGCATACAGGCAGAATTTATGTACACACAGATTCACAGTGTGATGATGGTGTCAGAGAACAACTCAACCTTGTGGCAAAGTCAAATGTAGTTCATCTTTGATTACATTACAGTAGTAGTTATGGAATGGACCGATGGGAGGAAGGGAGAGAGCTGCTGCAAATGCTGCAACTAATTAAATATGCTTTAGTATCCCAAGTGTTGTAACAACTGCCAGTTCCTCTTATTAGACTGGGAGGATATTAAAAACTATTGTGCAGTGGATATTAATGCAAGCTTTAACAGACTTCAGAAAATCACTTCGCTTTTTATGGTAACTCCTCCAATACTCCTCTCAGTTTCTTTCTCTCTGGAGGTTCCAAATCCAATTAAATGCAACTAGATGTAATTCCAAATTGTCACTTTAATCAATTAAACATATAATAATCTTGTGTGTCTAATTACTAGCACAAAAAGTTTATTTGTTGATGTTTTCCTATCAGCATGCAGTTTCCCCATCTCTCTCCTGCCCACCCTGTTTCATCACCAATGTATTTATTGCTCCTTGACATTACTGTAAATTGACTCTGGAAGTCTCTCTCTAGTTAAAAACTCTAATCCCAGGCCAGTAGTAATCCTACTCCAGGACATGTTTTCACAAGATGCATTATGTTCTTAATGAGATATAGCCAATTGAAAATAAAGGAAATGGAGGATTTAAATCACAAACAGTTCAAAGTCATTTGGGTGTTATGGAAGAGGAATGCTACAGTGATACTCTGGATAGTTATTCCCGTAATGGTGACTCTTAGAAGTGATTCATCTCCCAGTCAACATTTCCAAAAGATGTTTGGAGTTGAAGTGTTTTTTTTCCAACTTCTGGATTTGGAGGAAGGTAGGTGTGTAATAATTTTTCCAGTTGCTACTTAGGGCTGTGAAATGTGGATTCTGAAAAAGGCAGATAGGAGAAGGGTAGATACCTTTGAATTGTGGTGCTGGAGGCAACTATTACAAATCCCATGGACTGCAAAAATAGCACTTAGCAACAGCACTTAGATTTATATACCACTTCGTAGTACTTTCCAGCTCTCTCTATGTGGCTTACAGAGTCAGCATATTGCCCCCAATAATCCAGACAGTGGTGGGATTCAATTTTTTTTACTACTGGTTCTGTGAGCATGGCTTGGTGGGCGTGGCAGGGGAAGGATACTGTAAAATCTCCAGTCAGAGGTGGTATTTGCCGGTTCTCCAAACTACTCAAAATTTCCACTACCAGTTCTCCAGAACTGGTTAGAACCTGCTGAATGCCACCTCTGAATCTGGGTCTTCATTTTATCAACCTTGGAAGGATGGAAGACTAAGTCAACTTTGAGCCAGTCAGGATTGAACTGCTGACAGTTGGCAGAGTTAGCTTGCAATATACTTTCTAATCACTGTGCCACCACAGCTCATGATATAAAATAACAAAGAAGTCCTAGACCAAACTTCATCCAAAATATCACTTGAAGCCAAGATCTCCAAACAGAAGTTGTCATACTTTGGTCAAGTCTTGCAAGCTGACTCACTCAAAAAGTCAATCGTGCTGGGAGTGATCAGTAGAAAAAGGAGAAGCGACCGCCCTAGTGCCCATTGGCTGCACACTATAAAGGATGACATTGGGGTGACTAAGGTAGATCTGAAGGAGGTGGTATGAGACAGAGGGACACAGAGAATGCTGATCCATAGAGTGGGAAAGGATTGGACATAACTGAATGGCCGATGATGAATGATAAGTTCTGTAACAGAATGGGGAAATAGATCCTGCTACCAGAACTTTTAGTAGCTTTAGCTATTTTGACCAAGGATGGGGATGCTGATGTTTATACATAAATCAGCAACTTTGAGAGATCCATGGTTCTCCTTGCCTACTCTCCCTATGATTTATGTACTGTAGGTAAATCACCACTTTGTTAGAAACCTTAACTATTCTAAGTCTCATGTGTGCCCTGCCAAAACCATTTAATTGATTTTGGTTGGCAGAGATAAATTAGAAAGAGAACTGTAGCCCTAATGCTAACCAAAAAGGTTTTGAGCACAGCTGGGGGTCTAGGAAGGCTCACCATTCTAACCATCAAACAAAGGAGGAATGATCCATAAATGGTATGGTTGGTACCCATATATTACATCCCCTGCTTCCAGTACACACATTAGGATAGGGCCGTTGATCCTCAAGAGTAATGTAGTAATAAGCACTTGACAATGCTGCCATCATCTATGCTGTGGTTTGCCGAAGATAGCAACATCTGTGGTTTAGTATTTATGAAACTGCAAACACAGAACAGTAAACGTTACAACATGTTGTCAGCATTCCAAGTAATTCACCCATTGAAAACAGAACTCAGAGGCAGGTAGATTTCTCAAAGAACAATTTATTGGATATATCATATTGGCACAACTGGTGAAAGTCCTGTGGTTTTCACCTAATTAAAAAGTGAAATAGCATAGCAATAGCACTTAGACTTATATACCACTTCACAGTGCTTTACAGTGCTTTACAGCCCTCTCTAAGCGGTTTACAGAGTCAGCATATTGCCCCCAACAATTTAGGTCCTCATTTTACCCAACTTGGAAGGATGGAAGGCTGAGTCAGTCTTGAGCTTGGTGAGATTTGAACTGCCAAATTGCAGCCAGCCAGCAGCTGGCCGAAGTAGCCTGCAGTATTGCACTCTAACCACTGCACCACTATGGCTCACAGTTCTCCTTTCCCTCCTTGACAGGCATCAGTCACATTGTCCAACAGAGGTGCCAGCCAGTTGCTCATTACTCTACACCTCCTCTTCCCCACCATCTGTTGAAATGTCCTTGGTTCCCACAGGAAAACTTTTTGTTTAATTACAAAACTATTTCCCCCCCATCCCTTTCTTGTGGCAACCCTGAAGCTATAAAGATGGCCTCAGCCAGGCTCGCTTCAGGGTTGACACATGTTTTTTGTTGCATGTCAAGGGCTGCATTCTAAAAGTAGGCAGAAACATTTGGGGGAAACAGTTCTCCGAGTTCTAAGGATTGAAACGGGGGACTTAAACATCTGCAATGCTAAACCACCACAAATGTTGGTCTCATCCAGAAGTGATGGGCCCCAAATGTGCTAGAAGCCTCATGGAGATATTTTATAGTACAAAGACAGATTACAGTACACTATTAAATTCCAAACAATCAGAACTTCCAGTACTTGAAGAAGGGTTGACTTAGTCTCCAAGGTAGGATAAGAACCTGTGGCACACAGAGCCGTTTATGCGGGCACACAAGCCCCAGCCAAACTTACCTGCACTGCACATGTGCGCACCTCCCATCTGATTTTCAACCCATTTGAGGCCTTTTTCAACTTCTCTGAGGCTCAAGGGAAGCCTTCCGGAAATACCGGAAGTGACAAAATGGCCCTGTTTTTTGGCTTCCAAAGGCTGCAAAGGCTTCCCTCGAGCCCCCAGAAGGGTGAAAACGGTCTCCCCTGGGCTCCAGCGGCCCTCTGGAGACTGAAAATGGGCACTTCCGGTATTTCCAGAAGGCCCATTTTTTGGCCTCCAGAGGCTGTAGAGGCTTTCCTCGAGCCTCAGGGAGGGTGAAAAAGGCCCCAAACGGGCTGAAAATCAGCTGGGAGGCATGTGCATGTGCAGTGTAGGTAAGGGGGTAGGGGTGTGTGTCGTGTGTGCATGCACAGGGGGAGCAGGACACATTGCATTGTGGGTGTTGGCACGTCCACACTTTCAGCACACCACACCAAAAAGGTTTGCCATCACTGGACTAGAAGAACTTCAAGGTCACTTCTAGCCTTATGATTCCATGTCTATGTCTAAGGAACCACATGGCTATTTTTGTTGCCCCCTGAAATAAACAAGCACAGAAATAGATAATAGCATTCTCTTTAAAATGTACTGGTAATACTAAGCAAGATTAGTAGAGAGTACTTGGTATAGTAGACCTGAAATCATAGACTTTGAGATTTGGCATCCAAGGAAGATAAATATTACATTATCAGAATCTGTCTTGGTTCATATTTTGGGATATTATATTATATTATATTAGTATAACGAAGCTCTAGTTTGGATGATCTAGAAGGAGTCCTTCAATTTTTGTGTTGGATAGTATGCACTAACCTATAATAGAGCTAGGTGGCTTGTGGCTGAGCATGAAGCAATGAAACAACTTAGGTGTGACTCACATACCTTTTCTGGGCTCCATAGATGCCTCAAATTAGAACATGCAAAGAAGAAGGGAAGTTTCAAGATGTCTTTTAACAGCACAAACACTTCCAGCTGGCATTATTTGGGAAAAGCTGTGAGTTATATAAATTGTTGTTAATTCATTACATAATCTGACACTTCCAAAGCAGCCATAGTTTTAAGATATTAAATTCTACAGATCTGTAGTCTCAAATGTCATCTCTCTCTTCACTCATTGTGGAATGAATGTTATTCTGTTGCCTCTGCCAAGTCACTCTGCTATTTGCCAAGTTAAATTAGTTGGGGCAGAATAAGCTAGTGGCTTGCTTTCTCCATATTTGCTGTTGGCAGCATAGGCTGCATCTTCTCATTCATTTCATTGATTTGCAAATGTAACATTTCTGTCTCCGAGTCGTGCAATAAAGCCATCCCACTTCTACAATGCAGGGTGAAAATTTATGTTGTAAAACAAATGGATCAACCTCAGAAGATGCTGCTACAAGTAAGCTGTCATTTTTATGGACAGACCCTAGACCTCTTAAACAGACATGGCTCCATCCTTCTATTGCTTTCCAAGGTCTGTTTCAGAGAGTCTGGATAACAGGTTCTAGTCTTCAGCAAGAAGACAGCAACATGGTTCTCCTGGAACCCAAAACCACCCTTCCTCCCTTCAAAATGGTGCTATTGGTTTTACGCAATGAAATTACAGTTATAATGTTTCCAGACTAAACACCTTAACCCACATCTCTTGTGAGAACCACATGTAGGGAAATGTTATTAACAGCATTTTTTACTTATCAAATGTATACCCTGCCCCAACCAATTGACTATTGCATGAAGTCATGTGGAAAGATGCCAAAAATCTAATGTAAGCTTTCAACAAGGTTTTGACAAATTATGTCAGATTGTGTTAGTTAGAGCACGGGATAGGATGGATGAAATCTTGTGAGAGCTTTATGATCTCACAAGTTTCAGATAATTTTGAAGAAGGCGCCCTGAGATACCACATACATTTGCAAGATGAGTTTTTTAACCTGGTTTTTATATATATATATTTGTTTTCTGAGGTTCTCGCGGGTATTTATATGTGGACCTTTGGTTGTTCGGGTTTTCTCCCGCGTAAGATTCGAAGTAT
>NW_020769337.1:6010525-6149244 GCF_900518735.1 Pseudonaja textilis | reverse complement strand
ATCTATCTATCTATCTATCTATCTATCTATCTATCTATCTATCTATCATCTATCTATTTATATTCTCTCTCTCTCTCTCTCTCTCTCTCTCTCTCTCCAATTAGGACAAGGCCTTCTGCTTATAAATCTTATTACAAAATGAGGCGGAGGATGCTTCCTAACCATTTAATCTAATTAATTAGGAATATCCTACCTCTTCACCTCCACTCCACACCATTGCTGATCCTTCCCATCTTGTACTAAAGTCTACAGGTGAAAGTCGAAAAATTAGAATATTGTGCAAAAGTTCATTTATTTCAGGAATGCAATGTAAAAGGTGAACCTAATATATGAGAGAGACTCATTACATGCAGAGCAAGATAGTTCAAACTGTGATGTGCTATAATTGAGATGATTATGGCTTACAGCTCATGAAAACCCCAAATCCACAATCTCGGAAAATTAGAATATTGTGAAAAGGTTCAATATTCTAGGCTCAAAGTGTCCCACTCTAATCAGCTAATTAAGCTATAACACCTACAAAGGGTTCCTGGGCCTTTAGATGGTCTCTCAGTCTGGTTCAGTAGGAATCACAATCATGGGAAAGACTGCTGACCTGACAGTTGTGCAGAAAACCATCATTGACACCCTCCATAAGGAGGGAAAGCCTCAAAAGGTAATTGCAAAAGAAGTTGGATGTTCCCAAAGTGCTGTATCAAAGCACATTAATAGAAAGTTATGTGGAAGGGAAAAGTGTGGAAGAAAAAGGTGCACAAGCAGCAGGGATAACGGCAGCCTGGAGAGGATTGTCAGGAAAAGGCCATTCAAAAGTGTTGAGGACTTTCACAAGGAGTGGACTGAGGCTGGAGTCAGTACATCAAGAGCCACTACACACAAATGGATCCTGGACATGCGCTTTAATGAACAACAAACAACGTCAGAAACATCTTATCTGGGTAAAGAAAAACAGAACTGGTCTGTTGCTCAGTGCCAAAGTCCTCTTTTCTGATGAGAGCAACTTTTGCATCTAATTTGGAAACTAAGGACCCAGAGTCTGGAGGAAGAATGAAGAGGCACACACTGCATGATGCTTGAAGTCCAGTGTGAAGTTTCCACAGTCTGTGTTGATTTGGGGAGCCATGTCATCTGCTGGTGTTGGTCCACTGTGCTTCATTAAGTCCAGGGTCAACGCAGCTGTCTACCAGGAGATTTTGGAGCACTTCATGCTTCCTTCCACAGATGAGCTTTATGGGGATGCTGACTTCATTTTCCAGCAGGACTTGGCACCTGCCCACACTGCCAAAAGCACCAAAACCTGGTTCAATGACCATGGGATTACTGTGCTTGATTGGCCAGCAAACTCGCCTGACCTGAACCCCATAGAGAATCTATGAGGCATTGCCAGGAGAAAGATAAGAGACATGAGACCGAACAATGCAGAAGAGCTGAACGCCGCTATTGAAGCATCCTGGTCTTCCATAACACCTCAGCAGTGCCACAGGCTGATAGCTTCCATGCGACGCTGCATTGAGGCAGTAATTGCTGCAAAAGGGGCCCAAACCAAGTACTGAGTACATATGCATACTTATACTTTTCAGAGGTCCAATATTGTTCTATGTACAATCCTTGTTTTATTGATTGCATGTAATATTCTAATTTTCTGAGATTGTGGATTTGGGGTTTTCATGAGCTGTAAACCATAATCATCACAATTATGACAAATCATGGCTTGAACTATCTTGTTTTGCATGTAATGAGTCTATCTCATATATTAGGTTCGCCTATTAGGTTTGCCTTTTACGTTGTATTCCTGAAATAAATGAACTTTTGCATGCTATTCTAATTTTTTGAGTTTCCCCTGTATATAGTAAGCAGGAGTAAGGCCTCATTTTGATTTTTAAACATACTTTATAGATATAAAAATATCTTTCTCCCATCAATGGGTCATACTTCCACCTTGTGCAAATTATGGTTTCTGAACAATTGTAGGAAGGATGGTATGAAGGTTGAGAACTCATTCTAGCATGTTTCAATCAGGTTGGCTGAGATATCTAAGGGATTAAACCCAGCAGATGTTGTTTGAATTTTGTTTTACTACAGACATGTTTGGCAGGGTTGAAGGAACATGCAAAAGAAGGCTAATAGTGCAATGGATTGATACAATTACAGCAACCAGAGGTTTCACTCTAGCAAGGATTTGCTTCTTTACTGACGACTGAGTTCAGGACAGCTGTTTATAGACTGCCGTGAATCAACGTTGACTTGTCATATCAACACTATCATATCTGGTCTGCCAAACTCTACTTGGCCACTAGATGGGGACAAAGAGATACAGAAGACACTAATTCTTAGCGGCCATTTTCAAATAGAAACAGCAATAAATTATATAATAAATAAACATTAATACTGTATGAAATATTCACTTCATGTGGAGAGATAGAAGAAAGAGAACAATATATTCAGTCCTTGATAAAAGAATGAGTTTTTAACAGGTACCTAATATGTTATAGGCGATGTCCCTTGAATTATACATATAATTTTAATTAAATTCAGTTTAATTATCAATAGAAACACTATCACCAAGGAAGACAAACTCCTGAATGAACTAGGAGGATCAAGCATTAATCTGGATGTATCTGTCAATGAAAAAAATCATTATTGTGATGGAATACAGTGAGGAAGTCAATTCCCAGGAGGGAGGGGGTGCATTTCAGAGGAATAAGAGACCACTCAGCCCAGATATTATGTGTTAAAGAAAGAGGATGAAGACAGCTCCTCCCTAATAGCTCTCAGAGAATATGACAGATGCAGATAGCGAAATGCTTCAGTTTGGCATGATTGATGCCACCCCTCCTCCCAACCCCCTCCCAACCCCCTCCCCCCCCCCAAGAAAGACATGTGGTGATTCTTCAAAGTGTTTCTAATCCTTACCTTGCCTCTATTGCCTTTGTTTCAAGTGACTGCAATCAGGTGAATCCTCCAATATAACGAATGACAAAGCCTAACAGATTTTACTTTATGGCTACTCCTGGACAGCATTGGAAGCAGGGAAAAAAAATCTTCTTTGACACAGGATAACTTTCACTCATCTAACATATGGGCTGGAGAGAGATTATATCTATACCTGTCTATCTCTATGTCTATCATCTTAACAACTCCATAATCCCTTGAGAGGTGGAGTCTGGATAACTGAATGGAACTAGCAGAGTGTTGTTGTTTTTTATTGCATTTTTTCCAAGAATACAAATCTCTTTTACATTCTTTACAACACTGTGACATTGATGTTACACATACATTTACACGCATATATACTTTTAATCCTTATTTCTGTTATCTAACCATCTATACCATTTATCCCATACCACATAATATTGTGATTCTTCTCTGTCTTTCAACTCTAAAATCTTGTACAAATTTATAAATAAATAGTTATTCCATATTTAGGTCCAAGTGGGGAAAGGTCTTAAGTCTTTACACCAATTCCATTATATCCTATAAGCCACTGTCTCTCAATCTTGGCTAGTTTAAGATATGAGGACTACAATGGCCAGAATTTCTCAGCCAGCAGGATTATCAGCATTGTGGCTGGAGAATTCTGGGAGTTAAAGTCCTCACATCTTAAACTGGCTAAGGTTGATGAATACTACTATACCTATATACCATAAATGTTCCTTCTCTGTAACCCTATATCTGTCTTCTACCTCTTTTTGGCTTAGACTCCAATCTGAAAAAAAAAGTGTTCAGAAATTTCAAAGTTCATTCAACACTTCATGGCGCTTAATCATTTCTTCAAAAATATACTAACTTTGTTTTTTTTTAAATGAATACATCATCGTAGCTCAGTAGACAATTTTTATTTGGAACTTTTCTCCTAGAATCATAAAATGAAATGAAAGCCTACAACTATCCTAAAAGTGCCTTTTCAAAAGAAATCTGAACTTTGTTTTTCCTTAAAGACATTTTGCTTCTCATCCAAGAAGATTCTTCAGTTGTGACAGTTCTTCATTCAACAGACATCTTCAAGGAAAAACAAAAGACCAGTTGCTTTTGAAAAAAAGCACCTTTGGGACAACCATGACCTGGATGAGTGAGAATCTCCATAGACTAGCCTATGCATAGTAGTCAAAAGCTGCTTAAGTTCTTGTTAAACCTTAATAAAAGCAGTGGTGGGATTCAAATAATTTAACAACAGGTTCCCTGCCCTAATGATTTCTTCCAACAACCAGTTCACCAAACTGCTCAGAAAATTAACAACTGGTTCTCTCGAAGCAGTGCAAATTGGCTGAATCCCCAAAAACTGAATAAAGGGCTCTTCTAGATTTTTGTTGAAATGCTATATCCATCAGACAGACCATTACTATGTCAGAGAAAGAAAAAGTTTTTTCCCCTCCCTGCACATGTACTTAATGTGATAGATAATTTGTGTGGTAATGGATGAAACAGCACATCGCTGGTTATTATGGAGACATTTATTTTGATTTTAAACTAAGTGTGCCATGGTAAAAATGTTGTTTCAGCTCTATTGCAGTCTCTTATCTCACGAATGCATTACCATCTCCTTTGAAGAAATAAATTCTGCTAGCTAAGATAATACACTGCCTGGTTTAGTAAAGACAAACATGAATTAGTAATCAAAACAGCTCTAATATTTGGATCAGTTTGAGTCGACTGCTATAAGAGCTTAGCTATTTTTTCTGAGCTCAGAAAACTAGACCACCGAAGATGAATGAAATTATTTTGTTGGTACAGTCTCACATCTGACACTGATCTTGATCTCGGTTCAGTGATGTATTGGGAAAAAAATGTCTCTCTGGTGCACGTATGACAAGTCAGAGGTCTCTGCAGCAAATCATGATGTTAAAATAATGATACACATTATCAGGCAAATGACATAATTGCATACATACTTCACAACTCATACAGGTACATTGCTTGCAACATTTGTATAATGACATCATCACACACTTTCCATTGTTTGCCTCCCTTCACTCTCTACTGCAGATGTCCATGTATCCAATATGATTTGTGGAAAATAAGATTTCTTTGAAAAAAAAACCCATTTACATTAATATTTGTTAGTATGAGACCAAATTTATATGGGTAGGTAGGTGGGTAGGTAGATAGACAGACAGACAGACAGACATATGTCAGCCTTGGAAGCCATCTTTTATTTAGAAGCTTTGAGGCTGCCATATTTAGTGCCTGGGAATTTGGGAATTTTGTTTCTGAGTGCTGAATGAAATAGAGAGTTTCACTGGAACGCTGACAACAGATATTTTTGGCATTTATATATAAACACAATGTATTTTGGTGTGTGTGTATATATCTATATTTATATCTAATCCATATCCATATCCATACATAGGGAGATACATATCATATATTTATATTTGTTTATCCTATGTATTTCTGAGCTATCTTTCCCCTAAGATGCATTGTTTATATTGTTGATAAATTACACAGTAAACCAAGAGAGCTGCAGATTTCAAATAGTATCCAAGATTCGGTTTTCATTGATCTGAAAATGTGAAATTAGATAATTCTCATTCCACTGGTAGTGATAATACATTGCTCAATTTAGTAAATAGAATCATTAATTAGAAACCAAAACATTCTCCAAAACAGTGAATGGTAAGAATGAAAAAAAATATGAATCAGTTTTGGAAAATAGATGGAAGTGAACTGCCAATAATCTTCTCTGCTATCCTCACCACTCTCTGCATCATCTTCCTGTCTGAAGCAGGAATGCTTCTAAACCAGACAGTAATGCAATGTGACAAGATGCTCTTGATTATCCCACTAAAGAAAATGGTAAGGACAGGGGAAGGAAGAGGTACTTTTCTTACGTGATGTAGAAAATGCTGGCGCTGCTGTGCCTGCTTCACCAGTGTCTCACTGTTAAGCAACCAAGATAGCATCCTTGTTATCTGCATACTCAGAAACTTGATGCTGCTAACCACTTCCACAGGTGAATCATTAGTACACAGAGATGCTTGGCTTTGCCTTCCTTTTCTGACATCGGCAACAATCTCTTTAGTTTATAGCTTCCACGTACAAAAATATAGTAAAATAAAATGTAAAACGTATTCACTTGTGAAGTGTGTCTGAGGAGATGTTTGGCAGCATTTATTTATTGATTAAATTTACAGCACACCTCAGTTGTATGGATCACAACATGAAACAAAAATAGAAATTAAACATACAAAAATCTTGAATTAAAAACATAAAGACATACTGTACATCTCAGATTGTAATCTGGTGTCTTCCTTAGTGAAGCTCTATTTTTTCAGAAGCTTCTGGAAGGTGATTAAATTGAGGCCCCAAACGCTCCAGAGGGCTTCCCTAATGGCATGAAAACAATACCTGTGGGCATTATTCCCCTCTGACACCTTGAAAATGGGGGACAACCAGCTTCTTCTCTTGGCATATTCAGAGTGGATTGATATACTCCTGAAGGTAATTCTGATCAAAAAGTCTGTCAAGGAGCAAATGTTGAGTAGTGTAATCCTGCTTTATGGTAGCAGCGAAAGCATAAACCAAATTATTTCTCTTCATTGAGAAAAGCATGAATGTGAGAAATCATCAGGCCCCAATACCCAAGAACAACATGAGGAGTTATTTCTGAGTAGTTTCTTTATTGTTGTTTACCTACAGACAGAATCTTGCCAGACTAAAGCAACCATCTGCATAACTGTAGACATATTCTGTGAACTGCTAAAGAGGGGCAGTCTTTGCCCTCTTCCTGCCTATCAGACTTTCCAAACACCACTGCCTCTTTGCCTTCTGGGATGCAGCCCCTCCCTCCCTCCTGGGATAGCAGACCTACATTTCTATGTTTTTTTATTCAGAAAAAAGTTTGATGAATTGATAAAACAGAATTATAGAAATTTTGCATGAAAGTGGAGTTGAAGATTGGTTGCTGAATGTACTAAAAGCAAGAATCGTGTGTGAAAATAAATAGAATGCTTCGCAAATATTTCAAGGTGAGCAGAAAGTTAAAAAGAAGAATATGTGACATGTTCCCTTGGTCTGTTGCAAGGAATGATTGTTTAGCAATACAGAAATAAAAGCTGTACATAAAAGCATGCATCACCTCATTTTGCTATATGGGAGTGGGAATGGAGTATTTTAAGAGAAACATAAAAGTAGATTGGTTGCAATGGGAATGACCTGTACTTAAGACCAAGACCCACTGATTAAACTAGAAGGGATAAAGTTAAGAATGAATGGTAATGGATAAATGGAGATTGAATGGAAACCTGCGTGACCAGTTTAAAGGAAGTAGTTTGAGTGGTTTGCTAATATAGAGAGAATAAATGAACATAGAATTGGAAAACAAATCTATGAAAGAAAAATGAATCGCTTGACGAAAGAAAAATGAATCGCTTGAAGACCAAGAAAGTCATGTTGGATAGAGTTTATGAGATCCTTCAAAAAGGAGAAGTGAAAAACTTAAGGAGCAAAAGGCAAAGAAATATATGGATGCGTTGCAAACTTGGATGGATTGCAAGCTAGAAAGGTGTACTGAAATGTATTGTATAGTATAAATATATACTACTATAAAGTATATATAGTATAAAAGCTGTATTTCCTTTCTCTAATCTCTGGCATTTCCTTTCCATTTTTCCACTTGCCACTTTTTATTCCTTCTTTTTCTTACATTTTGCATTCTATCAGACAATAGCATGACATGTATGTAATTCAGTCGCTTGAAGCAGTAGTCTCCAAACTTTCCGGCTTTGAGCACCAATGGGGAAGTGGAGAGGGGATGGTTCTACATGAGTAGTGGGCAAGCATGTGCACATGCATAGATCCATTTGCATAAGCATTGAGCACACCCCCTGCCACTCATACAAATGGAGCTGAACACAAACTCTCACCTGACCACGGCATGTGCAAGTGGAGCTGCAGTCCATGGTTGCCCGCTGCTTCTACAGCCCAGTTCTGAAGGGGCTGCAGCCCAGTAGTGGTCCACAGCCTGGAGTTGGGGACCCCTGGCTTAAAGGGTGGTAGGGGAATCTTTCCAGCTGATTGTGAGGCAAGGTGGCACAAGAATGCAGTATTGCAAGCTACTTCTGCTGGCTGCCTGCAATTTGGCAGTTTGAATCTAACTATGTTCAAAGGTTTGACTCAGCCTTTCATCCTTCTGAGGTGGGTAAAATGAGGACCCAGATTGTTGGAGGCAATATGCTGACTCTGTAAACCACTTAGAAAAGGCTGTACAGCCCTGTAAAATGTTATATGAGTCTAAGTACTATTGTTATTGTCATTTGGAGATGCAGTGGTGTCAAGGCCTGAGTTCTTCTCTAGCCAACGAAATGTATTTCAGGAAAAAGCAATTAGCAGGAAACTAAACACCTGCTTTAGTGATTCAGTAAAATGTTGTCCAAGCAAGAGAAAGATAATCTCTAAATGTTTCTATGTTTTGATAGCACCCAGTGCCCTGAAGAACAAAACGCACTCAAAAATGGAAATGTAGCCAAATTTGAAGAATCCACTAGATGTTTCCTCCTTCCTCATTGAACAGAACACTGTGAGCTCATTTGGCAGATGTCCATTTTATTGGTCGTTTGCTTTACTTATGAAAATTGTTCAGAGTAACATCAAGGCTGCAGTTCATGACTTGCATTAGAGATTTCAGCAAACCAATGAAAATACTGACTTTATGGTTCCTTGTCCATTTCATTCTCCACTTTTTGATCTCACTACCAGTTAAAAAATTTTGCAGCTAGGACTCCACTTAGATTCTGATTGCATGTCAAAGTTTGTACTCCAACAAATACATGGGATGAGGACATAATTAGAGTTGATTCAATAGAATTGATTCAATAAAGATGCAATTAAAATTACATTAATCGAGTTAAGTCAATAAGATCTCATTTGCATCAATCTTGACTCTTGGTTGCTTCTTTAATATTTATTACATATATAAATCTCCCCATCTCCATAAGGACTTTGGATGTGAGAATTTCAGACTGTGCAATGTTGAATTAAACCCTTCTTTGCCACTGCATCCAAATATGACAAATTTTGTCCTCTTTTACATATGATATACTTGCAGTTGCAATGTGCTGGTTGAGATGAAATAGTAGGTTCAAATGTTGGCTTACGAACTCAAGCCATAGTTTTCAATGTTTAAATGCAATGTTAAACTATTATAAGTTTTAGCTGATGAAAAGAGAAAGGGAAAATTAAATAAGAAGGGGGAAAAGAATGGTGTAGTGATCTTAAATGTATCTGCTTTGGCATAGAATGAGAGATTTCTGGATGGAATCAATGGATACAAACACATATTGTTTTAGATTGGATGGCCCTCAAAGCATGTTCCGAAGTCATCTTTTCAAGCAGCATTTTGTCTTAAATCACCTATTTCAGAGGAAAGGCTTATTGTAAGAGAGTCCCTAGTGAGAGCAAGTAGCTTGCTTCTTTTCTTGATTCTTAATGAAGCTTTGCTGTGTCAGCAATTGTCGTGTCCAGAATTGGTGCAGTGAATCCATTCTGCTCTCCAGAGCACCTGGACAAATGTTCAACATTCAGTTTGAATTTATTTTCCATGAGCCAGAAGAAATAACAAAGCCCAGAAGTCCAAAGGAGTATGGAGGAGAAAGCTGACTTGGCTATCATAATTCATGTTTTTGTAATGTCCAGGCTTGACTAGAAAATTTTGTTTTACACAAGGCTATTTTTGAAAAGCAAGTGGAAGATTCAATCACTCCCATTGCAAGGTTGTGATATGATTGTGTTAAGAGCTCAGGTGATGCAGTGATTAGAATGCAGGACTGAAGACTAACTTTGGTCACAGCCAGGAGTTTGATCCTCACCGGCTCAAGGATGACTTAGCCTTTCCTCCTTTGAGGTTGGTAAAATGGGGACCCAGATTGTTGGGGGATATATGCTGACATTGTAAGCTACTCAGAGAATTCTGTAAAGCACCATGGAGCAGTATAAAGGGCTACATGCTATTGCTATTGCTACATGCAGCTGCCTGGATTTATAGACTACTAAAACTCTCATTCTGTTTATCTGTTTGTCAGTTTGTGCCCTTAAGTTTGTCCAAATGGTATATTATGCTGCAGCACATTTTCAATTAGCTTATCCAGATTCTGCTAACTTAAAGAATGCATAAAAATCTATTCCTATGGAATTCATATTTCCATGATATTTAGACCAGTTTTATTTGTCAAGTTGTAGCCATTGCAGCGGTCAATGGTTATGTGTGTCCCAATTTTCCTTACCCCCTTCCCACAAGGAAACTCAATGGGGAAGCCACCGAAGTCAAAGTTGCTCCCACTCTCACTCCTTCTTTGCTCACTTGTAGTCTTCCTGTTTATCTATTTAAGTAAGTTAATATTGACTTCAATAATAAGTCTATTTGCCACTACAATTATTTTTTCTATTGATAATATGTACTATTCTTAAATGATCAAGGGACCATCAAGCATTGGAGTGTAAAAAACCCATGGTCAGCCTAAAATTTAATGTTCATTCTGGTCACATCAGACTGCACTAAGTTTCTTTCAAAGGATGACCCAACAGGTCACAAGGTTGTCTGGTAGCATATATAACTCTGAATTTCTTCAAGATTCAGCAGCTACCTTTCTATTTCCAGAATCAGCGCAAGGAAATTTGTCTTTTCTTTTATAGCTTTAAATGAAAGAACACTTTTTACATCATGTTCTCTAGCATGCTTCCCAATCAATCTCAGAGACCCTGGTACATGTTCTTTTACCAAACGAGGCTGGCTAATTTCCACCCTTGATTTGAGTTGCTATTATTGCTACTTAAACTGGGGAGAAAGGTCCATTTTTAATGTGCTAACTTGTAATGGAAATCACAGGTATAATGGGCTACTCGTGTGCTGGAGGCAGAGTCTGTTATTTATTTATTATTTTTATTTTTTAATTAAAGTGTTATGTGGATGATTGCTTATGCCTTTATTATTTTAACCAATTATTTCTTTTATATTATAAAATTGCATTACAGAGTTTATAGAAATCTGGGTGACTCCAGGTGTGTTGGCTAATCAGTACTGAGTGTAGCTAACACCTGCTGTTGGTAAGCATAAAGGACTATTTGTTTTTTTTTTTAAAAAATCAAAACTAAATTCCACAGAGAAATCATTACATGAGTTCTGAGGAGATATAAAATGGATTAGTTCTCTCTTGCTTCTCAGATTCAACTGTTTTGAATGACAATGAAAAGAACAGCCTTAAAGTTTCACACAAAGTGTTAGATCAGGGAGAGCACATTATTTTCCTGATCTGCAGAAATATTACAACAATGGGATTATTATACACAAATACCAAACAAGAACGGGCGGCTTGGGTGCATTGAAACAGAGACCCAAGGTGAATCTTAGTTGTATTTTGGAACTAATCGGTTTGCAATTTGTGTCTATTCTCAGTTAAAGCTTTGGTTTTTAAAAATAAATAATAATAATTGCCATGCATAAGTAGATAAGAAAATCTGGAGAAAATTCACAAGCTGGCTACAAGAATGTCAGTTGCCTCTTTTTGTTCATCCTAACCATCACATTTATTTCTTTTTCTTTGCTAGCATTTTCCTGCCAGTGCAAGGTCTGCTTTTTTCCCCCTAGATCAACCAAGTATTGATTCATTGGGTGTGACAGGAATTGATTAACTGTCTTGTACCCAAGCCTGAGATTGTGGGCTGAGAGAGCATGATAGGGCCCAAGGTCACACAGCTGACTTTAATGACTAAGACAGGACTACAACTCACAGTCTCTTGGTTTCTAGTATGGGGCCTGAACCACTAGATCAAACCAGCTCTTCGAGTATTTATGTTATTGCTTGGCATTATCTTGACTACATTTACCTGGACTTACTTTGAACAAACTTTATTATATATTATAATGCAAGTAATTAAACTTTATTTTTTATGATTCTATTTAAAACATATCTAACATGAGGTTCCTCTGGTACTGTCTTACTGATGAAAGAAAATATATGTAGCTCAGGGTTACAATGAGGGGTCTTTGGTGTTTGCTCTCTGAACTTGGTTATTTTCTTTCAGAGGTTTCATTGCCCAAACTAAGCAACATCATCAGTGCACCACTAATGCTGTTACCTTATTAGGGCAATGACATGGCTGCAAGAAAGCAACAAGCTCATAGACCACCAAGGACCCCTGGTGTCATCTCCTATGGGAGGTCGCTGAAACTGGTTCAATAAAACACTTCACTCACAGCCTTGATGTAGCAATGTGTACTTATTTTGGCTTCCTCCACCAGCAGCAACAAACGGAAAGTCCGAGTAAAGCCAGCACTGAGAGCATCTGCCTCTCAGCACTGTTTATATTTCCCATTCCCCCCCCATTAATTACTGTGTTTCTCCAACAATACGCCCCCCCCAATAGGAAGACCCAGCATGTTTTCTAGGCATAAGGTTAAATTAAGCCCCTCCCCCCAAATTCAGGCCTAGTTTAAAACATGCGAAATGGAGGGGAAGGGCGGGGAAGGGGAACTTGCTGTTAGAGGTGCCCCGCAGGAAGCCATGCCTCACCACCAGCCGCTCCTAATGGCCGATCATGGCAGAGCAGGAGAGCTCCCTACTCCTACCAAGTACCTTTGCTGCCAGGGGCTCTTGCGCAGGAAAGACAGGCCACACCAAGAGGCTGATGCTTCCGCTTTCCCATCTGCACAAAGGACACCGGTTCCCCCATCCCCTGCTACAGCCCCGGCAAGGGCACAGAAGCTGACTTTAAAATGGACTCCATCCACATCCCCTCAGGCAGCCAGAGCAGGGCTCGGCAGAGATGCCTCCAGCAGGACTGCAAAAGAATGAGCTGTCCAGCCTGCTGCTGGTGTGCCAACCTTTGACCAATGCTTCGCTCTGGGCATGAGCGGGCGCAGCGGCAACCCAGCCCAGCCCACATGTCCTGCTCCTCTTGGGGACCGTAAGCTCACTTGCCCGCTCAGCCTGGCTTCCAGCGCTACTGCCAGCTGCTCTTAGGCGCCACAGCAGTGGCACCTCCTCCTGCTGGCCACGCCTTGCAGGCTGAAAGAGCAGCCCAGTGGGACCCAAGCAGGGGCTGCATGATTTTGCCCCTGCACCCTGCAGAGCCAGAATCCACCACCCGCTACACAAACCCCAATGAACAGACTCGCCTACGCTTGGGGGAAGAGAAGCTGCACTCTGCCAGCTCCTTTTCCCCCAAGCAGGGGCAAGGCTGCTCATTGGAGTTCGCACAGCAGGCAGCAGATTCCAGCTTTGCTGGGCTCTGGAATGACAGTGAGCGGCCCCCACTTGGGCTGCACTTTCGGCCTTCCAAGTGCCTGCAGGCACCATTGTGTATACTTCGGCGGTGGCTCTGTAAGCAGAGAGTCTGTATCCTGTGCATCTCTGGGAGTGCCTGAAGTTTGATGGGGCTGCCTGGGCATTGGTGGTCCCATGCCCTGTTGCGAGCTTGGAGTCCATTGGTTGGAAAACAACCCCCGGACTTCTGAAAATAACTTGTTGAGGGAAGAAGTCGGGGCACTGGTCATGGGCACTGCACCTGAATGGCGCAACTACATTCTTTTGGAAAGGTCTGGCTGAGAGACTTGGGAAAATCCCAGGAGGCAGAGCAAGGAGGTTAGGGAGGGTAGAACAAAATTGGCGCATGAGACTGATCAGCTGGTCTTCGCACTGGGAAAAGAGGAGTTGGCTGAGTGCCAGCCATGGCGGGAGTGCCAGAAAGGCAGCCCGCTTGCCTTTTTCTCTCATGCAGTGGCAGGAAGCCGGGCATTGCCAGGGCTGTGGGCTCTAAGTGACCCAGCAGTCAGCAGGGCAGGTTAAGAAAGCAGCCTCCTGAGTAACGGTTCCGAGTGCTGCAGTGATCCGAGCTCGAGCATGTCCACATGGCATGTCGAATTTGGTGCTTAATGAAGCTCTGCAGGTTTGCCAATGCACTGGACCAAGAACTACCTGCACAGGCTGAGCTGGCGCGATGCACAGGATGGAAAGTGGTTGGCTCCGTGGGTGTCGTGGGAACACGGCCATTCACTGATAAGTGTGTAAATACACACGCAGACACACTACCACCAGGCTGCGCATGAGAGGAAAATTAAGACATTCTCGAAAAGATGGCCTAGCCATTTTTGGGGGGCTCAAAAAAAAAAAAAAAAAGACCCAGCCTTATTTTATGAGAAACACAGTAGCTAACATCTGCCCTTAGCAAAACACCCAACATCTATCTACAGCAATTTCGCGCGCTATTACCCAACCCCCCAAATAACACCTTCCCCCTCCCCGAGTGTCATCCTTCCACCCCGATCCACCTGATATCCCCTAAGTGGAATGCTGACCAGCCAAAACGACAGCCCAAAGTATTTCCCGACTGGTAAAGGAGAAGATTGGGAGGCATTGTGCTTAGAGCTTTGCAAAACACCGAACAGCTGATAAGGCATTTTCCCAGCCAGTCGCACTGAAGTGGGGAGAGGCGGTTGTGCCTGGCTTCATCAGCTGCCATTGATATCGACTTGGGACCTTCAAGGTAGGTGGATCTCCCCCAACCATAGTGACGTGTCAGGCTTCATTCCGTCGGCAGCGTTGTTGAAGCCCGACATCAGGTCTTCACAAGCATAGCTCAGAATATACCTGGATCTGTCCCTGGATGGATGGATCCAGCATTATTCTGCAGCAATTGATGGGCAATGAACATTACGATAAATGCCTTAAAGTCACTCTCTGAAACATGAACTAATTCAGGCTTGCTATAGATTCCCTCCCTGCCCCTCAAGGTTAAATACTCAGAACAGCTGAATGATTAAATCAAATTGAGACCTTTGCTAATGCCATCCCAGGGTGTTACTATGGCACTCTGTTCTGCTGTCTTTCTATTATTATTTTCATAAACGAGGAATTCATATTTCCAAGCAGAATATCTGGTGGAGTGAGTATCTCTTCTTTTGCAGTGGTAGATTGTTTCCTAAACTAAAGTACAACTGGTCCCTTTGGGAAACCTTCCTGGATTGGTTATTGCTAGCTAAATATAGGCAATGACCAGGCTGAACCCTAAAGAAGGGCCAAATGCATCATCAGTCATAAGTCCCTGCATGCCCACAAGAGAGCTAACTCCAGGGGTGGGATTCTACCAGTTTGAACCGGTTCTATAGAACCGATTGTTATGATTCTGCGCAGTTTGGAGAACCGGCAAATTATGCTCCTGGCTGGCCCTGCTCTCTCCACCCTCCCCTCCCCTCCCAGTCAGTCTTTATCGTGCATGCACAACATTGCACGCATGCCAGACATCTCTGACTGAGTTCTTCCCCGCCCAGTCACTCCTTAAGGTATTTCTTTTTTCTTTTTCCTTCCCAACGATCAGCTGTTCCTATGATCAGCTGTGCTGGGATTCCCCTCGCTTACTTACTGCTTCACCCAGGAGGCTTCCCTGAGGCCCAGGAAGGCAAAAATTGAAGAGGGGGGGGCGTGCAGCAACCCCAACCCCTCCATTTTGCCCTTTCTGGGCCCCAGGGAAGCTTCCTGGGAGCAAAGATCTAGGAGGATCCCCTGAGGCACAGGAGGCCCCAAAATGGAGCACAGGGGGTGCTGTACTCCTTCATGCTCCGTTTTTTCCTTCCTGAGCCCCAAGGAAGCCTTCTAGGAGCAAAAATCCCCCCCAGGAGGTTCCCTGAGGCTCAGAAGACCCAAAGTGTGTGTGGGGGTGCTGTCCCCCCAAAAGCCACACCCACCCAGTCACATGGCCACACCCACCTAGCCACGCCCACAGAACTGGTTGTTACAAAATTTGAATTCCACCCCTGGCTAAATCTAGTCTACCTTGAATGCCTTTCTTAACTCTCACTAATTTCCCTTGACTGTTAGTAGCTCAGATTCTTGTAGAGTGCTTAAGCTTGCAATAAATCTTTATACTCCTTTGAACTGCCTGAATCTCTTGATTTCCCTGGGGGTTGACATTGAACATGGCATTTCCAAAAGAGCAGTTTAGGAATCACACTCTAGCTGTGATGGAATGAAATCTGGAGCAAGAGGGAACTCAGTCCGGATATTTTGTGTGAGAGAAAGACAGAAAAAACAGCTCTTCCCTAATAGTTCCCAGAGTATATGCTTTATGGGGCTAGTTTTTTTGGAAAGCTTAGGTTTACAGGTGAGGAATAATAAAGAAATCTGCCTGCAAGAATTACAATTTGTCTTCCTTGGTTTTTGGAATCTGACACTAGCAAGCTGAACACAGCTGAGTTCTTCCTGTTGAGCTATTTTACATGAAATGATGATCTCATTTTCTCTGATGCTAGGACCAACTCTGTAACACAAAAGGTGTGTCTTAAGAAAAAGAAAAGTGGTTGGATTATATTGTGATACAATATATCACAATATATACAGGTGTTTTGACCCAACCGGGTTCCCAAAGAGCAAACACGGACAAAGGTAGCAGCCCCCACCATTTAAGGTTTAATAACGAATTCTGTTCTGAAGGCTGCTTTCCACTAATTAGCTCTGACAAAAAAGAGTCTTGCCAAGTTGTTTGTCGATGATGCCAAAAACCCAGAGATAAGAACTAATTTACAAGATTCTCTAAACACGAACTAAGATGTCTACAAGTTGAGCTTCAGAGCTTCTTTGCTGTCTGCAAAGAATGCTTTTCCAAACCTGGCTTTTATCCTGAGGGAGGGGCCATTACCTTGCAGCCTTACTCCCGAGTTGCCTGTGTTGCTGTAATTGTTCTTTCCTCTGAGCAAAACCCTTTTGAAACCATGCTTATATTCCCCGGAGGGAGGAGCCATTACATTGCATCCTTACTCCCTAGTCCCCTGTGCTGCTCCAGCTGTTCTCTTCTATGAATCATCCTGCGCTCACTTGCACTTGGCACAAGCTCCTCAGGAACCTCCTCATCACTGCTGCCAGCCTCCACAATCTCTGAAGGCAGCAGTCCATTCCCTGATGGTCCTGGCCCCTCATCAGAGTCCTCACTCTCCTCAGCCATCTGCACCTGCTGCCGGCTAACCACCACCACAGGTCATCCTTGACTTATAATAGTTCATTTAGTGACCTATTTTTCACACTTATGACCCTTGCAACATCCCCATGGTCATGTGATCAAAATCCAGACACATGGCAACAGGCATGAATTTATAATGGTTGCAGTGTCTGGAGTCATGTGATCATCTTTTGCGACCTTCTGACAAGCCAAATCAATAGGGAAGCCAGATTCCCTCAACAATCATGTGACTAATGTAACACCTGTAATGATTCACTTAACTTTGGCAAGAAAGCTCATAAAATGGAGGCAAAATTCACTCAACAACTGTCTTGTTTAGTAACAGAAATGTTGAACCAATCGTGGTCCCAAGCTGAGAACCACCTGTACAAGTCTGTAGATATTCTTAGTCATCCAGGTCATGGTTGTTCCAAAGGTGCTTTTTCAGGAGGCAACTGGACTTTCTTGCTTTTTCTTTGAAGACATTTCACTTCTCATCCAAGAAGCTTCTTCAGTTCAGTTCAGAATTTGCCTTTTGAAAAAGCAGCTCTGATTGGATGGTGGGGAATGGAAGGAAAACAAAAACAAAAAAGTCCAGTTGCTCCTTGAAAAAGCACCTTTGGGACAACCATGACCTGGATGACTGAGAATTTCTACAGACTTTTAGTTTTGCAATTTGAGATGAACACCCTTCAAATTGCGTGGGACTATGAATGGATTTCCAGAGGGATTGCAGACTATAGGAACCATTAGCACTACTCAGGTGACCCTGCGGACACAGATAAACCTCCCAAATGCTTCAACGACCCTCATAAAGGATGCAAATGACCAGCTGCCTGCAAGGAATATAAATTCCCCACCATCCAGTCAGAGCTGAAGAAGCTTCTTGGATGAGGAGCAAAAATGTCCAGTTGCCTCCTGAAAAAGCACCTTTGGGACAACCACCTGTACAGATTCTAGTCTTCAGCAAGAAGACAGCAACATGGTTCTCCTGCAATCCAAGACTCATCTCCTTTTTCCTTGCAAATGGTGCTTCCACACAACGGCCACATAAATTTTGGGCTCAGTTGTGGTCATAAGCTGAGCACTACCTGTATTTGTTTATGTATATCACTAGGAGAGGAAGAGTAGCTTGAAAGAAAGAGCAGCCACCAATTTATAAGCAACTTCACTTGTATATCTAAGAACGGATCCTGATTCTTAATTTCAATGGCAGATATTTCAGGATAGCACTGTCAGCTCATTAAAGATTTACCATTGCCACATTAACCTTAATGGTCTCTTTTTATGAGCATGTTATTTCTTCTACAAGTCTAGCATTAGTCTTCACTACAGTTTATTTACAAGTTTCCCTAACACTCTATTTCACTCACACCACAATTTCATTAGCTGTTCTTGTAGTTTCTAAGCCTTCAGAAACCGTCTCTTTATATTTTCATTAACTGTCGTTGGAAAACCAGCGTGTGCAGTTATGTATGTTCATCTATTCTGTATCCCATTTTTCCTCTGACTTGTAGAGTTTCTATGATTTCTAAAAAAAAAACCCAAATAGGATAATATCTAAGCTAGGTTCCAAAAGTTCAGTGTTTCTCAAGCTTGGCAATTTTAGGATGCGTAGACTTCATTTCCCAGAATTCCACAGTCCACATACCTTAAAATGGCCAGCTTTGAGAAACACTGCAAGAGATATTAGTCCGTGTACATATATCTATGCGGTTATACACACATCCAAAGATGCACTGTTTTGTGGAGAAATCAACATGCTAATATTAAGGATTTTCGATATCTGTGCCGACAGATGTTTTAGCAAACATTTGGCAAAACTCAGAAATACAGCTTGAGAAAGATGCAAGTGTTTTCAAATAGAATGGTTTTGAGGAATAGCTTTCCTTTCCAAACCAATGTTATGATTGCTCTCTTTTCTTGAAATAAGAACTAAAATCAGCTTGCTAGGTACAAATACAAGAGCCAGACAGTTCCTGTTTTGGTGCCTGTGAGCTGTTCAGAGATGCACCGCAAAGCAGCTCATTCCACCTCTGAAGATGCCAACCACAACAGCCTTCAAGACCTGAGAAAACTAGAGCAAGACAATGAAGCTCAAAAACTCATCAGTACCTGATTGATGCCAGCCATGAAAGCCTAAACCACTGTAGGAGAAATGAAAAAAGATCTTTTAAAAGTTAAATATGACCTTCCTTTTTAACAATGAGCATTAGCTTTTCTGTATTAAGTAAGCAATGACTCCTTTTAAGAGTAAACTCAGGCACTAAGACTCTAGCTGAAAATGGGAATCAAAGAATTGTGTCAGTCTAAGCAAGTCCACACATCATAAAAGCTGTCCAGTTTTGAAAAGCACGAGCCTAGGACAATGAAGGAGATGTGGACTCTGATGGCATCTTCAATATGAACTAACTTTATTAGGAGGAACGTTTTTGTTCTAGTAAACTTGGTTAGTCTTAAAAATGCCCTAGAAGGCTTCCCTGGGACCCAGGAAGGCAAAAAATGGAGTATGGAGGGAGGGGTCACCCACCCCTCATTGTTTTTGCCATCCTGGGCCTCAAGGGGAACCTCCTGGGCAAAGCAATAAGACAGCGAGGGAAATCCTGGCACAGCTGATCGTAGGAACACCTGATCGTTGGGAGGGGAAAAAAAGAAATACCTTAAGAAGTGACTGGGCAGAGACGAACGCAGTCAGCGATGTTGGGTATGCACGATGTTGCACATGCGCGATAAGGACTGCCTGGGTGGGGAGGGGAGTGGCAGGCAGAGAGGGGCGGGCCCAGCCACTGTTGTATAGAACAACTGCTTCTATAGAACCGGTCCAAATCATTCGAATCCCACCCTGCTTCCAACTGTGTCTATTATTCTAAGATGCTACCTAATTCTATGTCTATTTACCTGAAAATGGGGGCACAAACAGCAGGGGAAAAACATGAGCATATTTGCGGAAGTTCTGATGTTTTCCTCCTGATATCATAGGGAGGCTGAAATCCCTCGAGTTGAAGGTCCGATGCAAAAGAAAAACAGACCATTTGGGAATGGAGAAGCAGAGAGCTGGGAATACGATGCTTTTCTTGGAAGGAACAACGGGGATTGACAATATGCACATTTCATTAAATGTAATTGATTCATTCATTAATAACCAGGCAGAAGATTCACCAGCTAAAACATTTTAATTAGTTGAGAAGTATATTCCTCTCTTTCCCATGAAAAAACATCGCATATAATAGAAAATATGTAAGAAATCAGTTTCAAGAAATATATATTCCCACTTTGCAACAAAGCACCGGTGGGATTTTCTTGATTTCTTTACCAGCTGATTAAAGTGGCGGATGAGGACAGTAGAGAGCTAGATTCACACCTGCCCTTGGACATATGAACATTCATTGAAAGATTTGGGCCTGCTCTCTGTCAGTTTGAGGAACCTCCCAGAGTTGTTGTGGGGAGAATAAAATGAGAGCCTAGTAGCATGGATCATGGGATATAACCTTAAAAAAACAATAAATGCACATTTTTCTTTGTTTCTTTAATCAGAAATAGAAAAGCAGCTCTGCAATATGACAGCAGAAGTTGGGTGCCATTTAACATATATGCAATATTAAGATGTGCATAGAAAAGGGCCAGACTTACATGATAACACTATGATGTTGTTTACCCTCCTGAATGCTATCGGGAAGAGCCATGTAGAATTGGCAAGGCACATGACTTCTTCCAGCATTTCCATGTTGCAAATAGATTATGGGCCATCATGTTGTTTTTGACTCCTAGCGACCGCATAGATTTTCTCCTAGAAGACAATCTATCCTTGACCTGTTCTTTCAATCTCCCAATGATTCATTCATTACAACTATAACTGAGGTTTGATATAAAACTCCTGGGTTAATTAAAAGGTTCCTGTTTCCATTTCCAATTTGACTTGTGTCTACAGTTGTTGTTGTTGTTGTTGTTGTTAGTTGCGAAATCATGTCTGACCTATCATGACCCCATGGACAACATTCCTCCAGGCCTTCCTGACCTCTACCATCTTCTGAAGTCCATTTAAGCTCACACCTAGTGCTTCAGTGACTCCATCCAGCCATCTCATTCTCTGCCGTCCCCTTCTTATATTGCCCTCAACCGTTCCCAGCATCAGGCTCTTCTCCAGTGAGTCCTTCCTTCTTGTTAGGTGGCCAAAGTATTTGAGTTTCATCTTCAGGATCTGGCCTTCTAAAGAGCAATCAGGGTTGATCTCCTCTAGAACTGACTGGCTTGATCGCCTTGCAGTCCAAGTAGATTACTGTATATATACACACAAGAGGTGCAGTGGCGCAGTGGTTAGAATGCTCACTGCTCACTGCCAAGAGTTTGATTCTCACTGGCTCCAGGTTGACTCAGCCTTCCATCCTTCCAAGTTTGGAAAAATGGGGACCCAGATTGTTTGGGGCCATAGGCTGACTCTGTAAACCGCTTAGAGAGGGCTGTAAAGCACTATGAAATGGTATATAAGTCTAAGGGCTATTGCTATTACTATAAACTAGACATTCCCAACCTGGTCAAAGGTGCTGTTATTGTGGGTTTATACAGGTAGTCCTCAACTTGCAATAGTTCATTTAGTGACCGTTTGAAGTTACAACGGCATTGAAAAAAGGGATTTATGAGCATTTTTTACATGTATGACCATTGTAGCATCTCCGTGGTCATGTGATTTACATGACAACTAATTCACATTTATGACAGTGGCAGTTTCTTGGGTCATGTGATCCCCTTTTGACACCATCTGACAAGCAAAGTGAATGGGGAAACCAGATCTACTTAAAAACCGTGTTACGTAGTTAACAACTGTGGTGATTCACTTAACAACAATGGTAAGAAATGTTGTAAAATGGGACAAAACTCACTTAACACATTTCTCACTTAACAACTGAAGTTTTGGGCTCGCTTGTGGTGGTAAGTTGAGAACCAGCCTTCCACATTCTTTCAAGTCTCCCAATGGTGCACTTAATGCAATTGTAACTGAGATTTGTTATAAAACTCCTACATTAATTAAAACTTTCCTGTTTCCATTTTCTATTTGACATGTGTGTATATACAGTAGACTACTGTAAACCAGACAGTTTATATGTCAGACTTCCATGACTGGAACTTGGCAGCTTAGCACAGATCTCTTGACACTTCCCCTTCACCCTTAGCTCCATTGCTTGATTAGACTTGGCAGAAGGCTCACCCTGTAGGGCTCAGCTAAATAAGAATCTTTATTGAGGGCAAGCACAAAGCCATACAAAGCTGCTGATTGCTCATGGCCAGTGAGAGAGGAGAAATAATTTTTGAATCCTTGGGGGTTTCAGTTGGTTGTTTCTTCCTTTTGTCCTTCTCTACAAATTAATAGGCTGCTGGCCCAGAGTTTGGTAGACTTGAAGCCAAGTGGTTAATAGATACCATCCTTGGCCTGAGAACTCCCAATTACCACTTCAACTCTCCTTATGTTATGGAAATCGGAGGCCAAGGTATTTGAAAGGGTCTATTATTGGGGAAAGTGAGAAAACCAGAAGGTTGGGATGGAGGCAGAGGTGGTATTCAGCAGGTTTTGACCACTTCTGGAGAACCGGTAGTGGAAGTTTTGAGTAGTTCAGAGAACCAGCAAATACCACCTCTGACTAGCCTCACCCCCAATTATTCTCTGCCTCGGCTGGGTCTTCTTTTGTTGCCTTGCACAGAAGAACGTAGCTGGAAAGTAGGCTGGTGGGGTGGGGAGGGAATGGGATTTTGCAGTATCCTTCCCCTGACATGCCCAACAAGCCACACCCACACAACCAGTAGTACAATTTTTTGAATCCCATTGGAGGGTATGACCCAATGAGGCAATGGCTGTTTCTACTGTCTTCTCTAACCTTTGTAGAATGCAAAAGAGGAAAAAAAAAAGAGGGAGGGAAGCTGCCCCATGAATCAGGGATACAAACCTACCTTGCAGCCTCAGAATATCGCTCTAAGCATCGGAAGACAGCAGCTTGACGAAGATGGTTGCGAAAATAGGCAGGGTTCAGAATGACACTCCTTCGAAAACAGCAAACAAATGTTTAGGTCAAAGATCTAAAGTGACATAATATGGTAGAACCATTTAACATCTATCTCTGGAGAGTACAGACCATCCTTGACTTACAACTTGTCACTAAGCAGGTTCAACGTTACAACATAAGTACTAAAGGTACATATGACCCATGATTTGAAGTTTCAATGCCATGATCGCCTTTCTGTGGTCACATGGTCATATTTTCTGTGCTTAGCAACCAGCCTGCATTTACGGTTATTTTCAGCATCCTGTAATCAGGTGACTGTAACTTATGATTTTTTTTCTGCTCATTTTTTTTTCTGTCCATTGCAGACAATAAGTTTGCTTACAGACCTTGAGGATCAATTTATGACTGACACGTTTGTTTAATGACTGTTGCTAAAGAAAGAAGTCACACAATTGGATTGGGCACTTAGGTGATTTGACTTATAACTATTGTGACAGTGTGTAGCATCGATAAAGTTGCATCCCTCCCACTCTGCCATCTATCTCCAGTCTATAACACAGTTCTGTCATTGATGCCAAGAAGGTTTCACATCCATTTGCACCACTCAGGTGACCCTGATGACACAGATAGATCTCCAAGTGCCCTCAATGACTCTCTAAAAAAAATACAAAAGATTGGCCTCCTGCAAGGAGTATAAAGCCTTTCATTCCCCACCATTGAGCTGGAGCCGAAGAAGCTTCTTGGATGAGAAGTGAAATGTCTTCAAACCAAAACCAGAAAGTCCAGTGGCCTCTTCAAAAAGCATCAACCATGACCTGGATGACTGAGAATTTCTATATACGGTGATAGTGATACTATTGCACCATGCAGCCACTCAAGAATTGTAACCTGTTCTGTATAGCCACAAGGGGTTGTTACCCATTATTGGGCTGATTGTGCTTTTCAAGTGAGTTGGGAAACCTGGTAGGTAACAGGGAGAGAGCTCCATTTGAAAATGTAAATGCTCCTGATGGTCCAAACAGAATAATCCTGGAAGATAATGCTTAAGGACTAGGGAGAAAAGTGGTAGTGCAGTGGTTAGTGTGCAGTACTGCAGACTACATCAGCTGCCTGCTGGCTGCTTGCAATTGGGCCGTTCAAATCTCACCAGGCTCAAGGTTGACTCAGCCTTCCATCCTTCCGAGGTCAGACAATATGCTGACAATATGCTGACTCTGTAAACCATTTAGAGAGGGCTGTAAAAGCACTGTGAAGCGGTATATAAGTCTAAGTGCTATTGCTACACTAGACTAGCTTGAAAGTAGCTGTTAGATGTCTGCGTGATCCCAAGCACTAGGAATCATTTATTTTATTTATTTATTTTGTCAAGTGCTTACAATATAATATAAATAAAAATAAACTTAAGTTTAAACATAAGAAATAAGAACTAATAATTGGGGACTATAGGACAGGGACAGTAGGCACGATGGTGCGCTTATGCATGTCCCTTACAGACCTCTAGGAATGGGGTGAGGTCAATAGAGGTTAGTTTGAGGGAAAAGGTGTGGGGGTTTGAGCAGGTGACAACAGAATCAGATAGTGAGTTCCAGAAATTGACCACTCTGTTGCTGAAATCGTACTTCCTGCAATCAAGTTTGAAGTGGTTTCCATTAAGTTTATATCTGTTGTGTGCTCTTGTGTTGTTGTGGTTAAAGCTGAAATATTCATTAACTGGTAAGACATTATAACTATGATTTTATGTACTATGCTTAAGCCCAATCTTAGCAAGGTTGTCTGAGCCTAGAATCTCAAGTCTGGTGGTGTAGGGTATTCTGTTGCGAACAGAGGAGTGTAGTACTCTTCTGGTACTACTCTAGTAATCATCTGACTATGAAGTTTTGCACTAGACATCCAGCAATCCTTGACCTCTATGCATTTTAAATACAGGTAGTCCTTGACTTATGGTGTCTGTTTAGCAACTGTTTGAAGTAGCACTTTAAAAAGTGACTTATGACTGGTTCTTACAGTTACTCACATTGCAGCACGATGACATGATCAACATTCGGGTGCTTGACAACTGACATGCATTTATGACACTTTCACAATCTTGGAAAGCATGTGGTCCCTATTTGTGACCTTCCCAGCCAGCGTCCAACAAGCAAACTCAATGGGGGATGTGTAGGTTTGCTTTTAATGACCATGTGTTTCACTAAACAACTGCAGTGATACACTTAACCATGGCAAAAAGCTCGCCATGTGACTCACTTAACAAACCATCTTGCTTAAGCAAGCAACAGAAATTCTGGTCTCAACTGCAGCCATAAGTCAAGGCCTACCTGACATAAAAAAAATTAATGTAAAACATGATCTAACAATTCTGAATTTGATACAAGAGAATCCTTATAGTCCTTATAGCAAATTTACACAGGCAAACTTATACTCATTCTTCCTCCTCTCCCCTTTCCTGCAAATCCCAGACAATTCTCCTTCGCCCTGGGTCACAGGACTCTCCCAATAACAAACAAGCTCTTTGTTAAAAATCAAACTTCAGCTACCGCAGTCTCACCAAGTCCAATTTGTGTGCGTATGTGCGTATCATTTTTACAATAAACTTGCGTAGAGACAGGTTAACAAACTTGCTGATCGCTGGGCCTTTCGCAAAAGATTTTAAAGGTGATTATTGCTTTTCCAAGAGCTGTTATAAACAGTTGATAATAGCTTTATTGATTTTCCCCCCTACCAGATTATTGGCTCAACCATTGGTAACCAATAGCACTAGTACTTAACCACACATTTTCTATTGTCAAAGCCTCTATTTTCTGATAGAGGTAAACACATAAAGACTCATGACCCAATGATAATGTCAACAAATTGGCTTTCAAGAGGTTTTTTTTTTCTTTTTCAAAATTATTCTTTTATTACCTCAAGAGGATCTGTTCTGCAGCTCTTAACCTCCTTTCCTTTTGTTTCCTGGAAGAATACGACAGACCTGACACTTCAGAGCTGAGATCTGTAAGCTACTTTTGTTCATTTGAGAGTTTTAGGGCTTATCGAGATGATCGTTCAAGGAGTGCCTTGACCACGCTTAAGCCTTGACAGCACTGTCTCAAGAGGCCCTGTGACAACCAATAGCCTACAATTTTGCTTACAAGATATGTGCAAGGGAAGGAGCAGCTTTAATGCAGAGGACAAACAAGAGAGAAAGAGCTTTGGTGTGCAAAGTACAAAGCTTAATTCACCTTCCTTGATATTGCCATTTAATGTTCATGGGTTTATTCTGGAAAAACAAATGTAAGAGGCTGGTTTATGTTAGATAGGGTCAGTCTTTTTAAAAGCAAAGCAAATGTTTTGCAAATGTATCTGACATTGAAATCCTTCCAGCCCAGTGACTTGTCCAGTCCCGGCAATCATCAAGATTTAACACTGTCAACAAAGGGATGCATATACACACAGAGATATACACACACAGTGTTAAGTAAGGTTCAATTGCAAACCTAGCTGACTTTTCAGTATGGAATAATTTAACCCCCCATACTTAATGTGTAGATTTAATCCATTTAATCTCTTACTTAATGTAGTAAATTTCATGGACCTTCCATGCCAACAAAGATTTATTTGCCTCCTTTACTTTCATAATTGTATTTTGAGAGAGATTGGACTAACTAGGTCTGGTCTATCTATGATCTCTCACTAAGGTATTCTTCTAAATGTTATTTTGCCCCTTTATAGAATCCAGTAACTTAAGATAATTATTCACAAAGCAGACTTTGGCTTAAACTGGTTAACAAACTACAATGGAGGCTTGGCTTAATCTGAGCAAAAAATAAATAAAAGAAACTCAGAGGGGGGAAAGGGGTTTCATCAGGTTACTGATGTGGGAAGCCTCCCCTCCTAGAAGAATGAAATATTTTAGGGAATATTAAAAGAAGCAGAATATTATATTTCCCCAAAGGGAGAAATTGAGAAAATTCTTAAGGGGAGGCAGAAACTAGCCCCAGTTTCCCTTCCCAAGCAGAAACAGAGGAGGCCAGCTTTTAGAAATGCAGATTTGGAAATCCATTCAGAAAGACTGGCTCAGGCAGAAAGAAACAACAAGCAACACAATTAAGATAAAGATTGACAAAATTACCTCAGACAAGCACTTAGGATTTGCATTTCCCCATTTGTCTATAGAGCCAGCAATGACCCCCATAGGAATCTGACAAGCTCTTTTTCTTCATTCCCCTTTGAAAAATGGACTTGCGGAGAAAACAGGAGGGAGTCTCAAGTGAGAGGACAGGAGATCGGAGGTGAAGAAGTCTGGTGCAGGCTTCGAACACCTTTTCTGGCGTCAGGAGCGATCCCCCAGGGATACATGAACCCCGGAGAGGTTCGTGTCAACGTGGAGATCCTCGAGCTGCAGAGGGGGGAAGGCAACTCCCCAACAGTGAAGAGGGAAGCTCCCGAGCTCGGCGCTAAAGAGTAAGCTGTCATTTTATGGCGGCTTCCAATCCGGTCTGCCACTTGAGTGAATAAGCAAAGCAGTGACAGCCTGCGAGATCCAGTAACAGGAACAGAGAAACGGTTTATATCTTGGATTCTTTGAAGTCTGAAGGGAGTAGAATGACAGAAGAATGATAGCATAAATTCTTCTCTCCTGGTTGTGATAAGCACCTCTTGGAAGTCGGGCAGAGAGCGGCCAGAAAAGCAATTGGGGAAGCTTTGGGGAAAGAGAGAGATTGCTAAAACCTGGAGATTGGAGATCCGGAACTGGTCTGAGCACAACATGACTATTACATCTACTTAATATTGGGGAGAAGATAAATTGAGCATTATATTGGACTTTGGAAGATTTGTATGTGGATTTAAAAGTTGGAAAGCAAAGAAAGAAGCAGCAGCAAGAGGAAGAAGCCAGAGGCGAACAGAATGCTGGGAAAGACGGTTTTGGGACTGCAGATTAGTCAGCACATTTCACCATTTGCTGATTGAAAGGCTGAAAAGAAACCTCTAGCTGGAAGATGGAACTTTAGCTCACCCAATTTGCTCTCTTTATTACGTGGTACTACTTAAGTTTACTAAGTTGGCACTATTTTCTCTTTAAGATGACTTCCTTGTGGTTGTTTGTTTGTTGATTTTCTGAAGCTGTGGTAATCTCTCTTCTACCTCTTCTCTTATTATCTTGCCCCTTGCCTCCCTATTGTATCTCCTAAACACTTTACATAATTTTACTTACTGGGGGGGGGCGGGGAAGAGGAGGATACACTATTATCAAAGAGTTAAGAGTTTACTGTTATAAGTATTAATAGTAAAAAGGGATAAACTTTGTTGATATAATCTATTTATAAATTATTTAGACTACTTACGACATTTAAGATTAATTCCTTAAAGTGTTAATTGATGTACTATTGTTGACCAATTTTCTTATTACATTGACTAGAATATTGTTGCAGATCTCTATTTATGATATAGGGGAAAAGACTGTGGAGTGAGATATAAAATTGAAATACGTGAATAGTCTTTCAAGTACAGAACCCAAATACTGAATGGTGATTTGGGATAATATATTTAAAATTGTGCATCAATAAAAACAAATACTTAGAGAGATGACATCCACAACAACTATGGCCTTAAAAACAGGAAAGAAGGCTATCCCGACCCTATCGACTACGTTGACAGCCACCCCACCAACATCTCAAAAAACTATCGAGGAGTCTTTAATAGGAGAAAAGCAGCCCAATGTCCCCAATATTAATATACAAACTTCCATATTAGCCTTGCAGGAAGCTATATCTAAAATGCAAGAAATGATGATTAAAAATCACAAGGAAACTAGAGCAGATATAAGCGAATTGAAAGATGAGATGGGGAAAATGAAGGCTGAAATGAAAGCGGATATAGCGAAGGTGGAGGGTAAGATAGGGTCTCTACAGCAGGCCATGGAGAGAAACGAAGTGAAAATAAAAGATATAGAGAGTAGAACAACACGCATGGAGACTAACTTTGAAAGGATGGATGAGGAATTTAAAAATGTACTTAGAGAAACGGAAGACTCTCTGATCCACCTCGAGATGGACAAAGCAATGGCGTATTTAAGATTCCAGAATGTGGCGGAAGCCAAAAATGAAGAATTGGAACATTTGATGGCAGAAATATTGGCTGAATGGCTAGGAAAGGAAAAAGATGATCTAATTAAAGAGTTTGATGAGGTATATAGGGTTAGCACAAGCTACACCAGGCGTAACAACTGTCCAAGAGAAATTCATATCCGCTTCTCTAGGAGATGTCTGAGGGATTTAATTTTGAAAATGTCTAGGGAGGAAACAATATCATATAAGGGCAGAGAAATTAGGATTTTAAAACAAATTCCAAAGAGAGTGAGGATGATAAGACAAGATTATAAATTTTTAGCTAATGATTTAAATAAAGAAGGAATCCATTTTAAATGGTTAATCCCGGAAGGGATGTTAATTACATGGAAAGAGAGGAAAATCAAAATAGAATCGATAGAACAGGCCCAAGTTTTTCATCAACAGCTCACAGATAAGAATAGTCAACCCACCAAAGAAGAACCTAAAACAAGACCACAGGAGGTCCGATATTATCACAGAACCCAAAAGGAATGACTTTCTCCAATTTCAGGAAGTGATAATCCACAACATGGGAGAGAAGAGCAAATCCCACAACAACAACAACAAGAGAACCGAATCATTACTAGGCAAAAATCTAAGCAGAAGTAGATAAATGGTGGAGGGGAAGAAGTTGCTCTCCATCAATATAAACGGATTAAATTCATTATTAAAAAGAAAAAGGATATTCTCAAAACTTATTCAACATAACGCAGATATAATATGTCTTCAAGAGACACATATTTCGAAGAATGACGAAAGACATCTAATTTGTCCAAAATTAGGTAAACTTTTTACAGCACCGGCCGACCAACACAAGAAAAAAGGAATTGCAATTTATGTAAAACAAGATGTAAAGGCAGAACTAATCTGGTCGGATCCCGAAGGAAGAACTCTGGTTATACAAGTTTGGATAAACCACATCACATTTTTACTTGTAGCAATCTATGCCCCAAATGATGACCAGGGGAAATTTTTTAAACACCTTCACCAAAAAATAGTAGGCTTTGAAAAAAGAAACATTTGCTTGATTGGCGATTTTAACTCCATTGCAGACTACCAGAAAGACCATAGTAATATGGGGAAAAACAAGAAGGGGAAAAGGGAACTCTCTGCAGCATGTAAGGAAATGTTGAGAGAGTTAAATTTAAAAGATCTATGGAGGGAACGGAATCTTGAAGGAAAACAATTTACATATTATTCTAACCCACATAAGACTTGGACCAGAATAGATATGGCTTGGATGGATTTGGACTTGGCTAATGAAATAAAAGAAATCAAAATTCTACCGAATGAATGGGCTGATCATAACCCAATACAGCTAATTTGGAGGGATAGGAGACGAATAAAAAAAAGATGGACACTAAATAACCAAATTGTAAACGAAGAAGAGTATATTAATAAACTGAAAGAGGAGCTAAATTATTTTCTAAAAGATAATAATAATGAAACAACTTCAAAACAGAACATTTGGGATACTATGAAAGCAATTATAAGAGGCACAACAATTTCCTATAATGCTATGAGAAACAAGAGAATTTATGCCCAACAAAACGCGTTACAACAACAAATCCAAGACTTAGAAACACAATTACAAAAAACCCCTAAGACCCAAGGACTACAAAATCAGTTAATACTAGCCAAACATAAGCTGAATTTAATTGAACAAGATAAAATAGAAGTTAGCTTGAGAAGGTCCAAACAAAATTATTTTGAACACGCCAATAAACCAGGAAGATGGCTATCTTATAAACTTAAAAAAGAAAAAGAAAAGAGATTGATACACCAATTAATAGACGAGAAAGGCATCCCACAACATGAGATTGAGAAGAAAAAGGATATTATATTAAACTATTTCCAAAGATTATATAAAAAAGAAGAAATCAATGAGGATAAAATAAGAACTTATCTGGAGAATACGAATGATAAAACAATAGGGGAAGGAGACAAAGAATTACTAAATAAGGATATTACATGGTCTGAGTTAAAATCTGCAATGGAAAATCAATGTAATAATAAATCCCCTGGTCCAGATGGGATTCCAGTAGAATTATATAAAGCCACATTAGATTTAGTAGGGCCTCTGATGCTGGAAGTGTTTAACGAAGTACTTTCGGCTGCCAAAATGCCAGACTCATGGAGGGAGGCGTTGATTGCGTTAATTCCGAAGGAGGATGTGGATGCCAGATATATCAACAATTATAGACCAATCTCACTTTTAAATGCCGATTATAAATTATTTACCTCAATTATTGCGAATAGAGTAAAACAAGTTTTAAATTTATACATTCATGAAGACCAAAATGGTTTCCTTCCATTCCGCCAAATTAAAAACAATTTAAGAACCGTTATTGACGTCTTAGAATATTATGAAGCTCATCCAGAGAAACAATTTACACTCTTGTTTCTAGATGCGGAGAAAGCATTCGATAACTTACATTGGCACTTCTTAATACAAAAAATCTATAACATGAATCTGGGCACTAAATTCGAGAATATTATCACAACAATTTACAATACCCAACAAGCCAATATACTAATTAATGGTGAACAAACAGGCCCACTAAGCATTGAAAAGGGCGTTAGACAGGGTTGCCCTCTCTCACCCCTCTTATTTATATTTGCTTTAGAATCATTGTTAACGCGGATAAGACAAAATCCTGAAATCCAAGGGGTTAGGGTCAAGGCAGAGGAATATAAATTACAGGCGTTTGCAGACGATATGGTTTTCTTTCTAGAGGATCCCATGGAGAAAGGACATAATCTAATAAAAGAACTAGAACAATATGGTTCAGTAGCAGGATTAAAGATCAACAGAAATAAGACGAAATTACTGACTAAAAATCTAACAGAGAACCAGAGGAAAGAATTAGAAAAAACCATGGGGATACAGGCAACAAAAAAGGTCAAATATTTAGGCATATGGTTAACGCCACATAGTAAATCACTTAAAGAGAATAATTATGATAAACTGTTACAGCAAATTAAGAAAGATCTAGAATCCTGGAATAAGTTGCAGCTTTCTTTACTGGGCAGGATTGCCACAATCAAAATGAACATTTTACCAAAACTCCTTTACTTATTCCAGACAATCCCAATAAAATTACCAAAAATTTTTTTTGATGATATAAATAAGGTAACTCTTAAATTTATTTGGCAAGGGAAAAAAGCTAGAATCAGTATTAAGGCCTTACAAGATGCAAAAAGTAGAGGTGGGCTAGCGCTTCCAAACTGGGAATTATATTATTGGGCAGCCAACTTACTATGGTTAAAAGACTGGGTCAATTTACGGAATAAAAGAACTCTAGCCTTGGAAGGGCACGACCTTCAGAGAGGATGGCACGCATTTCTATGGGATGTGGGGAAAACTAAACAGGCGTACTTTCATAGACATCTTATTAGAGATTCACTATTAACTAATTGGAAAAAAATATGTAAAAAACATTATTTAAAAATTCCGATTTGGCTTTCAACAATGGAGGCAATGGTTCATCCCAACAATTTGGATATAACAAAAATGACTAAATATAAAGATTTATTAGATCCTTTAGGGAAACTAAGAACTCGACAGGACTTACAGGAACAGGGATTTAAAATTGATCAGTGGTTATATATACAAATCCATAGTAGATACAAACAAGATATCAAAGAGTTTGGAATTTATAGCAAATTACAACACTTAGATAAAATCTTATTAGGATCAAATAAAAAGAATATTTCTAAATTTTATAAATATTTATTGGAGGTAGAATTAGAGCAAGAGATAGTGAAAGGGAACATGATAATGTGGAGTAGGAATATTGGAAGAAGCATTACATTAACAGAATGGGAAAAGATCTGGAATAGAATCATTAAGATTACGAAATCTGCGGCGTACAAAGAAAATATGTATAAAATGTTATATAGATGGCACTTACCTCCTTCGAGGTTGGCGAAAATGAACCCAAACTCTAGTCCAAAATGTTGGAAATGTAAAAACATAGAGGGAACCTACTTTCATATGTGGTGGACCTGTAAAGAAGCCCAGAAATACTGGCAAAAAATTAGAAAATGGCTGGAGGAGATAACCAAAGATCAAATTGAATACAAACCAGAGTTCTTCCTACTAGGGATCTCTGATAAACATTTTCCTAAAAAGACGAAATACATAATAATTCTTATTCTAACTGCGGCCAGATTAGCATTTGCCCAGTGCTGGAAATCATCCCGTTTACCTACAGATCAATTGGTCATTCAGAAAATATGTGACTGCGCAGAAATGGACAATTTAACCATAGCTCTTAAAAATAAAGAGTCTTCAGCATTTGATAATAATTGGAATGCATGGTATAATTGGTTATATCAGAGATAAACTGTTCAATGAGCATAAATAAGCATAAATATCCATAAATAGCGATAAGATGTGTATATTTAAAGTAAGGTAGGAGAATTGGATCTTGTAGACTGTCAAAAAGAATATTTGTCTGGTTTTAACGTATTTTCTTTTTTCTTCCGTCTCTTTGTTTTTTTTTTTGTTTTCTTTTCTCTCTTTTATACTTCTTTTTCTCCTTTTTCGGTCGCAAGACCGAGCGTTTTTTTTTTTTTCTTCTCTCTTTCTCTTCTTTCTTTCTTCTTTTTCTCTCTCTGTTTCTTATGTAATGTTGTTATGTTATTTTTTTAATTGTAAATTCAATAAAATTTATATGAAGGAATCTGACAACAGCCAGTAGGATATTAAAGGACATGTTCTTGCACAGGAACAGGAAGCTCAAATACAAAGCCCAAAGAAGGTATAAAAACCCACCCACTATCAACTCCATTTTGTCAGCTGCCCAGAATCACATGTGGTTGGTGGTTCTGCTTCATTTTGTGGTTGGTGGTTCTGCTTCATTCATTAATAAACCTTTCTTTCCAATCAGCCAGCGTTTCCCTCCCAGCCCCTGCTTGGAACTGAACTAGATGAATTTTCCTTCCAACACTAAAAAGTGGAGTATTAGATCCACAATCTGAAGGGATGAGAATCCATGTTATATTATAGCCTTTAACTTAACAAGTTTCAGACTAAAGTGCTTTGATGCTAGTGATTGGGCCTTCCTACTTCTATTCTCATGCTTCATAAAAAGGTAATACTTGGTTAATCCAGATTGCAACATTGTATAGAATAGAAAAGTAGTGGCTGGAGAACTTAAAGCAACATCAAAGCAAATGTGATGTAAAGAAAACATGAAAATGCTAGGCATTACCAAGAGCAGATGGGAGGTCCCCTCTGATTGTGTGGGAAATGTCCAGGATGTGAATGTTTTAGAACAAATAAGGTAGAGGTAAAGGTTCCGCTTGCACATATGTGCTAGTCATTTACGGCTCTAGGGGGAGGTGCTCATCACTGTTACAAAGCTGAAGAGTCAGCACTGTCTGAAGACGTCATCATGGTCACGTGGGCGGCATGACTAAACACTGAAGGTGCACGGAATGCTGTTACCATCCCAGCAAAATAGTCTCTATTTTTCTACTTGCATGTTTACATGCTTTTGAACTGCTAGTTTGGCAGAAGCTGGGACAAGTAATGGGAGCTCACTCCATTATGTGGTGCTAGGGATTCGAACTGCTGAACTGCTGACCTTTCTGATAAACAAGCTCAGGGTCTTAGCCACTGAGCCACCATGTCCCTTTAAAAAAAAAAATACATGTTGCAAAAAACTGTTAAGTGCCCAAAACTAGGATAGTTGCACAAAAAATGGAGTTTTGCACACTCACCCAACACCCCACCCCCCAGAATTGCATGGTTCGGTTCCTGTCGGGCCATGGCCCGGTACCAGGTTGTGGCCTGGGGATTGGGGATGGGGACCCGTGGCTTACATGACAATTCATGTACATTTTTTCCTCCATTTTAGCAAGAGATTATGTTGGTAGCATGTGAATCTAAGCAAAAATTGAAGAGTTGATCATTCTCTCCAAATCATTTGAGAGGGAAAATTGGCAAGGGATTCTTTAAAACATGACAGTATATTTTAAATAGGCTATAAAACCTTTGGGGCAGGAGATTAACTCTAAAATTAGAGTAGGCCCCTTTTGATGAGAACTTAAGGAATGCTGGCTAAACAATTTAAAAAAACAAACAAACCCTAAATCCTCCACTAGCCTATAGTTATAATTTTTCCTTTCTCTAAATGCATCTGGGGATAGTATCAGTCCAAAGTATTTTGAGCTCTCACAAAAATTGTGGTTATATGCTGACAGTACGATAATATTTAAACAGGAACTATGCCATGTATCAAAATATTTCTCTCTGTAATGAAACCAAATGGGACAGCAGAGAATTGAGAAATTTTGACCCAGTGCTCATTTTGCAAGATAAACAATTTTTCTAAATGGTTTACTTCTGTTCATTCATTTTTAAAGGATTTAATCAACAGGTAGAAGATCCTAGTGAAACCTTAGTATCTACAGTTAGGGTCTCGAAATACTTTTTTTTAATACTCAAGAACGCTACAGGGATCAACAATCTCACGTGATAAAAGATCGTCCCTATCTTTTTAAAATTAACCAGATATGGATTGTCTGAATGTGTCCTTAACTCTTATTCTCTTTTCCTCTGTTATATGCTTGTACAATTTTGATTCCATAATCATATATGCCACCTGGATAAAGGCTCAATATAAGAATATGAGGTGAATAACTTATGCCTTTGATATATGGCTGTGAAAATGTTTCAACTTGATATCAATATAGTTGAATTTGTAGGTCCAGTCCAAGGTACAATAAATGCATGTTACAAGTAGTCCTTGACTTACGACCATAATAGAACCTGCCAGTGGTAAGATTCAAAAATTTTACTACTGGTTCTGTGGGCATGGCTTGTGGGCATGGCAGGGGAAGGATACTGTAAAATCTCCATTCCCTCCCCACTCCTGGGGAAAGGTTACTGCAAATTCCCATTCCCTCCCCACCCCACTAACCTGCTTTGCAGCTCAGTTCTGCTGTGCAGGGCGATCAGCTGGGACTCCGGAGGCAGAGAATAGATGGGGGCAGAACCAGTCAGAGGTGGCATTTGCCAGTTCTCCAAACTACTCAAAATTTCCATTACCAGTTCTCTAGAACTGGTCAGAACCTGCTTAATACCACCTCTGGAACCTGCCCATCATGGTTTTAAGTTGTGATGGTTGCACAAAGTCATGCAAATTATGACCCTTTTCTCAATTGTCATTGGTGAACAATAAACTCATAAAGTCTGCAGAGATTCTCAGTCATCCAGATCATGGTTGTCCCAAAGCTTTTTCAGGAGGCAACTGGACTTTCTTGCTTTTTCTGTCCTTCTATTCCCCACCATCCAGATAGAACTAAAGATGCTTCTTGGATGAGAAACAAAATGTCTTGAAATAAAAAGCAAGAAAATCCAGTTGTTTCCTGAAAAAACACCTTTGGGACAACCATGAGCTGGATGACTGAGAATCCCTGCAGACTTTTAGCTATGCAACTTGGGATGAACATCCTTCAAATGGTATTGGAGTATGAACAGATTTTCAGAAAAATTGCTGATTATAAGAACCATTTGCACTTCAGTTTGAGCTGCAAACAACACAGACTCATTCCCAAGAGCCTGCGCCTGTCTTCAACAGAGAAGGGACACAGGGCAGAAAACATCCCACAGCCAAGAAGACTCTACATCCATTTGCACTACATGGATGACCCTGAGGACACAGATAAATCTCCTAGTGGCCTCAACCATTCTCTAAAAGGATGAAAATGACCAGCTGTCTGCAAGCAATATACAAATCCTTCTACTCTCCACCATCCAGTCAGAGCTGAAGAAGCTTCTTGGATGAGAAGTGAAACATCTTCAAAGAAAAAGCAAAAAAGTCCAGTTTCCTCCTGAAAAAGCACCTTTTGTAAAGTGAATGTCACAGTTGTTAAGTGAAAAATTATTAGGAAAAAACAGAAGTAAATGCTGCTTTGTGGCAAAACTATCATAAAATATGGACATGTGGCCGCAAAATATTGCAAAGAGCCTAACTTCAAGGTCATAGATAGCTCCACTGGTACTAAGCAAGCACTGAGACTAACCTGTATGCTTCTCATCATGAAGACAGTTATTCCTCTTCTCCAAGAACTACATGCAAATGGAAAGGATTGAGTTCAACTTGAATATTGTGACAGCATCCACGATTATAACTTGAAGCAACAGAAATAGTTTGAGGGACCAGTTTTGTTCGTAAGGCAGATAGGCATCCAAGGGAAAAGATAGAGATGCCATGAAACCAGCTGTGGTGCAGCTGCAGTCAACTCTAGGGTATGTTGCTTAAATAAGTTGTTCATTCTCTTTGCTTAATAGGCCATTCCCATTCTGCACATCTGAAGAAAACTGCTTGAAATCCTGGAGATTTGTTGAGTCTCCATCAACCATACAAGGAGGACTAACTGACTTAATGCACAGCAGCTTTTAATATTTTTGTTTGCCCAAAGTTTTTCAGAATGTAGCAAACATTGTCTAGTTTTATGTAGCAATCACTATCACATGGAAAACTTGTAACTGAAAGGTGATAGATGAATATCATACATTTTAAAACATCTCCTACAAACATTCTAAAAACACCACCAAACAAGAAGAACAATGTTTTGGTATTTTTGTGGAACGAAATGCTAATAAATAACATTACAAGCTTCCAGTGACAGCCATAATTCATTTTTCTCTGTATCACATATTTGTTATTACTTTATGCACACACATACATCTGAGTTAAGAAAACTATGCAAATCAAACTCCAAATGCAATTATTTGGCCTGTCTTTCCACATTGTTTTCTTCTTGTCTCTCTTGAATAGTTCTACCATATGAAATGGATTTTCAATTATTTTTTATTTTCTCTGAAGCTAAACACTATCCTTTATCAGTAAATCATTTGGTCAGCCCTATAGTCAAATAATGTTTGAAGAAGAAGAAGTATTATACATATATATAATGTATGTATGTATGTATATATGTATGTATGTTGGTAGGTAGATAGGTTGAATCAGACGTAAAAAGTAGAATAGGATGTAGGGAAGGACTTTGGAGGTCTTCTAGTCCTACAACCTGCTCAAGTAGGAGACCCTATACCATTTCAGATAAATGGTTGTCCCCAGTGATGGAGCCTTCACAACTTCTGAAGGCAAGCTGCTCCATTATTTGATTGCTCTCACTTTTAAGAAATTTCATCTTAGTTCTAGATTGCGTCTCTCCTTGATTAGTTTCCATCCATTGTTTCTCATGTTGCCTTTAGGTGATTTGGAAAATAGGTTGACCCCCTCATCTTTGTGGGAGTCCTCAAATATTGAAACACTGCTATCATGTCTCCTAGTGCTTCTTTTTATTAGACTAGAAGATATAATTCCTGTAACCCATTCTTTCTATGTTTTAGCCTCCAGTTCCCTAATCATTCTTGTTGCTCTTCTCTGCAGTCTTTCCAGAGTCTGATGTTAGAGTGACAGCTGGTTCGCTGAACCAGTATTTCAACCGACTGGCTGGCCCTGCCCCTTCCACCCCTCCCCTCCCAGGAGTCTCCATGTGGTCCATTTTCGATAGCGGTAAGTGCAGGATCTGCACAGAAGCTCTGGATGAGGGGAAAATGGGCCTTCTGGAAGTCAAGAAATGGCCCTGTTTTTGGCTTCCGGAGGGCCTCCAGAGGTTGAGGGAGCTGTTTTCACCCTCCCAGAGGCCCGGGGAAGGCCTCTGGATCCTTGGGAGGGTGAAAGATGGTCTTCCTGGAAAAACTGGAAGTTGCAAAATGGGCCTGTTTCCGGTGTTTGCTGGGCCTCCAGAGGCCAGGGGAGGCTGTTTTCGCCCCCGCAGAGCCTTGGGAGGATGAAAACAACCTCCCCCAGGCTCTGGAGGCCCACTGGAAGCTGGAAACGAAGGCTCTGGTAGGTCCCAGATCTACACGTGGAACAAGAAGATCTACTTGTAAGTTCGAATGTGGTTTCACTATTCATTCAAGTCCCGATAAAAGAAACTCTCAAAATCATCAAAAATAAATACCAACCACCCAAACACCTCATGGAACTAACAGAACACTGCTTAACCAACACATATTTCATATACAAAGGACAAAGATACAGCAAATTGAAGGAGCCCCTATGGGATCACCACTGTCACCCATCATTGCAAACCTGTTCATGGAAGAATTCAAATCCAGAGCCCTGGCCAATGCCATCCACAAACCCAAACTATGGTTAAGATACATCGATGACACATTTGTGATTTGGCCCCATGGAAAAGAAAACCTAAAAAATTTTCTAACACACCTAAACAGCACACAGCCCAAAATCAAGTTCACCGTGGAAATAGAAACAAACAAACAACTACCATTCCTAGATGTACAAAAAAACAGATGGCACACTAGGACACACCATATACCAGAAGAAAACACATACCAACTGCTACCTCAATGCCCAATCCCACCACCACCCAGCACAGATAAACTCCATGGCCAAAACACTAATTGCCAGAACCAAACGCCTGGCAGACAAGACACACATAAAGACTGAACTATGCACCTTGACTAAATTACTGACAGCCAACGGCTTCCACAAAAGCAACATCACTGGCTTGATCCACAAAAACACACTAATGGAGACCTAGAAGATGAACAGACCTATGGAACAACTGTCCTGCCCTACATAAGAGGTACTACAGACAAAATCAGTAAGATACTATACAGGCATCACATCAGGACTGCCTTCAAAACAGACAGAAAAATAGTAGCCATCCTAAGAAACCACAAAGATAAAATTGACCTGAAAAACCAAGGCATATATTTTTTAGCAAAGGCATATTTTTAGCAAAGGCATATATTTTTTAGCAAAGCCCATCTGTTCCAGCTGTAATAACATGAATCACCAATTCACATTATCAAATGCCTCTGTGCATCTAGAAATATTAAAGCCATTTGTTTTTCAGGGTGTGCCTCATGGTATTCCAAAGTGTCCAAGATTACTCTCATATTGTCTTTAATTTGTCTCTTTGGCAGAAATCCATTTTGATCAGGATGGATAAAATTGCTTAAGTAGTTTTTAAGTCTTTCTGCCAATATTGAAGCAAAAATTTTATAATCTGCATTTAGTAAGGAAATAGGTCTATAGTTCTTGATTTGTAATGGATCAGCCTCTTCTTTTGGGACAAGTGTAACTATCAAAACTTTGGGGACATAAAGCAATATTGTGGTGGAACCTCTTGAGTTCCATGATGTAATGTCCTGAGAGGATGGCTATGATTTAATGTTCCGAGTTTTGGTTTGGCTCCGAGTTTGAGGTCTGGCTGTGTGTTCATGGCATGTGTCAGTTTGCTTAGTTTGGGGGTCGGGGTGTGTGGCAGCTGGTGATGCAGCTGTGGTCTGGTTTCTGGATGGTGGTTGCCTTTCATCTATGGGATGGGTTTGGGTTTGAGTCTGGTGAGGGAGATTGGTGGTGGTGTCATGTGTTGTTTTGGGTCCGGTGTTGGTTTTCGTGGCTGGGACTCGTTTGTTGATAAGGGATATTTTCCAGATGTCTGGTAGGCGAGAGATATCATCCCATTTATTCATGCTATGGGGGTGTTTCTCTATTTTGATGGCTTCCCTGATTATTCTCTTGTTGAAATAACAACACAGCCAACCAGCCCACTTACAACAGAGCCAGCACACCACACCTCCCCACCAGTATTTATAGAGAGACGGCAGTTCCGATCATGCTTTGCTCGCACAAGAACAAAGCCAAAAGCACCAGCCTGAAGATGGCAAGTGGGACCTCTTCGAAATGTCACCAAGATACTCTCAATCTTACACGGGAAAAGACCCAAACACTCCAAGACTTGCATGCATATATATATATATTCTTCAGTTTTTGTGGGTATTTATATGTATGGTATTCAGCTTTGTTCAGGTATTTTCCCACGTCATTATAGTTGTGCTTTTAAAGTTGTAGTGATGTTTCGGCAGAATCTCATCTGCCATCATCAGGCATGTGTATTGGGTTTGTCTGTGTGTCAGGCTATGAAGCGGCTGTGAAAGCCTGACACACAGATGAACACAATACAGAAGGCTGATGATGGCAGCCGAAACATTGCTACAACTTTAAAAGCACAACTATAATGATGTGGGAAAATACCCGAACAAAGCTGAATACCATACATATATAGTATGTATGTATGTATGTATGTATGTATGTATGTATGTATGTATGTATAGATAGATAGATAGATAGATAGATCGATCGATCTTTGGTTATTCTTTGCTCAACTCATGTGTGAGTATAATGGAATAAATACATTGAACTCAGTTTGGATCATGTTCAGGGAGTTTTAATTTAGAACATTATGAATCACCATGGAATCTGTTGTTTTGGATCTGGTTGGATTTATTAGATCTGCAAGCAATGAATTTTAGAAGGCAATCAGTCTTACTGCATAAGTTACAGAATTTTGAAGATATAAAGTTTGTCTTGTTGTGCAGTAAAGTGTAGATTATTTTGATCCTTGGCCTAAAATATGGTTGCTTTCTCTCTAATGAAGAATCTATCCATTAGCTGAGTCTCTGATGTTGTCTCCTGTCATAACCTCACTGTGGGCAAACAGGGTTTAGTGTAAAAGTGATCAACAACCTTATTGCCATCCCAAATCAGAGAGGCTGACTAGCCTAGATTTATGTTTTTCATGGTAGATTGTGATGTTTATCAGTATAAATCATTCTAATAATACCTTTGTGTATAAAACACAATTCTGTTTATTAAAATTAGCATTTTCCTGCTCTCTTCAGGAAGGAAAATCCATGTGCAGAGAAATATCCTTTGCAGAATTTATTGCATACTGATTTACATTCTTGGATGCTTGTTATAATTGGTTTACAGAAGATACAGTTTCTGGTGTTTTTTTCCCCTTGATTTATGACTCTTCTTTTTCCATGGAAGATTTAAGTGACATGCATTGATGTGTGTTATCTATTTGTTGGACTGAAAACAGATCGAGCTGCAGATGGAAGGTGTACTTATCCACAGCAAAAGGTATGAAACCAATAAAGAAGAATATTTGTAGCTCAAGGTTGAAATGAAAGGTTCTTTGTGCTCTCTGAACTTGGTTGTTTTCTTGCAGATGTTTCATTACCCAAACAAGGAAACATCATTAGTGCTAGTGTCACTAGCACGTCATCACTACCACTGATGATCTTTCCTAGTTTGGGTAATGAAATATCTGCAAGAAAACATCCAAGCTCAGAGGGCACTAAGGACCCCTCATATATCCAATAGTTAGAAGGTTATAGCTGGGGGAGATGGGAGGAGCTTGCGCCGTGGCGATACGGTTTGCAATCGAGTTCCTCGATTGCAGCCGATATCTCCGCCACTGGCCGGTCCAACGGACCTACGCTGTCCCGTAGGGACAGCCATCGTGAAGAGCATATCCTGAGGATTCCGGGGATACCGCAAAATCCCTGGAGAGCCCGGGTGAAGCTCTTCTTGCCAGCGGCGGAGAGGCAGCCCCCATGCTGCTGAGGCCGGGGCGACTCCAGACGGAAAGAGTTTGAGAAAGAGTTTGTCGGTTGGGTGAGAACTTCTTTTTTTTATTTAATTTTTTGAATTTTGAAAGTTTACTCTAATTATCTGAAGAAACCTGTGTGATTTTTGTTTTGTTTTTTGACAAAATTGATTTAGCGGCGTTTTTTTAGGGAAACGTCAAAGAGAGAATCCATTTTTTTTTTCTTTTCTTTGCTTCCGGACTCTATTGTTATTTATTGGATAACTGGACTGTTTTCTTTTTTCTATATATTCATATGTTTTATTCTTCTTCTGGACTTTTTATTTTTTTTTCTTGGCTAGAGGCTTCTCTTGATTTTGTTTGATTTTTCGGTTTCTGTTTTGTGTATTGCAAGCCGGCTTTCCCTTAAGAGAGGAGGGGGGAAAGTGAGAACTATGATACTTTGTAACACTGCCACCTAGAGGCTCGGAAATATTTAAAAAAAAATAAAAAATAGACTCTTCTTCTCAAGGACATCCCCTGATAAGATAGAGGAAAGCACTTTGTGGAATATTATTACAGGTGTCTTTCTGGATATACATGGCTCAGCTTTGAAGCTTGTGGGAAAGAGAAGGGAGTTATAATTAGAGCCTTGGATAATTAAATAGAGTGCAGTGTTGTTGTTGTTTTTGAGTTCTGCCAACCCCTTCACTAACATCAAGGTCCTTACTTTTAAGTTTGATTTATTTGCAAAGGGAAGCCTCTGAATTTCTTTTTTTTTACTTATATTTTATTTTGATTTAACTGATTTTATTTTTTCTTTTGCCTATTTGGATCCTGTTTTCTCGTTTTTCCTTTTTTTTTTTTTAATGTACATCAGCGGACTATTTCTTTTTCCTTTTTTCAATTGAGGTTTTTTCTTTTCTTTTTTTTTTCTGGCTGGACTAAGGTGTGGAATCTGAAGAAACTTATTTTTCTTGGTTTTTGTTTTGTTTTTTGTTTTTTCTCTTTTTCTTCTTCCCTTCTTCCTTTTTGGCTTTGTCTTGTTTATTATTATTATTGGGTTTTTATTTTTACTGTTACTTTTTTTTATGGTTTTTTTTTTCTTTTTTTATTGGACTAAGGTCAGGAAGAATTTGAAGAATTTTTTTTTTTCTTTTTTTCTCTCACTTTTGGCTTTTTTATTGTTGGCCTTTTTACCTTGGATTATAATTTCATATTTTTTTCTCTTTTTTTTGTGGATTAAAATTTGAAAAAACTTGAAGAGTTGGAACCACTCAAAATGAGTAAGAAATTTATATCTTCGGGTGCCTCTATGTCTGCTTCTGCCTCCCCACCATCTGGACAGCGTTCAATTCAGACATTGTTAAAGCAAGATAAAGAGAAAGAAAAAGAACAAGAAAGAGTATCCTTCCAGATGATTATGCAAGGAATTCAAGATCTTAAGGTAAAAATGGATACTATTGAACAAAGAACAGGTAGGATGGAACAGATGATGGAAAAATATGAAGAGAGACTCCAAAATGTTGAAGAGGGAGGCAAACAAAGAGAGGAGAAAATTGGAAATATTGACAATAGATTAACAGCGATTGAACAAGAAAAAAGTGAGATGTTGAAGTGGGAGTTGGATAGATCAGAATTTTATCTTAGATTCCAAAATATAGAAGAAGAAAAAGGACAAGATTTGGTTGCGATAATGGTAGGAATTCTGGTGGAGGCGCTCGAGATAACAGAAGAGAAGATGATGGATGGAATTGATGAGATATATCGAGTTTTTACAAGATATGCGATGAGAAATAACCTACCCAGAGAAGTTCATATCAGATTTATTAAAAAATCTTTGAAGACACAAATATTGCAAGTAGCAAGAGAGAAGCCACTGAAATACAAAAGTAAAGAAATTTTGGTTTTAAAACAAATACCTAGAAGAGTGAGAGAGATGAGAAGAGAATACCGATTCCTGACTAAAAGGTTATTGGAAAAAGAGGTGTCTTACAGGTGGTTGATTCCAGAAGGATTGATGTTTACGTGGCAGGAACAGAGACATAGAATTGATTCAATTGAGAAAGCAGAACTGTTTTGTGCAGAGGTTTTTGGAGGCAGAGAAGGAGGAGCAGGAAAGGAGGTCCCATCAATTGAATCCCAAGAGGAACAAATGGAGGTTGGAAAAGAAGAAGGTGCAGTAGGTGGACAAGTGGATATTAAATATCAACGTGAGGCAAGACCCATGAGAGTGGTGAAATCTAAATATAAAACATAATTATGGAAGAGAAAAAATTGATTACAATGAATATAAATGGACTGAATTCAGCTGCTAAGAGAAGGAAGATTTTTCATAAATTAATGAAATTAAGGTTCGACATAATTTGTTTACAAGAAGTTCATATTAAAAAGCAACATGAACAATTGTTATTACAACCAAAATTAGGGAAATTGTTTACCTCTTTGACACAATCCAAGAAAAGAGGGGTGGTTTTATATATTAAAGAGGCCATTCCAGCAAAAATGATTTATACAGATGATGATGGGAGAATATTAATGGTAGAAATAATGGACAATAATAGAAAGATACTTTTGATTGCAATTTATGCACCGAATGATAAACAGGAAGAATTCTATAGAAAATTACATACTAAGTCTGCCGAACTTGACTATGCTAATGTAATTATGATGGGAGACTTTAATGGAATTGTGGATAATAGACTTGACTATATTGCAACAACAGTAAAGCATAACAGGAAAACTCTTCCTAAATCCTTTTTTAAAATGATAGATGAATTAATTTTAAAAGACATATGGAGAGAAAGAAATGATAAATCTAAGCAATTTACGTTCTATTCAAATAGGCATCTATCATGGTCCAGACTGGATATGATTTGGATCTCAACAGATTTAATGTCTAGTATTCAAGAAGTAAATATTGAAACAAGTACTTGGGCTGACCATAATCCATTGACAATTGAATGGAAGGGACAAAGGAAAAGATCGAGATGGACATTAAATAATTCTATTTTAAAGGAGAAGGAATTTATACAATGGATGGAGAAAGAATTGGCCTTCTTTTTTAAAGAGAACAGAAAAGAAGACACCTCAATACAGAATGTTTGGGACACAATGAAGGCCTATGTTAGAGGCTTGATAATAGACTATACAAGAAAAAAGAATAACAGAAAAAGGCGAACTCTTAAAGCCTTGGATGATGAATATAAGGGACTTGAAAAAGAATTACAGAAAATGCCACACAGAAAAGATGTTAAAATGAAACTGGATATAACTAAACATAAAATGGACTTAATAGAGAAAGAAGAACTGGCACAGAAAATTAGGAATGCTAAACAGAATTATTTTGAGGATGCAAATAAGCCAGGTAGATGGCTAGCATACAAATTGAGAAAGGAGAAAGAGTCGAGGAAAATACCGCAGTTAATAGACGACCAAGGTAAAATTTGTTATGGCAGCAAAGAAAAAAAAGAGATTATTTATGATTTTTATAAGCATTTGTATAAGAAAGAAGACATTGATGAGGAGAAAGTTAAACAATACCTGCAGAATGCAAATCTACCTAAGATACCTAAAGAGATTGAAGAAATGCTAGAAAGTAATATAACAATGATGGAGTTAAGTCAAGCACTTAAGAAACAAAATAATGGAAAGGCACCAGGTCCAGACGGGTTTCCTGTAGAATTTTATAAAATCTTTCAAGAATCACTGTGTATTCCACTGTTAGAAGTTATGAATGAAGTTATGTTAAAAAAGATGATACCTAAAACATGGTCAGAGGCTTACATTACACTTATTCCAAAAGAGGAGGCGGACCTACTGCAAATCAAGAATTATAGACCGATTTCTTTACTAAATGCAGATTATAAAATTTTTGCTTCAATATTAGCAGAAAGACTTAAAAAGTACTTGAATAACTTTATCCACCCAGACCAAAATGGGTTTTTGCCAAAGCGACAAATCAGAGACAATATGAGAGTAATTCTGGACACCCTGGAATACTATGAGGCGCATCCTGAAAAGCAAATGGCTTTGATATTTTTAGATGCTCAAAAGGCATTTGATAACGTGAATTGGAGATTTATGTTACTTTTAATGGAACAGATGGGCTTTGCTAGAAGATTTATTCAGGCAATAGAAGCAATTTATAATGAACAAACAGCTAAGGTAATGATGGAGGGAGAATTTACAGATCCTATTAATATAAGAAAAGGCACAAGACAAGGTTGTCCTCTTTCTCCCTTGATATTTGTATTGACTTTGGAAGTGTTGAATAGAAATATCAGAGAAGATAAAACTATAAAAGGAATGAAAATTAAAAAGGAAGAATTTAAACTACAAGCCTTTGCAGATGACCTAGTCTTTATCTTGGAAGACCCTATAGAAACAGCCTCGAAACTGTTGGAAAAGATAGAGGTCTATGGGGAGGTGGCTGGTTTGAAAATAAATAGAGATAAAACAAAGATTTTGTCAAAGAATATGTTGCTGAAACAAAGGGAAGAGTTGGCAGAACTGTTAAAAATTCAAGTTACAAACAAGGTTAAGTATCTGGGGATATATTTGACATCAAGATGTAGTACATTGAAGGAGAATAATTATATTAAACTTAAACAACAGATAGCTCAAGATTTGAAAAAATGGGAGAACTTACAATTGTCATTAATAGGAAGGATTTCAACAATCAAGATGAACATTTTACCCAGAGTCTTATTTTTGTTTCAAACAATACCAATTAGGCTTGGAAAAGAATATTTTGAGGATTTAAATAAAATTGTTTTGAAGTATATATGGCAAGGCAAGAAAGCAAGAATAAAGTTAAAGCTTTTACAGGATGCTAGATTTAGAGGAGGGTTTGGTCTGCCTAATTGGGAGTTGTACTATCAAGCTGCAAACTTGACGTGGGTTAAAGAATGGATAACATTAAGGAAAACCAGATTGTTGACATTAGAAGGTCATGATTTGTTGTTGGGCTGGCATGCTTTTTTATGGTACAAAGGAACTAAAACACAGGGGTATTTTAGAAGACATTATATACGGGAGTCTCTGTGGTTGAATTGGGAGAAGATTAAAAAACAGTGTTATTTGAAAATTCCAGTTTGGTTATCGACGATAGAAGCGTTTTCTTATCCTATAATTTATAAAAAGGAACAAACAGTTAACTATGGGGAATTATTAGATGAAAAGGGTGAACTTAAATCGATGCAAAAATTGGAAGAACAAGGTATACAGATGAATTGGTTTTCATATTTGCAAATACATTCAAAGTACTATGAGGATTCCAAAGCAGAGGGATTTTATGATAAGCAAACTGACTTGGATAAGATTTTGATGGGTACTGATGAAAAGATGATTAAAAAATTGTATGGTTATTTATTGCAAATTAAGCTTGAGGAAGAACAAGTTAAAGAAACTATGATTGCGTGGGGGAGGAATTTTGGATATGGGATTGATTTAGAGAAATGGCAGAAATTATGGTCGCAAAATTATAAAATGACAATGTCTACAGCCTATAAAGAAAACTTGTATAAGATGTTTTACAGGTGGCATTTTCCCCCGACAAGGATAGCAAGAATGTTCAAGAACAAATCCGAAAAATGCTGGAAATGTCATCAGAAACCTGGTTCATACTATCACATGTGGTGGACTTGTGAGGATGCTAGAAAATATTGGACTAAAATTCACATGTGGCTGGAAAAAATGACAAAGAAGCATATAGACTTGAAACCGGAGTTTTTTCTATTGGGAATACTACCAGATACTTATAGTAAAGAGTTGAAATATTTGATTGTAAATGTATTGACTGCTGCTAGGATTGTATTTGCAAAAAATTGGAAAAATGAGAAAATTCCATTGCAAGAAGAAGTTGTAAAGAAAATTTTGGAATGTGCTGAGATGAGTAGATTGACTTTTGAAATTAGAGAGCAAGAAGATAAACAATTTTATTTAGTTTGGGATCTTTTCTATCAATGGTTGAATGATGAAATATTAAAATATAAAAGTTAGATAATAAGGAATAATAATGACTTTATTTTCCCTTTCTTTTTATTGGTTTTTGATACTATATCTATATAATAGTTTTCTTTGTTTCTTTCTTTTTCATATTTGGGATAGAATTGGTATAATTATAAGATTTGTTTTAGAATAAAATATTTAAAATATAGTTATCTCATAAAGGCATGACCGAATAAAAGTTTAGTCAAATTTTTTTTTTTTCTTTAATAGCGATACTAGGATTTATAAATTTGTATTGATAAGAGTATTATATAAAGTAACTGTAATTGTGACTATGAGGTGAATGCACAAAACCGATGGACCAACCGTGTACTGTGTGTACAAAAATATGGGGGAGCTGATACTTTTATGTTTTGTTGTTGTGTTTTTTATGTTAAAAAAATAATAAAAATTTATAAAAAAAAAAAAAAAGAAGGTTATAGCTGTAGTTTGGCAAGATTCTGTTCACGAGGGGTAAGCAAATAAAGGACTGAATTTCACAATGGCGTCAGTTTTCATTGCTTCATATTTTCATTGACTTACTGACAATTAAGTGAGAGGGGGTTCACAAACAGTCTTGATCCATATTGACCCATACTCCTTGAAACCCCATGCCTCCAAAGACAAAGGCAGCACCGTCATGCTTGGGCAGTCTGTAAATTAGGGAAACCTGATAATTTCCAGAAGGCATTTGTCAAGCTTCAAAGGTCCTGCCGACCAGTTCTGTGATGGGAAGCCTGACACGTTAACCTCGAAAAGATGGGGTCTGCTGCTCCTGTTGTTGCCGAACCTGCTAAATGTCTGTGGAACTGACATCCCATTATGGGCACAACCACCTGACAGGAACGGGTGTGGGTTTTTTTTTGCCGCTCCTCTACAGAGTGGCTCGGCACAGCTCAACGGAACAAAACAGCTGATGAAGAATAGCTATCAGGGTTTCTTTTTTTTATTATTTTAAGCCGATCAGAGCTTTGTCTTGATTTTGCTGTGTGTTTGCACAATAGATGAATATGAAACGGACTGAGAGGGGAAGTAATCGGATATGTGGGATGGAATGTGGTGGGTGTGATTAGCCTCCGCAGGTTAGCTGCATTTAGCATTGCGGTGTGGAGGTGAGCGGGATTAATAGGGAGGATGGATGTTAGTTAGTAGAAAGGGGTGGGACTGGGTAATAAAAAGCGCTGAGAGGCAGATGCTCTCAGCACTGGCTTAATTCGGATTCACCAATTGTTGCTGGGTTGGAAGAAACGGATTATAATAAATACATTCTTTCTCAACAAACTGAGTAAAGTAGTTTATTGTTGAAGTTTCTATAGGTTCCAATGGAAGCTAACAGCATGTGGTTTTCTTAAATAATCTAGCCATTGTGTGGACCATATTTGCTATATTTGTATTATGTAGGGTTATTTTTTATCGTTAATCTTGCTATTGATTTTTCAATGTCTAATATGTATCTTTTGACATAAACCAATGGATATTGATTCAGTTATAGTGGTAGAGAAGCTTAATAAATAGCTACATTAAATACAGGTAGTCTTTGACTTATGACCATTTGTTTAGCAACTGTTTGTACAACTGCACTAAAAAAGGTGACTTGTGACTGGTCCTTAAGCTTATAACCATGGCAGCATCTCTGCAGTCATGTGATCAATATGAGGCATTTGGCAAACTGGCATGAATTTATGATGGTTGGAGAGATTGACAGTTGTAGGGTCACGTGATCACTATTTGTGGCCATCCTATTCCTGATGAGCAATGGAAGAAGCCAGACTCACTTAACAACTGTACTTGATTCATTTAATGACCACAGCAAAAAAAGTCACAAAAGATACTTGAGTCTATAAAGTATGGACACTTTAGACCCAATCACATCAACCTGTTTGATAATATTTTGGCCTTTATTTTGCCCACAAAATAGCATATTGCATATATTGTATATATGCAACAATTAAAAAATAATAATTGGCTGAGTAATGAAAACATGGACCTCTGAAATTGTCTGTCAGCTTTGGAAGCCATATTAGCACCAGATGCTTCCACACTGCCACATTCTTGAACCTGGGAAAATGAGAGGGGGAAATTTCTTGGAGTGTATGTGGATAGACATAATAGCATTTTTCTTCTAAGTCAAGGTCATGTTATTTCTGCACCTGGTTGAGAGGACATCTCAACTTGGGACAGATGGGGACTGGGGCATGTGATGTAATGATAGGTGCAGGGAGTGGATTTGTAAATTTGTACTTATTGCAAGGAAACCTGGAACTTTCAGATTCAGGATTTCCCAGATGTGCCAGTTTACTACTCTAATAAAAAGAACCTTGGAGAGGATATCTGTCTCAGAGTTATTTGTTGGAGTGGAGGTTTTCTGGAATGCCATCATTGTCATTCTGAGTCTGAGTGAGAATGCTACATATTCTGGCCTACCTACGTGCTTGGATTGGTCCTTCTGAAGTCTTAGGCAAGGGATGAAGTTGGAGTCCCCATTTATTCTGCCACAAATGCATCAAGAGCTGGGGTAGTGCAGTGGTTAGAATGCAGTACTACAGGCTAGTTCTGCTGACTGCTGGCTGCCAGCAGTTCGATTCCCACCATCTCAAGGTTGACTCCGCCATCCTAATGAGGTCGGTAAAATGAGGACCCAGATTGTTGGGGAAAATATGCGGAGTCTATAAAACCGATTAGAGAGGGCTGTAAAGCACTGTGAAGTGGTAAATAAGTCCAAGTGCTATTGCTATTGCTACTCACATATATAATTGCACACACTATTAAACCTTCTGTCCATAGTTCACTTTAAAAACAAACAAACCTGTATTTCATCTTCTTACATGTCCATTGTACAAGTAGTCCTCAACCACAGTTGGGACCAGAAATTCTGTTGCTAAGTGTGAGGTTATTGTGAGTTGTACTTGATTTTGTGACCTTTTTTAAAACCAAGAATCACTGCAGTTAAGTGAATCAAGTAAAAGAATCTAACATTTGCTTGTTGGGAGCTGGCTGGTAAAAAATGGTGATCAGAAGACCCTGGAATGCTGCAACTACCATAAATATGTGCCTGTTGCCAAGCAATAAGATTTTGATCATGTGACCATGGGGATGCTATGACGATCACAAATGCAATAAGTCACTTTTTTCAGTGCCCTTGTAATTTTGAATGGTCATTAAACAAAATGGTTATAAGCTGAAGACAACCTATGTAACAACTCTCAGCATGTTTAATTTCCAAGGATTTCCAGTAATTTGTCTGTGATTGAGAGAAAAATTATTGCTGATCTTCCACCCACCTGATGCTTCAATGTATTCAGCCACCAGTCTTTCCTTTGCTTTTCTTGCTAGGACAACTTTGTAATGTGAACATGAAATGAATCTACGCTTTCTTTGTGGAAAAAAAATGTCGATTGATGCAGACACATCATTTATCTGATGTAAGTGTGCTTTCATTTCTCAGACTTGTACTTCTTTCAAAGGTTAGTTCGCACATGCCCATGGATCTCATCACAGGTCACCTGCTAACTAGCAGATTAATACATGAACTAAATGAAAAAGCTTTGCAAATGAACTTCTGTCCTTGATACTTATTTATAAAAGTCTGTTGATCTCTGCACATTTTTACCTGATACTCATGAACGAAGGCAAACATACAAGTCCCAGGATAATATTGCCAGATCCAATCTGGGTTGATCACCAGGACCAGAGGTTCAGACTTCCAAACTTTCAAACTTGTGCGGGAGTCTATCCTCAGGAAACTTTTCTCTCACTTGAATATGTGCTTTGGGCTATTCTATGTGTAGTATTTATGTGGTGCCTGGTTATGTGTGGCTTTTTTGTTGTTGATTGGGGTATTGATTGCTAGTTACTAGTTCATTGGCTGTTGTTTCCTGCTGCCAAGTCCTCGGCTCCTAAGCACCTGATAAGTTGATGGTAAATCAACACTCCTGTTGACTGAAGAGGTATCCATTTCCCAGGCTTCAATTGTTTCCCTGGCTATTTTTGTACCTGCTCAGCCAACAATTTTAGAAGCTATGAAACTAAATGTTTGTTCTTACTCATTGCAATGTGAGGCTACCCAGTGAGTTTGGGTTTCCTCATCTGACTGCTCACTCATGTTTTTGCAATCTGATGGTTAGCTTCCTCCCCATCTGTCCTACATATTCACATATGCAATCCATGCAGGGGATCCTGTAGATTACATTAGAAGTATCTCCCACCTCCAAGTGATCTTTGCAATGCATGATTTCTCCCCGTGTGGTAGCCTCTGGGTGGTATGCAATGCCGACTTGCAGATCTGATACTAAATATAGTAATGAATTTGTCCAGTTACAAATTCATTACTATATTTAGTATCAGATTTGTAATTAGGAATCAAAAGAGAATGATCTCAATCTCTTATTCACATGAAAATGCTGAAAATATGGACAGCTTATATAGATGAATTGCTAATTAGGAGTGTTGACATAATACATGCATAATTTGGGCTATCTATCCAATATGTCCTAGCTTGTTAAAAGTCCCTTGCGATTGATGAAGATCTTTCCCTTTTTATTCTTCGCATTAATAGAGAACATCAATAGATTATTTCCCCCAGATCCTAAGTTTTAATTTTGTCTCCAGCCCAGTCAACCAAGCAAGAGCTGGAGACCATTTTGACACAACACAATTAAGGTGATTTTTGCTTCAGTCAGCTTAAAATGGACTATGAAATCTTCAGTGGCCCAACTATCCATTCATATTAAAAATGCTTCCCTTCTCCTTTTATTAACAAGAATCAGATGTTCACATAAATATGACACAAGAAGGAATTAAATGTCTCAAAGGCAACGTAAGGTCAGAAGTAGGCATGAGAAGAATGCAGGTCTGCTGATGAAAAATGCTTCATTTAAGTTAACATTCTCTCCTGGAGAATATTAACTTTAGTTCCGACTGAAGAAGCTCCTTCGATAAGAAGCAAAATGCCCAGTTGCTTTTTGAAAAAAGTACCTTTGGGAAACCATGACCAAGATCAGAGGTGGTATTCAGCAGGTTCTGATCAGTTCTGGAAATTTTGTAGCAGAAATTTTGAGTAGTTCGGAAAACTGGTAAATACCACATCTGACAGGCCCCACCCCCATCTGCATGAGATTGACAGAGATTTCCCTTCCTTTCTAATTCATCTTGGGGACATCATGAGATGTGGTGCTAGTTACTGCTTCTCTGGCTTTAAAAAAGGATTGGACTAATTGGTGGAAGTTTTGGGAATCAGTGCCTATTAGTTTTAATGGCAGTGTGGCTTCCTTTGAAGGCCATCTGCTAGGAGACTAGTGGGCTTCCTGCTACAGTTGGTTGGCCAATGTGACAACAGGCAGCTGGTTTAGACCAAGGGTCTTCAAATGTGGCAAGTTTAAGACTTGTGGACTTCAATTCCCAGAATTCCTGAGATAACATGACTGGAGGAGGAATTCTGGGAGTTGAAGTCCACAAGGCTTGAAGCTGTCAAATTTGAAGACCCCTAGGACATTGCTTATGTTCTTATTCCAAAGGCACTTTTCAAAAGACAACTGGACTTCCTTGGGGTTTTTTTCTTGGAAAATGTTGTGCTTCTGTTGCAAGAAGCTTCTTCAGTTCTCATGTTCTCCAATTTTCTACAAAGTTTGCTGTCTTTCTACTCTTTATAGCTGCATTTATTTTCAGTAAGGATAATAAAATCAAAGAACTCTAAATTTGGAAGGAACCACAAGGACCATCGAATTCAGCCCTCTGTAGTGTGAAAGAAAACCAATGAAACATCCTTAAGAAGCATCTGAGAGCCTTTTCTGAAAAACCTCCAGGGAGTGAGAACTTCCAGCCTCTGTAGATAGGCTGTGCCTCTTTATATAGATCTTACTGACAGAATTCTCTCCCCACCCCCTTATATTTAAACTAAATATAGGTAGCTGCAGCTTACACCCATTATTATTTCTAGTTTCTATGGCAGTGAAATATAGCTCCTGATGATGTATCCTATGGCATCTTTTATATGCCTGAACAATGAAACCAAGTCTTTGGAGGGATTTTTCTCCCTCCAGATTGAACATCCCAGATTTTCTTAGTCTGTTCTGTCATTAGGCTTGCCCTCAAGTTCTTGAATCATCTTTGTCATTGTCCTATGAACTCATTCTAACCTGTCAATATTCTTTTGGAAATCTGGGGTTCAGGTATAGCCTCAACTGTGCAGAAGAGAGGGAGATAAGAACTTCAGATACCTTGGATATAAAGCTTCTCCCAATATAGCTCAGAACTGAGCTAGTCATTCTAGAAGCTCATTCTGCTGGCTCATATTCAGAATATTTCTATGATGTGATACTTTAGAGCTATGAATTCCCTCATATTGAATGTGTCCCCCATTTTTCCTTCCTAAGGTTTCTCCTTGCTGAAGAACCACTTGTTCCTCTCAGCCCAATCTTCCAATCTTTCAGATTACATTGCAATCTCACTCTATCTTCCTGGGTATTGGCCAGACCTTCCAATGCTATATCAGCCACATATACATTTGACAAGTAGCCCATCAATTTTGTTAACCAGGGATTAATAAAAATGTTGAACAACAACTTTGGTTCTAAGGTAGATCCCTGGGGTTCCAAGACATATCCCACTGATTACTGTTGGCCAACTCAGCATAGAACTATCAATGCTGAATATGAATGTAGTTAGCAAGTCAACAATGAATCCACCTTACAATAAAACAATCCAACAATTCCAGTTCTTTCTAACTAATATTCTAAGGTGTGTTTCAGCAGGGCTGGTAATTTGAGGATATTGAAAATGGTTAGAAGATTCATTACCATATCCTTACTATCTTATTTTCTCTTGTGTTTGTCCCCAATCTATGTAATTGGATTCTGTTTGCTTTGAATGTAAGTCAGAAATAAGTTAGGAGCTGGGTTTACCTACTTTCTGTGATAATCTATTAATTTTTTCACTTGGAACTAATGGTAGGTCTACTGCCTCTTTTATCTTCCTTTCTAAGTTGCCATATCGGAAAAACTCTATTTGCCTTATTTTTTTTACTTTGCCTTCTTGATATATTTCTATATTTATGATGTGAACCTTTGTAGACTTTCTTGGTTGTTACTCTGTAAGAAGCAAGCAATCAGAAACACCCATGAATCATTAAAGTCCGCAACTTTATTATCTACCACCTATGTTAGAAAAATCTCACCAAACTGTTTGCCTTCTCTGAGAATGGATCTTGAGGGAGGCCAAGCTTATGTGGCTTGTCGCTGCACAAAAACTCCAAGCTAGGCCCTCTCTTGATGCTTTCTTTTAGGGGCTAACAGTTGGCTGAGAGTTTCTCAACATACTCCTTCCTACATTTCCAATAAACATCTTTTAAATCTTGGTAGCTATCTATTCAACCATATTGGCTCTTTTTGTTTTTGTTTTTTCCTTACTATATTATTTGGGATCACAGTATTCTTAATTTCCTATTCAATAAGTTCAAATTGACTGCACATATCAAGGTTTCTTCCCATGGCAACTTCCTTACTATTTATTCTAGTTTATGAGGATTTGACCTTTCTAAAAGCCATGGTTGGAGTTGGTTGATCTGTTGATCAAGAATCAAGAAACTTAATGGTCACTTGCATCAAAATACCCATTATTTTAACATCTTCACTAAACTTATCCCAAATGTTAAATCCTAAATCCAAGGTAGGAGACCCCTTAGTCTCTAAATAAAAAGAAAAGAAAAAAATATCAGCCATACAAGTCAAGAATTTATCTAACATCTTGAGTTTGGCAGAATTAGTCTCCCAACAGGCGTCTGAGTAATAGAAGTCTCCCATTACAACCATTTCATGCTTTTTTGAGAGTTCAGGTAAATACTTCAGACACTGTCAGGTATCTACTTTAATAAATCTTTGTTTACTTCTTCTGACTGGTTTTATGGTCTAGAGCAGAGTCCTAGCAAGGATCCATTCTGTTACCTTGTCCTTTCATCTGAACCCAGATGCTTTTAACAGTGTATTACTATTGATGGACCACCGTGCTGGCAAGTTCATTCCTGATGATATTAATTGGATAGTGTGCAATATTAATTGCATATTTGGCACTGTTACTTACATTCTGTAGCCCTCTCAAGCAAATCAGACAGGAAACACAACTAGAAGAGCTAATTCTATTCTATTATAGGATTCCATTAACACAATCATGCAAATCTCCCGCTGTCTCTTTTTATATCCTGCTAAATTAGGAAGGATCCTGTCTGCATTTTTTTTCCTCTTGTCCTGCTATGCAATGGTGGAGTCCCCCTCTCCGTTTATCTGATGAATCCCTAGACAGCATCTCTTCCTTATTTCCTAAGGTAGATTCCATATATCATGACATATTCACCCAACTACTGAGATTGCTGGTTTCTCTCTAATGATATTTATTCTGGGTTTAAAATAAATATTTTTTAGGATGCAAGTGTGCTGAGGAAATTTTGCTTGGTGTAAAAATAACCACGATTATATCAGATATTAGGAAAAATCAGGGTCAGATAGGGCTGGAAGCACACTTTCCATGTGACTATAGATTTTTAATACTCACTTTTATTACTTCATGAATTGTATTCATGCATACAAAAGACTTTTCTCCTCTTGTGAAATATGAGCCACAAATATCTGTACAGCATAATGAACATAATGTATAACAAGTATTATCATCCAAATTGTGGCTCACCAACTATGAGTAAGTTAATAAAAAGATCACTTGAGTAATTTGTACAATATTTCCTATCCCAATATTTCCTATCCCAGTAATTAAGAAACAGTGGCATACTTAAAGCAGCCATTTGTCTTCTGGAAGATTCTTTGTATAAGAGAATGAAATGAGTTTTAATTCTGTTCTAGCTACACAGCTACTTTCCTAGGTAAGTGACATCTGGGTGAGTACTATTTTGTGACAAAGTCAACAGGAATGACTAGCTATAGTTTAATTTATGACCTATCTTCAGAGTGGGTGAAACAGCCACATCATATCACTTCCCCTTCAAACACCATTATTTTCAAAAAATATTGCTTAAAGTTAGTAGGGGGAAAAATTAAAAAAAAGCTTTTTTGCATGCATGAAATCTTCCATAGGTGTTGAGAAGTTTTGACAGACTCTGTAGCATATCGTTCATTACAGAGCCGGTTCATTCTGGGAAGGCAAGAAAGCTTAGGTGAATTGAATTCAATTTATTTTCTTCTTGGAGGAATACAAGAAGGGGGTTAACTTGCCATATCCAACCCATTGCTCACTGCATGTTCTGCAATGCACAGGTGGTCATCCAAGCACTGATCAAATTCTTTCATGCCCCATCTGACTTTAATTAAAAAGAAATAAAATGGGAAGTTGCAAAGTTGCACAATTAAGCTTCAACCTTCAGCATCAAGTTTATTTCAAAATATACCTTGGAGGCCCCTGTACTAATTCTTAGAAATAGTGGATAGTTATAAGCCATTGCTTTGTTTGATATGCCCAACAGGAAGGAAGGAAGGGAAGAAGGAAGAAAAGAAGGAAGGAAGGAAAGAAGGAAGGAAGGAAAGAAGGAAGGAAGGAAAGAAAGAAAGAAGGAAGGAAAGATAAATTATTGTGTGTAGTTTATACTATACTCACTATATAAATGGGGCATAATATTCTCCCCTTAGTGTGACTGCAGGGTCTACTGGCTATAAGCTGAGAGCATATATTGGTCAAATATCTGGTTTTTTAATATATAAACAATGCTGTGTTTAATGGCTAAATGGCCTAGACATTGGTATACTGAATAGAAATCTTTTTAACATTCATATTTTTAATTCTTGAGGAAATGTTAATATATATTGCAAATCCATGCATGATATGCCATATGCTAAACAAGCAAACAATACTGATAGAAAATCATTTAGGAAAGTCAAGGAGAGCTGGCGGCAGTTAATAAGAATCTCAGATATTTTACCAATTAATGTCATGGCTTCCTCTATTAAATAAGATAGAACAGATAGTTCTTCAGATTCCACTGCCTTAGATAAGCCATTCTCTAACATTGGAGCCAGATCAGTATCGCCTCCCAATAATTTGAAGAGCTGCACTGGCGCAGTGGTTAGAATGCAGTACTGAAGGCTACTTCTGCTAACAGCCAGCTGCTTGCAATTTGGCAATTTGAACCTCACCAGGCTCAAGGTTGACTCTGCCTTCCACCCTCCCGAGGTGGGTAAAATGAGGACCCAGATTGTTGGGGGCAATATGCCGACTCTCTGCTTAGAGCGGCTGTAAAGCACTGTGAAGCAGTATAAGTCTAAGTGCTATTGCTATCTGGGACCACTTCCAAGATCTTTTGATCTAGACCAGGGGTGTCAAACTCAAGGCCTGCGAGCTGGATCTGGCCCACGGGGTTCTTAGCTATGGCCTGGGGAGCCACTCTGGAAACAGTGAGGGATCGGCCCATGGTGCCTCTGCCAGTGAAAATGGAGCTCGGGAGGGCCGCACGCAGGGGTGGGATTCGGTTGGTTCGGCTGGTTCAGGTGAACCGGATGTTAATTTTACGTCCAGTTCAGCAAGCCAGTAGTTCCAATGACCGGTTGGTCCCTCCCACCCTGCCCCATCCCTCCTAGGAGTTCCCACGAGGCCCATCTGGCTCCCAGGTAAATAAAGGGAGGGTGCCTGGGAGCAAAAATGGGGTGCGGGGTGTGTGTGTGTGTGTGCCGAGACGCCCCGCCCATGCCCTGTTTTGGCTGCCAGGAGGCTCCAGGGAGGCTTTCTAGGCCCAAAACAGGGAATGGGGGGGTGCCATCCCCTGCACCCCATTTTGGATGCCAGGAGGCTCCAGGGAGGCTTTCTAGACCCAAAATGGGGTCAGGGGGATCTGGTGCTGTCACCCCATGCCCCTGTTTTGGCTGCCAGGAGGCTCCAGGGAGCCTTCAAAGGAGAAAGGAAGGAAGGAAGAGAGGAAGAGCAAGAAAGAGGAAGGGAGTGAAAGGAGAAAGAAAGAAAGAAAGAAAGAAAGAAAGAAAGAAAGAAAGAAAGAAAGAAAGAAAGAAAGAAAGAAAGAAAGAAAGAAAGAAAGAAAGGGGGGGGGAGCCTGAGAATCTCCATAGACAGATAGTCTAGCCTAATGCATTGAGTACTGTTTTGTATGTTTTTCTGATTGTTAATAGCCTCTTTTGGAATTGGACTTTCAAGGATTTTTTTTTTAAATTCATTTGTTTAATTTTACACCTGTGCTTTTCCTTCTCCTAAGGACATTTATTCAGGACAATCTGAGAGGCTTGCTTTCCCCATTTTGCAAGAATGCCTTATGTGTGCTTTGAAATGTTTAAATATGCCTGTCAGCCAAAACTGAACATACCCAACTGGAAATGTTTTACCATTAGGACACAGTACAATTTAACAAAAAGCCTTCCCTGCACTTTCAATATACGATATTGGTTCTACTCCCATTGTTTTGATCCACACTTCTTATAAACCAAATGTAGTTTATGTAGTTAATGTAGTTTAACCAAGCTTGGTGTGCTGAAAAGGAGTTGAACTGTACTTTTATTTTGGTTAGAGATGAATAAAAGTCACTTGACATTTCCTAGGCATTACCCTAAAGACAGTCAGAGCAGACGACCCAGCACTGCATTTGCAGGATCACAAGATCATGCATGATTTTGAACAACCTTTCACACATGCGTGCACAGACACACACACACAGACACAGACGCACACATGAGCATCCATTTACAAGTATGTAATGAAACGTTGATGGTTTCTCTAAAGAAAGAAAAAAAATGCATCATGACATTTTGTTTTACCTGTGAGAATGATTCAGAGCAAGATCAGGCTTTCTCATCTTCAAGTAGCAGATTACAAGCTTGGTTTCAATAAAACTGGCAATACTTGAAATATCTCTTGGAGAGGCTTCAAAGGGCCTTCCTAAAGCTGCACCTTTGCTGCAAAGCTTTAAAAAAAGGAAAAGAAAGAAAAGAAAGAAAGCTGAAACATGAAACAGTGTGAAAACATCGACTTACTTCTAGTTTAATAATATGTAAATTACATTCTGGGATGAAATGAAATATATATGATCTAGGTTTTGCATAAATAAACACACCGTGCTTACTATAACCTTGAAGAAGAAGTTAATATTGTTAACCTCATAGCCTTTGTGGAGGGAGTTAAAATTCAGAGATATGGGCTTACCTATGGCCAAATTTATTCATTTGGTTCGATTTGATTGCTGCTGTCCATCTCACCTAGAGGCAACTCTGGGGAGCTTTCAAACATGACAAGCCAGTAAAATGTTGAATAATAAAAAAACTCATAATAACAGTTTATAATTAAACTATTTATAAAGATGGGGAGGAAAGGGGCAGATGTGCATGGAGGGAGGCAGGGTCATGTCTTAATCCATCAGCCACTTCACCCAGGACATGGCAACCATCACAAATGCATGCCAGCTGCCAAACTTCTGAATTTTGATCACGTGACCACGAGGATGCGGCAATGATATTTGTCATGCCCCGCCGCCTGTCGGAGTCTGAATCTGAGGGGGAAGATGAACAGCTGACAGGGAGTGGGAGAGGGCCTCCATTGGCTGAGGAGGAAACTGGGGAAGAGCAAAGTCAGGCTGGGCGGAGCAGGGAAGAGGTAGAACAAGGGAGAGGGGATTCAGATGAAGACCAAGGCCCACCCCCTCCTCATCCTAGCAAATGCAGGGAAGAACGCAGAAGAGAGCAACTTGGGTGTCATGGCTTACGAGGAAGGAAAGGGCCCCAATTCCCTTCACAAGGCACACACATGGGGATGGAGTTTAAAGGAGAGGAAGTTGGGAGGGCTGTTTGTCGGAATGAATGCTGAATTCATCTAGTGTTGAGAGTTTTAGCCTGCATTCCTGGCATTCCTCCCGATTCTTTGAATTATTGCCATGCTTCTGTGTGTTTATCTTACCTTGCTGGAATTATTGGACTCATTATCTTGCCCTGCTGAAGTGATTGATTACAGTCATTCTGCTTACAGCATTTGGACTGGAGTATCTGCAGCCAGAGGCTGTTGCAGGTTCGTGAGAGAGCTTTTCTCCAGGCCGGAGAGTAAGCGGAACGTTGGAGCCAAAGTTGGAGCAAACAAAGGGATTCATACCTGCTCTCTGGCTGTGTTGCCTTTGTGCCACACCCCGGGTCATCACAGTACTAAGTGTGAAAAATGTTCATAGGTCAGTTTTTTCAGTGCTGTTGTAACTTCAAATGGTTATTAAACAAATGGTTGTAAGTCAAGGACTGCCTGAATTGGGCAAGCACTGTTAGATCTCTCTCTTTCTCTCTCTCATTTAGAAGAGTGCTATTCTTCTCTGTGGAAGAAAATCCTTCTCTGATATGAGCCACATTTTGTGAGATGGATGGCAATGTAAATATCGCTCCTACATTCCCAATGTTGATATTCTAGGATTTCTCATCTGATTAGAAGTGTCAAACCTCCTCTTTGTGACACTGAATAATGTCTGTGTGGAAAAGTAGCAGGGAAGGTATTTAGAAGGTGATATCTAGAAGGCTTTTGATAAGAGCTTCATAGGCTATGCATTCTCTTCTCCTTATGTTCGTTTTCGGAGCACGATTAAATGCCATTCCTTGACTAAGATGCCCAAAGAGACTTCTGTGAATATATGATGGATGAACTGAATGGACCATTAGAAATATTTTCTCCCAGCAATAAGACAAAGAGCTTGATTTTCATATCCCTCAGTGAGGGAGAAAAGGCAATTTCCCAAAGAAATTTTTAAAAACCCTTTCTCAATTTCTTACTCGCACAGCTCTGAAGAGTTTCAGATTCATTTGAATCTATCCACCAAGAAAATTGTGGGGGAGGGAGGGGGGGAGAATTAAACGGAAAAATTACATTAAAAAGAAAATCATTTCTGCTCTTAATTCTTGCTTTATGGAAGGCTGAGAAGTGGATTGCAGAACGCTTTATGAATGCAACAGATTTATTTTCAGGTTTCCTCCATATTCTTCTCCCATGAAATGCAATATAGAACAATCACCCTATCATTGCATGCCTTAAAAGCATTTTGAAATTCAAACTCAAGGTTCCCTCCCTATTAATATGGAGCAGTTCAGGCAGCACCATAGGAAGACAGCAATTTTCTCTCCATTTCATGTCTTCTTTTTTTGTGATAACAGTGGTTGCAACCTGCATCATTGGATTTCTGACATTTGGGCACCCAAATGTCTTGGAGAAATAAATTTGGAGGGATATATTAAATAAGGTAATGTATTAGAGAGAATAATTTATTTCCACTGAATGTCACTTTCCTCTCTTCCCAGTTCTCTTTGTGGCTTCTTTTGCTAACATTATCAATTGCTATTAGTTAAATTGTCGATATGCTTACCTCCAATTAATCACTACTTCTGGTTTAATTGTAAGAAAAGGAATGGAAGATTTGCTTTTGATAAAAAGCAGTTTAAAGCTGGGAACTTAGATGGGGAAAATACGTTATTCTCACTAATCACTAACTGAAATTCAGTTTTCATTCAATAATGAATGCAGACAATTTATGTCAATTTATAGACAGAGATCTAACAGAACCAACCTAGAACTAAGGAGAAATTTCCTGATAGAACAATTAATCAGTGGAATGACTTGACTTCAAAGAAGAGATTGGATGGTCATTTGTCTGAAATTGTACAAGGTATCCTGCTTGAGCAAGAGGTTAGACTAAAATACTTCCAAGATCCTTTCCAATTCTGTTACCCAGGAGCTAAAAGTATTTGAATTTCATTGGCAACCCTAATCCTAAAATTATTTGAATTTAATTGGTATTTGGGGCACTTATACAGGATAGCGTTAAGGTTGGGAAAGGAAGCACTTGCTTTCTGGAGGCCTCACATTTCTATTTCTAGCCTGATTTACCAGACCAGAAACCCAGAAATGAAGTCTTGAGTTTGAACAGGGCTCACAGTCTCTCACGATCGAGGGACCAGAAATGTTCCATGAGTTGTTAATCTGAATTTAGTGTGACATAGCCTGTAACTAAGAGAAATGTACACTGGAGAAAAAAAATAATTTGGGAGGAAGGAATGGAGAAAGCAGAGAAGCACCACTATTCTTGGGTCTTGCTTTATAGCTTCTCCTTTCTCCTATAAAGAGATGCATAGAAACATGGAATATATGGATTAGAAAGGATCATATAGGTTAGCTTAGTCCAGCCTCCTGCTTGGTGTAGAAAGCTATTAATTCCAGGAATGCCTTTCTACCACCCAGCTAAAAATCTCCAGCAAGAGGAGCTTTTAAGGCAGATTTTAATTACTTTACACCACTGGGAAACTCTTCTCATCTCTCAGCCTGAACCTTTATTTTTAATTTTAGCCCCTCCTGATCCTTTCTTGCTTTCAGTTTCAACAGAGAATGGGACCATCTACTCTTGCCAAGGATCCGTTGTTTAGGTATTTATTTTTACAACCATTATGCCTAGTTCCTTAAAGTGATTCTTAGAAAACTTGGTTTTCCTGATCCCTTATCAGTCTGACAGCTCTCTTCTGAACCAACTATAGTTTTCCATATTCCTTTTAAACTGAGGAATGTAAATATTGCTCTCCATGATTTGGGTGCAGATGTTCAGTTAAACACATCCCAATATTGCCTTTGCCTTTGTAGCTACAGAATCTCACTGCTTCCTCGTGTTCATATTGTGGTCCACTAATTTTCCTGGAGGCTTCTTCTGTATGCAGCTGTGAACTCTGTCTCTGTCATCTGACATGTATTTTATTTTATTATATATGATTCTCTCTTTTATTAGTTTTATTGTTTTTATATGATGGTTTTATATTCTTGTAAGCCACTTTAACTTCGCCATGTGCGAATAGGCAGCAATATAAATCTCCTAAATAAAATAAATATCATTTTTCCTACCCAGATACAGGACAGCCATTTGTCTAGGATGCAATAAAACACTGCCTTGGTGTCCCCCAAGGCAGTGTTTTAGGACCAACTTCTTCATACTCTACATAAATGACCTCTGTGATCATATTAAGAGCAACTGCGTTCTCTTCACTGATGATGTAAAGCTATTCAACAGACAATACTACTACACTCCAAAAAGACCTTGACTATGTATCAGAATGGTCAATCAAATGGCAACTTCAAATCTCAACAAATAAATGCTCTGTCTTACATATTGGTAAAAAAAAAAATCAGAAAATAAAATACAAGCTAAATAGTCAAGACCTTGTTGAGGATCCAGACTTTGTCAAGGACCTTGGATCATCTCAAATGATCTAAGTGCTAGAGCCCACTGTAACTACATAGCCAAAAAGGCATTAAGAGTTGTTAATCTAATCCTACATAGCTTCTTCTCTGGTAATATCACACTACTAACTAGAGCATACAAAATATTTGCTAGACCTATACTTGAATACAGCTCATCAGTCTGGAACCCATATCATGTATCTGATATTAACACAATTGAAAAAGTCCAGAAATATTTCACAAGAAGAGTTCTCCACTCCTCTACTCATTGCAGAATACCTTATGCCACCAGACTTGAAACTCTAGACCTAGAAAACCTAGAACTAAGCCGCCCCCGGTTCGATCTAAATATAGTATATAAAATCATACATTGCAATGTCCTACCTGCAAATGAATACTTCAGCTTCAATCATAACAATACAAGAGCACACAAGATACAAACTCAAGGTTAACTGTACCAAACTTGACTGCAGAAAATACGACTTCAGCAACGGAGTGGTCAATGTTTGGAATACTCTACCTGACTCTGTGGTTTCTTCCCCAAACCCCCAAAGCTTTAACCTTAGACTGTCTACTATTGACTTCACCCCCTTCCTAAGAGGCCTGTAGGGGGCACGCATAAGTGCACCAATTGTGCCTACCGTCCCTGTCCTATTGTTTCTTTTTATTTTTCTTATATATATCTCATGTATTCAAAACTATATTTATTCTTATACCTGTATCTTGTAAGCAATTGACAAATCAAATCAAATAAATAAAATAAATAAATAAGGTCTCCTGCTTTGGTCAGGTGATTGGACTAGAAGACCTCTAAGGTCCCTCCCAATCCTATGACTCTGTCACTTTAAACCTACTAGATTTGGCCCAAGTCTACCAAGATCATTGTGACTTGTGATGTGTAGGGTAAAGCATGTCACTTATAAATGTGATAATCATGACATTCATTCTGTCCTCTAAATCACTTACTCTGTAAGTATGTTTAAGAGCAGCGGGTTGAAGTATGGATCTTATTTGCTATTTTCTTCCAGGCAATGCAGAACAAGCATCTTTGGAGTGAAGTTATTCAACTAATTGCATTTTACTGGCGTATATGCATAATTTTGTATCTATTTATTTATCTTGTCATGTTTATGCTTATATTAGAAGTGGATACTGAGAGCTGCATGCAACATAATTTCATTTTAATGTGTGCCGATTTGTGTACATTCAAAGTGACAATAAAGTATTCTATTCTACAATATCCTTTAGCCCATATTTATCTATCTTATCTTATAAAGTCATCAGGGGTGACTTTATTAGACATCTTATTGATACGAAGACATTCTACGCCCACAGTTGGTCTACCAAATGAATCACTCACAAAAAGTGATTAATCTGACTTGATTTGTTCTTGGCAAACCCATGCTGACTCAATAGCTTTCTTTTTTTCATACGCACATATGTGCTGCTCACCAATGACTTTGCCCAGCCTAGATATTAAACCATCTGATTTCCTTAGATTGTAAGTACAGGAAGTCCACAATTTACATCTGTCACTTAGTAACCATTCAACTTTAGGAAGGACCTCTCCAAAGCTACTCATGACCCATTTTTGAAGGTACAATGGCTGCATCCCCCCAGTGGTCACATGATTGAATTTGGGGTGCTTGTTAACTGGGCCACCTTTGTGGCTATTTGAATTGTCTCACAGTCACATCACAATTTGCAACTTTTTGCCAGTTTCCAGCATTTACTTCTGATTTCTGGCAAAAAAACCCCACCCTCTCAGGAAAATGGGTTTGCTTAACAACTATGTTGTTTACTTAACAATCATGACAAAAATGAGGTCTGGTCATATGATGGCTTGACTTACAACTACAGTGACTTACCACCAGAATTCTGGGCTCAATTACAATCATGAGTTGAGAACTAACTGAACTGGTTTTTTCCCGTTTTCAGTCTGAGAAGATGTCAGGAGCAGAGGTGGTATTCAGCAGGTGCTGACCAGTTCTGGAGAACCGGTAGTGAAAATTTTAAGTAGTTTGGAGAACCAGCAAATACCACCTCTGACCAGAGATTTTACAGTATCCTTCCCCTGCCACGCCCCCGGAATCGGTAGTAAAAAAAAATTGAATCCCACCACTGGCTCAGGAGGACTTCAAAACCTTGGAATATGCTACATAAATGCTAAATATTATACCTCTTTTAGATGATCTTGCCTTTCCCAGGAAAAAAAAAAGAGGATTGTATATGACACTCCTCAGTTTCAAATTGCCATATCATCTTGTTATATGTAAGCGCTATAAAGCAGGGAGTTCATTACTTGTAATTTTACTCCTATCATGTATATATCCTTTGAAGTGTTTCAGTGGGAATGAGATCTAAACGCAACTAAAACTCACTGTGAAATATTTTCAAACACCCCAGAAAACACCAAAGTCTTGTCAAACATTTGGATATTTGTTTGCATGTAACATCAACCTTCAAGACTTGATGGAATTTATGTATTTACTTATTTACAGGCTGCATATATCTAGGTGTATGTGTGTGTGCATATATAGGTACTTATCTATATATCTGTATGCCCTTAATAATTCCCCCAAGTTCAAAAGTAAGGGGACTGCCAGTTTTGTTTTGTTTTTAGAAATACTTTATTGGATTTTTTTCTTTTTACACATCTCAGTCACTTAATAAACAGAACTATGGCATTTTTATACATTTACATATCATGTCCAATACATTCTATTTATTCTATTTCTATACTTTCTACATTTATTGTATACACTTTCTTTTCTTATTTCTATTGTCTATCCAATAAAAATGAGACTGCCTGTTTTTAAATACTGACAAATGTGAGGGTTTTTTGCATTAAAGATGTCCCAATTCTTTGAAAGGAAGCTTTTATTGATTTGCGAATACTGAAGAATTCAGTTCTTCATATTTGAAGAATTTATTGAATGTTTTGATGTAGAATGGAAAGAATGAACTTGAATTTAAAGTGTTGCAATGCCATTAATGGTCCTATGGGGAAATCTCAGGATAGTTTTCCTTGAAAAGAAAAAGATACAGAAAACAGCAAAACAAATGACCAAAGAACTAAAGAAATTTATTTTTGAGGGAAGTTTATATTCGAAAGTTTGTATCTTGTAGGAGAATGACATGCGACTTGCTTTGCTGTGGTTTCTCATGATTTGACAAAACTCAGCGCAAAATACACATTTTTTTTACACATTTATTAAACAAACAGATAATGTTGAGTTTAATTTCCCAGCCAATCTTTGCAAGCATCATTTACTGTCGGAATATTGAATAACTCTACTCCCTTTTTCAGGTGCCCATTTTGTAATAAAAGCAGTAACTTGAGAGTCTAAATTGCTGAGTGATTCAAAACTTTCCCACCTCCGCTTACTATTATGTAGCATTATTTTTATATTTGCTTGGATACATACTGGTAGGTACTGTATAAATTTGGTTTTATATATACATGTGTTGTTCTATTTGCATAGACTATATCCTAATTTACAGTTAAGGAAGGACTTATAAATACAGATGACCATTTTCTGCCACCTGACTTTTCTGTGACAAGTAACATTTTGGGTCTTCCATTAACCTTGATCCTGACCAGGGCCATCTGCAGAATTTCTTTCCCTTCTTCCTTGTCAATCTTCCTGAGCTCCTTGTTGAACATAACTCTCCAACTAACAAGCCTTCAGTAGTACATCTGAGCCATGGTGGTGCAGTGGTTAAAGTGCAGTACTGCAGGCTACTTCTGTTGACTACCAGCTGACTGCAATTTGGCAGTTCAAATTTCACCAGGCTCAAGGTTGACTCAGCCTTCCATTCTTCTGAGGTAGGTAAAATGAGGGCCCAGATTGTCGGAGGCAAATATGCTGACTCTGTAAACTGCTTAGAGAGGGCTGTAAAGCACTGTGAAGTGGTATATAAATCTAAATGCTATTGCTATAAAACCTTCCTAATCCAACTCAAGTTTTCCAATCCACATCATTCTTTACTAAAATCATACCTCTTCAACAGTCAAAGCTACCTACTATCATAGTTTCCAGCCACTATGACTTGGTTTTCCAGTTCCCCCATCTCCTTCTTCTCAAGGTTTAAAATTTCACATCTAATGCCAGCTCTCATTTTCTCTTCTTTTTTGAACATTTCCTATGAAAAACTAAATTATGCCTTGCTCCCCCTATTTCTTATCAGCAAAACTAGCGCAAAGTGTTTGATTAAATTTCTGTGGTGATATGTGAATAGCCAGCAGGAACCCAAGGCTGATTGTGGATTGTCACAACAAGGAGTTGTGATAGAGGACATGATCAAGTTATTGTCCCCATATCTTGCTTATGGAAGAAGCTGGTTGAATGCTATGGAAACTAAATGGTTGACTCCACATAGATTACTTTTGAGTGTTCAAGGTTTTTCTGAGTTTCTTCAGTGATCATGTAACACATTGATGTTTTCTTATTACAAAAATGGTCTTTCTTTCAGGAAGTCCCTTTTATGGAAGTTTATGGTACTACACTTTGGAGTATAGCACACCATTCTTTGCAATTTGCTAGATTGTAGGCAGATGGTAGGTAGATTTAGGCCTTCAACCTAAATTTATTGTTCCTGATGAAGAAAAAAAATATTTTAGATGTGTTATCTTAGGGGTGTCAAACTCAAGGCCTGGGGACCAGATCTGGCTCATGGGGTGCTTAGATCTGGCCCATGGGGCCACCGTGAAAACAATGAAGGACTGGCCCATGGTGCTTCTCCAAGCAAAAATGGAGCTGGGGTGGGCTGCATGTGGTCCTCCCAAGCTCCATTTTTGCTGGCAGAGGGTTGCAGGAGTCCATTGCAGTTGAAAACGGAGCTCAGGAGCCCATTTTCTCTGGCAGAGTGGTTAGACCACCTCAGGTGCCACTGACACAAGTGACATCGAGCTGGCCACACCCACGTGGCCATATCCACTCTGCACCTCCAAGGTCAAACCCTGATTTGACCCTCAATGAAATCAAGTTTGACACGCCTATGTTGTCCAATACTGAATTTTGGACAAGAGTATGGGCAACTAGTATAATGAAACATTTCCCAACAAGTATCTTCCAAAAGCTTTGGGACTATAACTTTAGGACTGAGAGTTGCATATCTGAAGGGTGTCAGGTTGAAAAAAGGAACAGCAAATGATTGAATGATTTGCTATCTGTGTATGTGTGCATTTATATAAAAAAGAAAAAAAATAAGTACAAATTATATCTAGTGCTATCACTGCTCACAGTTCAATCTGCCTTACTTTCTTAAGCAATTCAACATTTTAGTGACAGCTTAGCATACATTTTCAGCTGAGTGAGCTGATTAAAAAAATGTTTTATTGTTAATGAGTGATGTGTAAATAACTTCCTGCACAATATCTTGAAATTTTCATTTCATGTTAATTCAATACTAAATCTACATGCAGCTGCCATCCAAGTGCCGCTAAATTTACTAGCCTTTATGCAAAATCTTTTGCAATTGCTGTCATTGAGTTGCATTATTTCTTATTCTTGTGGTGCTGTCAATGAGCTAGGTGGACATCAACAAGGTTGGGAACCTGAAATGCATGTAATGTCTTGGTCCAGGAAAGTTTTTATGGGTCTCTTGCAGAGGTGGTATTCAGCAGGTTCTGACAAGTTCTGGAGAACTGGTAGTGGAAATTTTGAGTAATTCAAAGAATCTGCAAATACTACCTCTGACTGGAGATTTTACAGTATCCTTCCTCTGCCACACCCACCAAGCCATGCCCACAGAACCAGTAGTAAAAAAATTTGAATCCCACCACTGGTATCTTGTATTAACTAGGGTAGTTATCTATACTTGGAATTTGTTTGCAACACCATGGGGTAGGGGCATGGCCAGCCCATGACACATCTGGCCCGTGGGTTGGGAGTTTGACAGTCCTGCCCAAGATGAAAAAACTGAATATTGGTTCAGATAGCTAGACCCTTTGCTTTGTAGCAAAACATATAAACCAGCAAGCAAACTTACTTAGCATACTGTCAAAGATAGTTACATCCAATCGATTGCTTTTGAGTAGATCTTGCCTACTTATCTACTCTTAATAAATGAAAAAAACATATTTGTGAGTTAGTACTTCCATATTATACTATTGATTTTTAAAAATATGCCACTGGTATGAATATGCTGCTTCTTGGATTATCTGGGAGCCTATTTAGATAGATAATATGAAATCAGCTCATTAGCTACATTTAAATCAGATCTTGTATTGTACCATATATGTATTAATAAAACAGTTTGGCTGCGTTAAATGAATTTTCACTGCATTATTCTTCCTTTTTTCTAAGCATGAGCTGCAAAAAAAAAATAACACATGTTAAGATCATTTATGTACAGCACTGATTGATCAATGACTGTGATATGAGTTCTTATGTCTAGGACTGATATGATCTGACATGGCTGTTTCACTATGAGGCCCTTCAGTTAAATAATGTCCTCTTTTGGGACTTCTGAAATGTGGCTTCTCAGTGACAGCACCTGGCAGAGGAATAAGATTCCTTTGGAGATCCAGATGGCTCCCACCATGATGATATTTGAGAGAGACTTAAAGACATTCAGTAGGTGTTCTCCAAGGCTTGGGCTAAGTTGGCTGGATGCCCCTTACAGGATGAGTTTGTATACGTTTTGGCAGGAGTTGCCATTTTTCTTTATTTTTATTTTTTCTTTATTTATCTTGTGTTTTTTATATTGAATAAAATTCATATTTTATTTTATTTTAAATTTTATTTATTTATTTTTATTAATGCCACATTGTGAGCTACCAGAGTTATTTTGGAGTTGGTCAGTGCCTAGGAACACATAAATTAAGCATTAAATTTTAATTTTGAAAAGGAAAAGGAACCGAACAGGTAATGGTCGGGCTTTATTTTCTGTTTTAAAAATGAAAGGATGAGTGGAATTTGCCTGTAGATTCAGGTTGATGGACACAGCTGCTCATTGACTTGGCATTCAACTTAATGTAGTTTTCATGCAAATTGTTTTATTATGAAATTGGGTTCCTATTATGAGTAAACAATGTACTGTGTTTTTTAAAAAGATAGCCAATCCTTCCTTCCTCCCTCCCTCCCTCCCTCCTTCCTTCCCTCCTTAATTTGATGGTAAAAAGTATCTTTCTCACTTTTTTTCTATAGAGAAGATAATGTCAATGAAATTGTCATAAATGTAGTGCAGAGTTCCAAAATTAACACTATGTGGATGTCCTATTTTTCACTACACAATCATCTTTGTTGTAGTATTCAGCCTCCCTGATTTCTCATACTTCAGTTTAATTTCCATGGAGGAGAAAAAAATAACAGTACTTCTTGCCATTCCATTTCCCCAAAGATAAATAACAGTTCTAAAATACATTAGAAATAAATTCCAAAGTACCCTGAGAATAAAATAGAAACACAGGGGCTGTTTTTGCAGGAGAATAAATCTTTTGGAAATATTATATTTTTATGGAATTAACAGACAGTTTTTGGCACATTTTTGGCACAATAGTGCTTTAAATAGAATTTCTGTATTTCCCTCCCAGAATGAAAATTGTACTCAGGGACAGGGTCCCTTCCAGATGGTGAGTTTTTCCTGCTATTCAAGTCTTTCAATTTCACATTTATTTATTTAATTTATTTTTATAATCAAGTCCGTACCAAAAAGGGAAACATTCACAGTTGTTCAGATACAGAGCCTTACATAGAACAGGGTCAGAATGACCGAAATTATTAAGTGTGACAGCAATAGCAATCATAATGAATGTACAACTTGGGTTGAGTACTTTACCATTGATGTTTTGAGTAACTATTAATGTCTTGAGATCCTAATTAATAGCATCCAAGAAGTCCTCATCCAAGATCAAGTTAAGTACCCCTCAAATCTATGGCTTGACCATGAAAGTGCTGAAGCTAAGTTTATTTAAATCAAGGCTTTTAAAAGATAGAGTGGTTCTTAAAATGGTTGACCTAACTCAGCTGTTTTCCTGACTTCAAATAAGGTCATTACCTCCATAAAAAACCAATCCCCCCAAAAAAACAAACCAAAACCAAAAGCAGACTCTGTTGTTTTATACAACTGTCCTGACTCCTAAACAAGAGTCACCTTGTGGTGATATGGGTGACAAACATATTTAATAAATAAATTAGTAAATAAACAAATATTTTCAAATTACTCAATTAGTTCTTAACTATGCCCAAGTTACCTCCCCTGTTGAATAATCATGTCTGATTGGGGAGTAATTACCCCCAATTGGAATAGAGAGACTGCAGTTCAGAGCAGTCTAGTGAAGAGAAGGACCAGGGGAGGCATGATAGCACTGTTCCAATATCTGAGGGCTGCCACAGAGAGGAGGAAGGGGTCAACCTGTTTTCCAAAGCACCCGAAGGCCAGACTAAGAATAATGGATTGAAACTGATCAGGGAGAGATTCAACCTAGAAATAAGGAGAAATTTTCTGATAGTGAGAACAATCCACCAATGGAACAGCAGTTGTGGGAGCTTCATCACTGGAGGCTTTCAAGAAGAGATTGGACAGCTATTTATCAGAAATGTGTAGGGTCTCCTGCTTGGGCAGTGGCAGGAGGGGGTTGACTAGATGACCTACAAGATCCCTTCCAACTCTAATTATCTGTTAATATGTAATTTGATTGTAGCATAAATACTAAAGGATTTCCTCACTTATAGTTATTCCCAAATCAAGATCCCCAAAGACTGGAAGTTTATTTTATAAATATCCAATATGCCTAGGATGAAAGGGAAGATTCAATTACCTTCATAATTACCTTCATCCTGCTGAGCATAATTAGGAATAGAGTAGACTAGAATAGACTGGACTAGACTAGAATGGAATTGAATAGAAAATAGAACAGAACAGAACAGAACAAGGGAAGGATAATAATAATACTACAGCCCTACAACATGAGTAAATATATTTAGACATAAGAAAGTACTGTGAGAATTAGATGTTCGGCAGAGTGATGGCACGAGTGGGGGAAAAAAACCTCTCCCTGTCACTTCTGTGGAAATCTCACTGATTGAGGGATACAGGATAACATCCTGGCAAAGAAGTAAGATGGGTTCAGGGTGGCAAGGTTAACACTCATTCAGTGCCTTTCCTTCCCTATCGAATATTAAAATACATCAATCACTTGTGCAGGATTTACAGTGAGTTGCTTTTATTGACTTAGTTTTTCATGTAGTCCCTAGAAGCAGACTCTGGGTGAAGCTGATCGTGTCTGTTATCAGCTAATGTATTTTTCTGCTGCTGAAATTATGGGTGAAAACAGCCATAACGTATACAGGTAGTCCTTGACTTACAACAGTCCCTTGAGTGACCATTCAAAGTTACAGTGACACTGAAAAAGTGACGTATGACTGTTTTTCACACTTATGACCATTGCTGCCTCCCCTGGTCACGTGATCAAAATTCAGCCACTTGGCATCTGGCTCATATTTATGACGATTGCAGTGTCCCGGTGTCATGTGATCACCTTTTGAGACCTTCTGATAAGCAAAGTCAATGGGGGAAACCAGATTCACTTAAAGACCCTGTGACTAATTCAACAGCTGCAGTGGCTTGCTTAACAACAGTGGCAAGAAAGTTGTAAAATGCAGCAAAATGGAGCAAAACAACTTGACAGCTGTTTCACTTAGCAACATAAATTTTGGGCTCAATTGTGTTTGGAAGTTGAGGACTCCCTGTATTGACAGGGCCACATTTTGTTATTATTTTTTTCCCCTTTTCTGTTCTGATCTTTTAATTTCATTTTCTGGTTCACTTTCTGACAAAATCCACATTTCACCCTTTTCCACCCACCCCACTGGGCTATTTCTGTTCGGAGAACCTATTTCTGTTCTTCTGTGTGCCAATGATGCATTATTCCTCTCTTTAGTAGGTCTGAGACTGAATTTCTGTGTGCTCTTGCCCATTACTGCAGCTAGCTATGCATGACACCAAAGTAAAGTTTCTGAGAAATGAGTTATTCACTGCTACTGTCACATTTAAAATGGGATAAGGATGGAATGGGGATGATTTTCACTGTGAAAAGTACCAGGTCATTGCAGGCCTGTGAGTCGGTAGCTTTCTGTAAGAACCAACAAACACTCCGTCAACTATTAAAGAAGAAAGGTCTCAGCCGATCAGCTAAAACTGAGATAAAAACAAACTTATTGTTCTGACCCAGTTCCCCAAACATAACAGACCCTCTGATGTGAACTCAAAAGATTCCTTTATTAGGAATGCTGGCAGCCCTGGCAAAAAAAATTCTCTCACAGGCTAAAACAATCTGTCTGCCCAGAAGATAAATAGTTGTCTGCCACACCTATTCATCTCCATTCAAATGGGAGTAACCCAAGAAGGAGGAAGCAGTGTCCTCCGGTGACCAATAGCGAGCAGCAGTATTAAGATTCCATGGAGTAGTGGAAAGTATTTTATTTTAATTATCAATAATAAACAGAGGAGGTTCTTTATTCCAAATTAACTTTATTTCTATCACTGTCTCAGCTGCTCCTTAACCATTAACACAAATCCATAGATTGTAAACTATGGGAGATGCATTGCAACAATAGATTGCTGAACTATACCTACCCTTAAGTTATCAACTGGCAATAGTAAAACCAAGAACCAAAACGGAATACCTGGGCAACAGTAATTAACCAAACAAAGAACCTGTTCAGTCACAGCTCCCCGTGCTCACAAATAGGTGGCCCAAACACCATCTACACAACAAAGGACAAGCTAGGAAGGACAATTAAGATTGATCTTTGGGCAGAGTCATGCACTAGACTAGAACAAACATGGGGGACGGGGGGAGAGAGAGAGAGAGAGAGAGAGAGAACTTTTTGGTTATTGGGAAATAAATGGATTAACCTCCTTTCCACAGCAGCTTGACTCATGTCCCATCTGCCTGCATTCATGTAGCTTGGAGAAAGGGCAATTCTTTTCACAAGTCCAGTGGAGTAAACAAGCCATGATTTGATTGTTGATGATAAGTTCTACCTCTTAAAATGTGCTTTGATTGAGCAAGACAAAGTACCTGGCACAAAGCAACTACTCAAAGATACATCATCTTGGTAAACCATGTAGTATCTTCTGGAGAAGTATGCCCACACAAATATCACTTAGCACTTACACTTATATACCACTTCACAGTGCTTTACAGCTCTCTCTAAGCAGTTTACAGAGTCAACATATTGCCCCCAACTGTCTGGGTCCTCATTTTACCGATCTTGGAAGGATGGAAGGCTGGGACAACCTTGAGCCTGGTGAGATTCAAACTGCCAAATTGCAGGCAGCCAGCAATCAGCAGAAGTAGCCTGCAATACCTCATTCTAACCACTGCGCCACTGTGGCATTTCTGCTCCTTTCATCCTAACAAAAGTATTTTCTACCATACACATATACAAGGCTAGAATGAGATTCAACCTAAAAATGAGACATTTTCTTCTGATAGTGAGAACAATCAATCAATTGAACAACTTGCCTTCAGAAGTTGTGGGAGCTTCACCATTGGAAGCTTTCAAGAAGAGACTGACATCTGTCAGAAATGCTATAGGGTCTCCTGCTTGAGCAGTGGGTTGGACTAGATGACCTACAATGTCCCTTTCAACTTTGTTATTCTATTGTATTTTAAGGCCTCAATGTGTCCATGTCAAACCCATGAACACCAGCAGTCTGTCACAGTTGGAAGGAGAAAGTTTGTGTTAGCTCAGGCAACTAAAGTGACTCCCTTCTCTAATCCATGTTCTCAATCTACTTTCTCAGAGAATGTAAACTGTCTGCAAAACCAAAGAATCATTTAGGAATATTGATAAAGAGAGAAGAACCTCATTGGGAAACAAGATCTCTGTTACTGGGAGGTAACAGAGAAAGTAATACAGCAACAGCAATTTTATTCAAAAAGCTCAGCCTTTGTTTAAGTGGTATTCAGCTGGCTCGAACCATTTCTGGCATACCGGTAGTGGAAATTTTGAGTAGTTTGGAGAACTGGCAAATACAACCTCTGGCTGGGCCCACCCTCCTGCCTCCGCTGTTCCCTGTCCTATATTCCCTTGTTTTTTTAGCTCAGCTGATAAGTGAAGCAGAGTGGATTGCCATGCCTCAGCTGAGCAAAAAATCAGCTCTGCTGACCAGCTGACACCAATGGTGACCTGTGAGTCTTGTGCACGCTCTCATAGAACCGGTAAGAAACTATTTGAAATCCCACCACTGTATTACGTGCAATCATATTATGTTCTAATTTGCACAACTCTATATTATGGAGTTGTCTTCTTGTCTCTTTGAGGGTTTTGGTTTGGCCACCGCTGTTACCATAATAGACATTCTGCTTAGGGAAAGCATGTTCTGATCTCCATCACTGAAGAACTCTAGGGAGATGTTTCTCCTAGAAGATGAAGAGAGCTCCTTTGCTTATGAAACAACTTGTCCCACTTTCTGCATAGCCCTAACAGATACCATTCTCCACATGCAATTGAACACTGAATCAATGCCAGGACACCGAAACAATTTCCCTGTGAAACAATAACTGCCTGCCATATCCATCCTGGAATGACTTCCACACCGTGGAATGGCTGACTATTGTTTGCTGTTTCAGAATATCAAACTGATGCAAGACTCTCGCCAGCTCATTCTGCTTCTTCTCTGCCACTTATATGGGGAGCTTTGTTCTCAAAAGCTGTTGTCATTACTTAGCAGCAGAAAACTAGTAATCTCAAATGCATTATGAGCAAACAATCAAACAACAGAGAAAGCCCCCCAGCCTTAACAGAGCTCAAAACCTCTGCATGTCCTCCCACACCTTTCATTCTCTTTCGCAACAGCTTTTCTCTTTCCCCCCTACACCTGCCATTGTGCATCCTTTGACACTGTGAAATGACAAATGTCTCTGCTAACAGCTGTTACCTTGTCCTTATGGCATGTTTCCATGTGAATCACCTAAATGTGAGTAAAAAGCTTTAATAACAATTCTCCATTCTCCCTGCTGGAAGAGCACTTCTGTCCTCTGTGCAGACAGAATTTTTTCCCCCAGTCAGTCCATGAAATTTCTGACTTTCTCCTTAGGGTCTCCAAAGGACAGTTAATTTACAAAAAATGTGGGGGGAGGAATCTCTTTAGGCAGCTATGAGAACTGAATTTATTTGCTATTATTTCTATAACTTCCCCTAGTGGCCAATATGAATGCTGGTGAGTTTACCACTTTGAGTGTGGCTTTAATTTTTATTTTCCTAGAGAGAAAAAAAATCTGCCCTCCAATTCTTTAATAACTTAAAGCATGTAAACTTGGAATAATTGGACCTGGTTAAGCAATTTTTAAAGCTCATGAGAAAAACTTTAGAATAATGAATAATGACAACAAACATATCATGTTTGCATCAGACTTCATAAATATGCAATTGCTTGTAAAATTGTAAATATGTAATGGCATCATTTTTGTTGATGATGCAAACACCATAACCTGTACACTATAAAGGTTGTAACAGGTATTGCTTGACATATGATCAGCAGCAAATGGTGACCCAAAGAAGACAACCACTACAACAAAGCAGTAGTAGCAATATGGTAATTTGGATACAACTCTTCCACCCTCCCATCCCCTATTCAAAAAAGTAGGAAATTGCAGAAAGCGTAAGGATACGGTTTGAAGAAATGATGTAGATTTGGAAGCAGGATCAAGATCAGTGTTTGAAAACAAGCAGGGGAAGCATATAACACTGCATGTTAGGATCAGTAGACCCACGTGGCGAGCCATATCACTAAAAGCACTCAGAAACTGCTTGGTGCTGCCAAATGTGACAAACAGTGTGTGATAGTATGTGGCAATCACCCTGGGAAACTGAACAGAGCTGCAGCCCAAGCAATGCTTGGCCAGAGGCAGCTTAATCCACAAATGTGGGCATGGTAAATGTCTCAAACAGGACTTTCCCTAGTTTCTTGGGCAGTAAAGGTGATGGGGAGGGGGGCAAATATACTTTCAGACTTGCAAGACTGGTGTCAGCTTTGTGAAGTGGTCCTTTCAGCCCTTTCAGCAGTTCCAAGAAGGCTCCAAACCCATTTGTGCTATTCAGGTGACCCTGAAGGCACAGATAAACCTTCAGGTAATCTCAACAACTCTCAGAAAGAGTGCTAATGACCAGATGTCTGCAAGGAATATAAATCCTCCATCCTCCACCATTCAGTTAGAACTGAAGAAACATTTTGGATGAGAAGCAAAATGTCTTCAAGGAAAAACAAAATCCTGTTGTTTTTTTGAAAAAGCACCTTTGGGACAACCATGACCTGGATGAGTGAGAATCTCCATAGAAATTTCTCCATTGTAATGGAGATAGTTTAGAAGTAGAGATGGCCTACAGATGGCTTAGAAGTGTTTGCAGTATGACTACTATTGTGAGACAACCCAGGAGCACAACACAGCACATAGAGGCTTTGTCTTTTAACAGTAGTTTATATAGAAGACTGCTATATACATACAGTACATACATGTGATAGGCACATACCAGGCAAGCAAGCAATCTTCATTACTCTGCACAGAGAACTACAATGGAGATAGAACACGAGGAGGAAGAGACACCCTTTCATGGCCTCCCTTATATAGACAGCTTCTTAAAGTGGTAATACACATGCTGACTCATCCTCAATTCATCATCTTGGCTTACAACCTTATAGCAACTGGTCAGCTATTAAAGTATTTCTCTGACAAAAACTATATATTTTTTAAAGAAACTATTTTTAATACCTTATTTCATCTTCAGCACTTTACGGGTGTTACTGTATTGTCAGTTAAGCAATGAAAGAATCAAGAGGCATCATCGTTGGGATATATTTAGGTCATGAGTTGGCCTTACTCCTCAGTGGTGGGATTCAAAATGTTTTACCACCGGTTCAGTGAGGGTTGCTTGGGTGTACTTTCCGCACATGGGCATCAAGCATGTGCTTTGCGTGCACACAGAGGCTTTCCTACTGACCTTGTCCTGCACTCCTGCACTCTCCCTGTGTCTCGTGGCAATCCACTGTGCCGTGCAATGCAGCTGAGGTTCCAAAGGGGGAAATAAAGGTCAGTATGGAGGCAGGGTGGGCAGGTGGGCCCAGCAGCTGATCGTCGGAGTGAACCAGTTTGCTCCTAGGTGATCTTTGGAGCTAAACCGGTAGAATCCCAACCCTGTTACTCCTGCTGTTTAAGGCAGTCAGCTTGGAGATAGCTAAAGACAGAACCATGTAGGATTGACAACCAATGCAACTCCTGAAATATTAATGTTAGGTGCCAATATTGTATTACCCCAGTTTTTGCATTTTGCATGAACTTCAGTTTTTGGGTGGTCCTTAAGGGCACACCCACATAGACTGCATTGCAGTCATTCCTTTGTACTTCTGAGTCTAAGTATCCAAGTTTACCTAAGGCCCACTATGCTTACTGTAACTGTTGTTTTTATATCATGAATTGTGGCTTAGATCATGCCTTCTTACAGCTCCGATGGTCCTTCTACCCTTATTTCTTGCCACTGACTACACATTAGCCCTAGCAGTGCTTACTGGGATGATGATGACTATGCATTCATTCTTGATTAATTGACACTCAAGTTAGTCTGTTTAGTTTTATGACATTGCATGGCATACTTTGAACCATAATTTAGCTACAAAGATAACATTAGGGGATCATTAGGATGAATTTTGGTGGGACTGTTTATTGTTTGGTGCATAGTGCAAGCACCTGTTTTACAAACCCATTGATTGAGATGCAATTCAATATTTTCAGCTGCAACAGAAAATATACAGTGCTTCTTACTGTTTCATCAAATAGGACAAATTATTCATGGATATGGTAATATTCTTTTAGAAACTGTTACAGAGACTATCCTGAAGTAGAAGATACAATTTACATTTGAGAAATACTGTTTATTAACATGGTTTTACCTCAATAGATGCACTAAATGAAACTTAGTTAGGTCATGATATTAGGAAACTCTGTTCCAAGAGATAACTGCAATTCCACAATGACTGTACAATAAAAAAAAATGTAAGGGTTAGATTTTCGCAACAATCCTCTTTTTTTGTCTTGATTGGACATCAGACAGTCAAATGTTGATTGCTGTAGTGTTTATGTGAAATGTAAATGACACATTGTGAGAAAATGTGCAATTATTCATTTAATGGCTTTTTAGAGCAGCAGGGACACGTTTTAGAATTTCAACTCTGGATAAAATAACCAAATGTACAGAGGAAGCAATTAAGCATAATTATAAAATAATCTGTTTGGGTCTGTTTTTCCCCTTCTTTATTGGAGAATTTCTGTGCCTTGGAACATGTGTTGCAAAGATTCATAAGTGTTCTTTCAAGAAAATATACCCCCATCTACAAAGGGAGAGAGTGGGAAAAAACCAGTTAAAATTGGCAATTTCAGAACCAGACACATATCCAATGGTCCACGTCAGGACAATGGGCCAAAAAAGGACTTTGGGTGTCCTAACCAAATAACCAAATAACCTGCTCCCTAAATTATAGAGGATGGCAAAGAGATGAATTTTTCTGACATTTTTGCTATTAGTGTTGTGTGGGTGGCGGAATATATCATTATAATTATTTTTAAAAATAAATCTGCTGCAATAGAAAAAAAGTATAAAGCAGCGAAGGAAGTGGGGTATGTGTGAAAAATCAGTTCCCTGGCACTGCCATCTATAATGCCATGATAGTCCAACAATGTTAAAGAATAATTTCACTGCTCTTTCTCTTTTAAAATAGGTAGCTTTGGAATTATATTCTGTTTTATGGGCAAAGTTTTATGTTACAGGCTTGCAGGATGCGGGAAAATAGGCGGGTTCTAACAACAAAATGCAAGTTTCTCCGTCAGATTTCCCACCCTAATTTTGACAAAATTATCATCCTTCCTGTACATTTTTAAAATATTCACAAAAGGAAAAAGGAAAGGATCTTCCGCTCCACCCTCCACCCCCAGTTCTTTGTTAAGTGGAAAGAGAAGTGGAAAAAAACCCTACCATTTTTTATAATACAAAAAAACTAGATCTTGAATTGAGTTGGCACAATAAGTAAAAATGCCAACAGAACATGTTTGAGTAATGTTACCTAACAGTGGGAAGGATGTAACCAGGGGTGGGCTTCAAAAATTTCAGCAATGGGTTCTCTACCTGGTTGCTGGGTGGATGTGGCCATAGTGGTGTGGCCTAGTCAGTCTCCTGCACTATGGTGAGAGGGGCATTTTCGCCTTCCCTAGGCTCCGGAGGCTTTTCTCAAACCTCTGGGAGGGCGAAAATTGCTTCCCCGGGCTCCGGAGGCCCTCTGGAGGCTGGAAGCAGGCCCGTTTCCAGACATCCAGAACTTCCAGTAGGCCCATTTTTTGCCCTCCCCAGACTCCAGAGGCTTTCCTCAAGCCTCTGGGAAGGCAAAAATTGCCTCCCCTGGGCTCCGGAGGCCCCCTGGAGGCCAGAAATAGACACATTTCTGCAACTTCCGGGAGCCCATTTCCCTACCCTCCCTGAGCCTCTGTGTGGGCCCTGCACTTATCTCGCATCCAAAATGGGCCATGTGGAGACTCCTGGGAAGAGTGGGGAGGGGAGGAGCAGTGTGGATGGGGTCAGCCAAGGGTGGGATTTGGCAGTTCACTAAACCTTCCATAACATTAGCAATGGGTCTGCCTGAACCCGGACAAATCTGTAGAAGCCCACCCCTGGCTGTAACTATTCAAACTGAGACCTCAACTTCTGTTGATGGAAAATCATGTTTGTCCAATTCTGTAATCTTCCTGAAAGGGCGGGATGAAGAGAAGAAGTCTTTCTATAGGAAAGGTATCTGGTTTGGAATGAGTTCACGCTATTATGGAATTCACATATGTGACATCCCTATGTGAATACAACATACAACAGTTCATTAAGTGACTATTTTAAGAAAAAATGATTTATGACCAGTTTTCACACTTATGACCATTGCAGCATCCCCCATGGTCACGTGATCACAATTTGAATGCCTGGCAACTGCCATGTACTTATGACAGTTGCAGGGTCCTGGGGTCATGTGATCTCCTTTTGCAACCTTCTGACAAGCAAAGTCAATGGGGAAGCCACATTTACTTAACCATGTCACTAAACAACCGGCGTGATTCATTTAACAACCATGCTGAGATGACCTAGGGTGGGATACAAAGTAAAAACAGCTGAAGCCCCTTTTATTCCTTCACTTTGCTTCAAACCTCCAAATATCCTTGACTGGAGACAAAAAAACTCCCCCACAAGCAGTTACAAAAAGGAGGAAATGCTGTTTAAACTAAAAATGCCTATAAATTATAAAGACTAAAAACAACACAGACCATACTGAAGCAATTAAGGGAACCAGGCAAGATAAGTGCTTGAAGATGTCCACAGATATCAGAACACACACTGGGAAGGACACCAAACTCAGAGAAGAAGGACAGACTAGAGATATTTCCATGCTTTGTTTCCAACACTGGCCCATACACATGTCTGTCCTTTTAACCAGTTCTGCAGCCCGTGAAGGGGATCAAGGCCCTTTCCTCCCCCATGGACCATGCCATTATGTCTCTCCCTTATCCTCTCCTCCCTGCCTGCCCTAGGATAGAGAGGGGATGGGCCTGGGTCTTCCTCTGACTGCTCAGCCAGCCTCCTCCACAACCTCCAGAACCACACTTCCACTCCCTGTTGGCTGTTTCTCCTCTCCCTCAGAGTCAGTCTCTAACAGAGGCATGACACATGCCAAGAAATGTTGTAAAATGGATCAAACTCACATAACTGTCTCGCAATGGTAATTTTGGACTAAATTTGGTCATACGTCAAGGACTCCCTGTACATAAAAACAATGCTGCTGGGATTCTGATGATATTTCTATTTCTTTTTAAAGGAATACCAAGTCCAATTTCCACGTTTTTTAGATCTTTCATCCCACCAGTGAAAAATCAAGTTAATTCCAGTACATTTTAAAGCATCAAATGGCATCCTTGATGTGAATTTAAAACCATAGGTTCCATGGTCACTGCAATCAAAAAGAATATTAGTGAACTACACTGAGATGAAAAAAGCATTGAAGCACCATCCATTGTTCTCTATGACATATTTTATTTTCATCTATAGCTCTCATATTCTCTCCTCTCCTGTAGATTCCAATCCTATGCAATCTCAGAGCTCAAAGGACATTGCTCCCACTGAAAGCATAGGGAATTATTTTTCTTGATTGACAAAAAAAATACTTTGTCATATTGAGGGTTAAGATTTCAGCACCCATTAATTCTTCAAATCTCATTCACAATAGCAAGAAAGTGCAAACTAAGCTGGCAAAAACTTCACAGCAATCATTGTATATTACGAATAATACAATGCACAGTGATTGTCACCCAGTATTTGCTAGCTTGCTTTCCTTATCTTTGTGTGTTTGAGTATGGAAAAATAATCGGTATTTTTTTTCTCTTTTCATTCTTTTTGGGCAATGAACTTTCTTTGCCTTTAAAACTTTTTGTGGTTGATAGAAGTCAATATGAAGATTTCCATTTTTAATAATATTGGTTTTATATTTTTATAATAATTGTATTTTAACTATTGTTTTTATTTGGTTGTTGTATGCTGCCAGAGTCACTTCTTGTGAGATGGGTGGCTATGGAAATTTGTTTAAACTCAAATTGATTATTTTTTTTGATTATGTTCAAATAATCTTCATTAACTAATCTTCTGGAGTCACAGAATTTGGACAATCATCCATTCTCCAAAGGGGTTACAACGACACAAAATAAGGTATTAAAAATACTATTTTTTTTAAAAAAAAAGTAACCAAAGCTAATTCTAAACATTTTTAAAATGTTGTATTTGCTAGTTTTTTCTCTGACGATGAACCATCCTGTATGGTCCCCAATAGAACATTAATGAACCTTTCTCCAAAGCCCACCTCCTGACTAACTTCATGTCCATTCTGAAGAACCAATCATCGAGAAATCTACCAGATTATGGAAGTGACCAGTCTCTCTTCCAGAGATCAAATATCAAAGGAGAACAGAGGGGACCAAGTACCAGGTGGAAGAGTCTACAAAATACTTCAATTCTCCTTATCTTTTACAACATATTGATGAGCTTGGTTTTGATTATATCACAGCTAGCAAGATTTCTAGATCAAATGGAAACTGGAATTCTATACAGAAATGACAATTGCTTGATAAAGCTTACTTACCGATTCTTATTTTCTGCAGATTTTTGCAACGTAGTTCAGTGATGGCTGCTGAAGATGTATGGACGTCAACTCCCAGAATTCCCCAATCAACATGGGAGAATGCAATGCCTGATGGAGGGTTCTAGGAATTGAAATCCATATATCTTAAAGTTGCTGAGATTGAGAAAATAAACTAGTCTCTGTGTGATTTAGCAGCCATTATTTATTTCCAATGTTTTTTGTGCAATCATACAGGGAAGGTCACGTCTATCTTTCCTAGGGATATTGGAATGCATACAGAGCTCCAGATTGGATGTATGCAATTTTATGCGTTGCATATCAGAATATTCTTAAAGAGTTAAATTTAAAAAAAATTAAGTCTACAGCTTTTAAAATAAATAAATAGACTGACACTTATGTTTATTTCCCCATCACCTCGGCATAGCCCATAATGGCCATCTGTGGGTTATGGAATTAATCCGGCTCATGCAGAGAGATCTCTATGGCCCTCTGGTGAATTAATCACACTTCATATTGCATCCAAGAAACAAACACTGCACTTGATATGGTATGCATGGTGATACAGCTGGAGCTCTTTCTAGGTTTTAAAATAACACACCAGTCATTAACTTACTTCATTTGTTTGTTTAATGACCTGGAGGAGATTATTTTCAGGACAACAGAGTGTAAAATTTAATTCTGGAAGAGATTTATGGAAGGAGGAAACCTTTCTAGAATTTGTATGCCATCTTTATCAGTATAATTAATTGGCTGTCAAGAGATCTGCTACCCCAGACATCTTGCTAACAATTCCCACTCATATGAGTAAGTGAACATAAGGTCTGTTTATTTCAATGGGGCAGAGTTACCTGGCTTTGAACATTCAACTGTGGTAAATAAGGGCAAAAGATCCATTTCTTCACTTCTGATATGAAAACATAAGAAAACTGCTGATTCAGAACAAAAGTTTCTTTAGTCTAAGATTCTGTGTCACACCAGAATGAGGCCCAATTTAACTGACGATTTCAGATGTTTTTATTTATTTATATTTATAGTTCCTATTTCTTAACTACCCATCTCCCTCAGAGAGGCTCTTTGTTTCAATTCATGTGGGTTCCTCAAGATTTAGTATTTAGTATTTATTTGATTTGTCAATTGCTTACAAGATACAGGTATACGAATAAATATAGTTTTGAATGCATGAGATAGATACTTTTAAGAAAAATAAAAAACAATAGGACAGGGACAGTAGGCACGATTAGTGTGCTTATGCACGCCCCCTACAGGCCTCCTAGGAAGGGGGTGAGGCCAATAGTAGACAGTCTAAGGTTAAAGTTTTTGGGGTTTGGGGAAGAAACCACAGAGTCAGGTAGAGTATTCCAAACATTGACCACTCTGTTGCTGAAGTCGTATTTTCTGCAGTCAAGTTTGGTGTGGTTAACCTTGAGTTTGTATCTATTGTGTGCTCTTGTATTGTTATGATTGAAGCTGAAGTATTCATTTGCAGGTAGGACATTGCAATGTATGATTTTGAATATAGTTTGAATTTAACTTATGGAATACAAACTAAAGAACACTTTTCTAACAGTGACCATAATATGATTGACTTTTGTCTCAACATACACTCACACAAAAATCATCACAATGACATAATCCCCAATTATAACTTCAAAAAAGGCAACTATGATCTTATAGACAACGATCTCTCATCCCTTGATAGGCAATCTCTATTCACTGGATGCAATACTGTTGAAGATCATTACAACATATTTTTACTTGAAGTCAAAAGAGTCACCAAACTATATGTACCAACAACAACTCCCAAAACAAAACAAAAAACAGATTACCAACAACAATAAGAAAACTTCAATCCAAAAAGAGATCACTCTGTGGAAAAACATAGCTGGTCACGTTGCCAATTTCAAAAGCTGATACAAAAATTTATGCCACCAGATAAAGAATGAATGCACCAATTATCACATAAAAAAAGAGGAAAACGTTCTACACACAAATTTCACCCACATTTTTTACAATTTTGTAAACAACAAACTAAAAGACTCAAGGTCCATCCCACACCTGAAAGGACCTAATGGTAAAGACTGCAATGATGACACCATTAAAGCCAACACATTCTTCGGCTCACTATTTGTAAACAGCAATGGATCATGCCCAGTATTTCCTAGCCGAACCACAGAAAACTACAATGATCTAATACATATCGATTTAACAGAAGACAATGTTGAAAAAGCACAACACAATCTAAAACTATCTCTATCTATTGGACCGGATGGAATATGTGCCTACTTCTTAAAAAAGCTATCCACTGCCATAGCAAAACCTCTAAGCATAATCTTTGAAAAATCTTTCAGGACCAGCTCCTTGCCAAAACCATGGTCACAAGCCAGGGTCATCCCTATCTTCAGAAAGGGACACCACAGCCTAGTTGAAAATTACAGACCAATCTCCTTATGCTGCATCACCTGCAAAGTCATGGAATCAATTATTAACCAATCCATTATATTCCACTTAGAGACAAACAACCTACTCTCTAATAAACAAATTGGTATCAGAAAAAAACTATTCTGTAATCTGCAACTCTTACACTGCAAAAAAATATGGACTACACAACTCCATCAGGGCAAAGCAACAGATGCAATCTACATAGACTTCTGTAAAGCCTTTGATTCAGTGGTACATGACCAACTATTCCTAAAACTAAAATCTTATGGTATCTCTGGACAACTGCATAAGTGGACAGAAGCATTCCTGTCAAACAGACAACAAATGGTCAAAACTGGGTGTGTCCTATTAAATTCTGTACCTGTCAATAGTGGTGTCCCCCAAGGCAGTGTTCTAGGACCAACTCTCTTCATACTCTACATGAATGACCTCTGTGATCATATTAAAAGCAACTGCGTTCTCTTCGCTGATGATGTAAAGCTGTTCAATACCACGGACAATACTGCTACCCTTCAAAAAGATCTTGACTATCAGAATGGTCAAACAAATGGCAACTTCAAATCTCAACAAATAAATGCTCTGTCTTACATATTGGCAAAAAAAATCAGAAAATAAAATACAAGCTGAATAGTCAAGACCTTGTTGATGATCCAAACTCTGTCAAGGACCTTGGAGTACTCATCTCTAATGATCTAAGTGCTAGAGCCCACTGTAACTTCATAGCCAAAAAGGCATTAAGAGTTGTTAACCTAATTCTACATAGCTTTTTCTCTGGTAAAATAAGTGGGAAAGATCTTGCTGAGGAGGAAAGTCCTGGGAAGGAAGGCAATTCCAAATCCTCTAACAAAGCAGGCTCAAACCTCAGAGCCAAATCCTCCCCTTCCTCATTTACCAAGTCCTCAACCTCTGACAAAGCAGGCTCAAACCTCAGAGCCACAACACATAACTATATATATACTTATACCTGTTATCTTGTAAGCAATTGACAAATCAAAATAAATAAAATAAAATAAAAAAATAAATTGTTATATACTATATTTAGATTGGACCAGAGGCGGTGTAGTTCTAGATATTGTTTCATGCTTTCTAAAAAATTCCTGACTGCTCTTGCTTTTTTGAATCTTATGTTTTAATGTTTGTTTATATTGTGAGTTTTAAGGCTATGTTGGCCATAATGTCAGTTGTATAAATCTATACCTAAAATGCTCAGGACATAGGATGGGAGGGAACTCAGAAATGAGCATTTTCTGCAGGAGCTTCCTTCCCTGTGGGACAGCTGCAGTCAGATACAAGATTGGTGCCTTCATCCTGACATTTAGAGAGCCTGTGAAAACATGGTTGTTCCAAAGAGCAAATGAGATAATAGCACGAGTGGTAAGTGCAGAATGCTGTTAGTATAAATATAAAATGCGATGATGGATAGGATGTGCAGCTGTTTTATTATGCTATTGCTATAGCATGTTAAAGATACACTTTTATTCATTTAGGTTTCATGACAGTGTTTGAAGATATTGCTGCACATCGCTTAGCACTGTACAATAGCGGCAGCTTAAAATCAGTCAAAATAAGAAACACAGTATATCTAAGAAACTCAGAAAGGTTGATAGAGTAGCAAGTAGCCTTTAAGGTCAACCTCCATGCCTAGTCCAGCATCCCTCTGTAATATATCTCTCCAACCTCCACCTGAACACAAGAACCTGAATGTTATCAGGTTGAACTGATCTTTTGTGCCTTTATATTGTGGCATCAGTTCAGAAAAATCCTACAGTATCTCATGCGGTCTTCAATTTCTCAGTTGACCAATCTTCCATTTGTCCTGGCTGCCTTTCTTTAAATCTGCTCTACATTTTCTGAATCATCTTCAGAGTGAATAGGACAGAATCAGGTGTCCAAAAGGAGCTGGAACTAGAGTGGAATTAGTACTTCACACATTAAAGGCACAAGGGTCTCAACCACTGATCTTCCTATAGAGGACATGGGAAGTATGCAGCCTGTGATTTGGTCTTACTTAGTACATAGTCATCAAGGCAAGTAACTACCAATAACTGCATCCTACAAAATCACACCTGATGGCAGTGAATTTTATCATTTAACTATGATGTAGTTAAAGAGTACCAAAGTACTTTAAAATAGTCCCAAAGATGCTTTTTCAGGAGGCAACTGGATTTTCTGTTTTGGATTTCTAGCTATTCCACTTCTTAGAAAAAGAGAATTAAAAGATAGTCAATATTTGAGTACAGAGGAAAAAAAAGATTAAGCATTTCAGTGTCATGTGAGTTGTGCAGGTGAGCTGATACAGCCTCCTATTTCAAAGACATTTTTCAGGGGGCCAGGTGTTGAGAAAATATTCCCTCTGGGGATAAATCACAGAAGCTAATTACAAGTTGGTCACCAAACAATGATTGTGGTTAATAAACATGCACACACCAAATAGATTGTTTTGGATCCTCTGGGGAATTCTGCATTAGGAAGAAGAATTGAAAATGGATTTGAAGCACTACTGAGCAAGACAATACCTGGAATAATGACGATTGGCAAGGAACACCACAAATGTGTTTGTGGTGTGTGGGGTGGTTTGAGAACATGCTTTTCTACAATGGGGTCTCCTGGGCCATGAATAGAAAATCAAGGAAGAGCAGCAGAAGATGTGGTGGAGGAAGGGGAAGAGCGGGAGTTTATAGAAAATGAAGATATATATTGGTGGTTTCCCAAGAAATCAACAATGGAGGACAATGAAATGACCATACATAATTTTCCTCTCCTTTTCTATAAATGATGAGAGTGGGGCTGTCATGGCTTATGTTATTAGGATGCTGAGATGGAAGACCATTGAGAAATTGACAGCTTGAAAGTTCGAAACCCAAGAGTAAGCTGTGTAATGGAATGAGCTCCTGTCAATTTGCCCCAGATCCTGACAACCCTTGGAGTTTGAAAACATACAAATGCAAGTAGATAAATAGGTATCACTTCAGTGGAAAAATACCAGGAGTCCCTTTGGGCATCTCCTGGGCAATGGTGATGTCACCAGCTAATCTTTTCACTGTCTCCCAGAGTTTGCTCGAATTCATGTTCAATGCATCAGTTCACAAAACTGTAGGGTTTGCCAACAGCTCCATTTCTTTGGCTCTCAAAACACAACTGTTGCATTCATTCTGTGATTTACATTTTTACGGAAATTGGAGAAAAAGTGAGCTTCTTCTTCCCTTAATTGGAGATCCATGTTCTCTAATTTCAAGATGATACAAGGCAACAGTCCCAAAGAAACATTTTAAGGAAGAAGTTGGGGTGGATGACTATCAAATGTGGTCTGATGCAGCTTGTGGTCTGCTGAGCTACCTACTTATCATTTATTTTTTATATATAAATTTTATTGAATTTACAATTAAAAAAATAACATAACAACATTACATAAGAAACAGAGAGAGAAAAAGAAGAAAGAAAGAAGAGAAAGAGAGAGGAAAAAAAAAAAAAACGCTCGGTCTTGCGACCGAAAAAGGAGAAAAAGAAGTATAAAAGAGAGAAAAAAAACAAAGAGACGGAAGAAAAAAGAAAATACGTTAAAACCAGACAGATATTCTTTTTGACAGTCTACAAGATCCAATTCTCCTACCTTACTTTAAATATACACATCTTATCACTATTTATGGTTATTTATGCTTATTTATGCTCATTGAACAGTTTATCTCTGATATAACCAATTATACCATGCATTCCAATTATTATCAAATGCTGAAGACTCTTTATTTTTAAGAGCTATGGTTAAATTGTCCATTTCTGCGCAGTCACATATTTTCTGAATGACCAATTGATCTGTAGGTAAACGGGATGATTTCCAGCACTGGGCAAATGCTAATCTGGCCGCAGTTAGAATATGAATTATTATATATTTCGTCTTTTTAGGAAAATGTTTATCAGAGATCCCTAGTAGGAAGAACTCTGGTTTGTATTCAATTTGTTCTTTGGTTATCTCCTCCAGCCATTTTCTAATTTTTTGCCAGTATTTCTGGGCTTCTTTACAGGTCCACCACATATGAAAGTAGGTTCCCTCTATGTTTTTACATTTCCAACATTTTGGACTAGGGTTTGGGTTCATTTTCGCTAACCTCGAAGGGGGTAAGTGCCATCTATATAACATTTTATACATATTTTCTTTGTACGCCGCAGATTTCGTAATCTTAATGATTCTATTCCAGATCTTTTCCCATTCTGTTAATGTAATGCTTCTTCCAATATTCCTACTCCACATTATCATGTTCCCTTTCACTATCTCTTGCTCTAATTCTACCTCCAATAAATATTTATAAAATTTAGAGATATTCTTTTTATTTGATCCTAATAAGATTTTATCTAAGTGTTGTAATTTGCTATAGATTCCAAACTCTTTGATATCTTGTTTGTATCTACTATGGATTTGTATATATAACCACTGATCAATTTTAAATCCCTGTTCCTGTAAGTCCTGTCGAGTTCTTAATTTTCCTAAAGGGTCTAATAAATCTTTATATTTAGTTGTTTTTGTTATATCCAAATTGTTGGGATGAACCATTGCCTCCATTGTTGAAAGCCAAATCGGAATTTTTAAATAATGTTTTTTACATATTTTTTTCCAATTAGTTAATAGTGAATCTCTAATAAGATGTCTATGAAAGTACGCCTGTTTAGTTTTCCCCACATCCCATAGAAATGCGTGCCATCCTCTCTGAAGGTCGTGCCCTTCCAAGGCTAGAGTTCTTTTATTCCGTAAATTGACCCAGTCTTTTAACCATAATAAGTTGGCTGCCCAATAATATAATTCCCAGTTTGGAAGCGCTAGGCCACCTCTACTTTTTGCATCTTGTAAGGCCTTAATACTGATTCTAGCTTTTTTCCCTTGCCAAATAAATTTAAGAGTTACCTTATTTATATCATCAAAAAAAATTTTTGGTAATTTTATTGGGATTGTCTGGAATAAGTAAAGGAGTTTTGGTAAAATGTTCATTTTGATTGTGGCAATCCTGCCCAGTAAAGAAAGCTGCAACTTATTCCAAGATTCTAGATCTTTCTTAATTTGCTGTAACAGTTTATCATAATTATTCTCTTTGAGTGATTTACTATGTGGTGTTAACCATATGCCTAAATATTTGACCTTTTTTTTTTTGTTGCCTGTATCCCCATGGTTTTTTCTAATTCTTTCCTCTGGTTCTCTGTTATCATTTATGATACCACTCTGGGAGCCTTAGAACTGAGAGAAAAAAAATCAGGTCATACAGCTGAAAATGCCATGTTCCCAGGAGCCTGGATCTATAATACTTTCAAGAATACTGGGGGCAGGGAGGGGGGTTGTTGGGGAGGAAGCCACAAGGGTTTTTAAAATGTTGCTTTCCTGTGGACTAATTGGGCAATGTCTTTTTTTTTTAAAGGGAGGCTAAGTCTTAGAAGTGATTTGCTTCCATCCCACATACTGTGGCACACAGAATATAAAGCAACATTTCTTTCACACTAGAACCGGGGTCTACAACCTGCAGCTCTGGAGCCATATATGGCTCTTTCGGCCCTCTGCTGGAGCTCCCTGTTGGCTGATCCCACCACTGTCTGGCCCTTCCCCTCCCTGTCTTTCCTTGCCTGGCTTGAGAAGGTAAAGGTAATGGCGGGAGATGGAGACTCGCTCCATATTCCAGAGGAGGTGACTGGGTGGGAGTGAGTGATGAGTTGGCCATGCCCACCCAGTCACACCAGTTCCCGGTGGCTCCCAATATTTTCTTTTCTGTAGGAAACAGGTCCAAATGGCTCTTTGAGTGTTTAAAGTTGCAGACCCCTGCACTAGAAGAAAAGTTTTGTTTGTACGGGGCAGAGAGTGTTGAACTTTATTAGGTTCTGCTTTGACTCAAGGATGCCAGCTGCTTAAGCTTGATCTGAATTGCCCTTTGTTCCATATTATGGGTAGAGCAGAAGACATATACTGCATATATTCCACGATCCTTAATTTACAACCATTCATTTAGTCCGAAGTTAGAACAGCACTGAAAAAAGTAACTTATGGGAACTATTTTCACACTTACAACTGTTATAACATCCCCACAATCACACAGTCAAAATTCAGATGCCTAGCAACTGGCTCATATTTATGATGGTTGTCTTGGGGTCATGCGATCCTCTTTAGTGACTTCCTGACAAGCAAAGTCAATGGGAAAGCCAGATTGACTTAACAGTTGTGTTACCAACTTAACAGCTGTAGTTATTCACTTAACAACTGTGACGAGGAAAGTTCGTAAAATGTGTCAAATTTCACTGAACAACTGTCTTCCTTAGCATCTGAAATTTTGGGCTCCACTGTGGTCATAACCTGAGGATCATCCATATAGAAAATGCTGTGAGTTGCTCAGCTTTGCAGCCCAACAACTTCAATTAGCCCATCTCTAATGAGGAAAGAGCTCCATGCTTTCACTGAGTCTACCACAAGAGCAAACAGTTTATCATACCTTGTTCCCAGCACTGGTAATCCAATTTCTGATGTTTTTCATTATGCGTAAATGTGTCTTTCTGTGTTTATGTATTTGAGATGCTAGAGTATAGAGACAAGCAGGAAGAGAATAGATAAAGATGTTTAAACAATGATTGCTTTGTTTGTGTGTGATTCTGTCAGTTTTTATAGCAATGTTGTAGAAATAGGACAGGGAAACGGAAATCCGATTAAGCCTAAACTCTGGGCCATTATGAGATTATGACAAGCCTCAGCACAGTAGGAGTTATGTTGTTATGATAGAAGGGATTTCCAGGATAATTAAATCAAATTGGGAGCATTGAAGAAATCAGGACCAAACATAACAATGGCTTTCCTGTAAATACCAATAGCTCCAGCTTCCAGTTAATGCATATCTGATCAGTGTCACTTATTCATTTTTAGAGGGCCATTTAAGCAAAGCTCACAATTTCTCCCTTCCCCATCAAGAATGGAAGCTCTGGGTTCCTTGGTTAGTGTAAAATAAAACTCAGAAATGAGCATGAAATGGACAGTATTCCAAGGAAAGACTTGGAGTATTGCACAGTGCTGGGAGAGCTGTGAGAATGGGGTGGGGGAGGTAGAGATAACGAGGGCTTTGTAACCAAAATAAAGTTCTTTCCTCTGTGAGCCAAGGACTTTTCCACTAGGTGTGTGTGTGAGGGGGGGAAGCAAGTCTGGATGAACTTTGGACTGTGACCTGATTGGGCCATGTGATGATCTGAAGGAGCAGGAGGAAGAAAAATATAACTTTTTACTAAGGGGAAACCAGGGAAGATTTTAGATTTGGGTTTCCTCAGATGTGACCTGCCTCATAAATGTGTGCTTTGAGAAAGATGGTTGCTTCCGAGTTTTGAATCTGTAGGGGGGTGTTACTTGGAACCTTGACTTTTCTGTCCTTGGTTGTATTGTGTGGCCTTCCCTCACCCCTTATTTCCTTTAAAGGTGTCCTACCTACCTCAAGAGCTGTCCTGAACTGCCCAGCTGCCATGGCATACTTCTTCTGTCTGTAGCAAGTGCTCGCATCCTTCAAGGATACCTGAAGCCATTTATCCATCTGGGGCTGAAGACTCATGTTTGTTGTTCCTTGACTATCTGGGCCTCCAACCTCCAAGGGCTTGAGTTGTGTGCAGCTGGGACTCTGAGGTTCGAGGAACTCATAGGAAATGTTCTCTTCATCCATGTAAATCAACTTCATTTCTACTTCTACAAGGCTCTTCAGGGGGATATGGGACAGCAACATGGTTGCAACCAGGTTCTCTTGTTCCAGCAGGCGTGGCTCTTTTCTCATCACTGTCTTCTCATCACCCTCCATTTTACGTTTAAGGCTCAGCCTCTCTAAATCATTACACTGCTTCTCCTTGGCAGTGTTGCTTCCTGCTTTTAGTTTCTCCATGGCATTTTCTGCCCTCTCGGCTTCCAGAGGGAATTTTACCACTTGCAAAGCTTCTAGACTATCATTCTGATGCCGGGCCGCTATTCTCAACTGCTGAACAACATATTCTTTTTGACAGGCTTCCTTCGTGATGTTCTCAAACTGTGTGTTGTTTGCTGACTCCATGACTCACAATCTACACATACAAATCCTGAATGGGGAAAAGGAAGGAAGCATAGAGATTTACCGATTTGGAGTTTGGCAAACAAAGCAGTGCAGAGGAAACATATTGTTCAATTAGCCCACAGCTTTCAAAGGCAGCCATTCAGCTATAACAAAGAACAAAAAGAAAGTTGCCTGGATTTCAGAATCATACTGTCTTTTGTATATCAGCAAATAAGTGTCATATCTCCAAAGCTTTGCAAATTATATTTTGACTTCTGGTTTTGTCCCTGTCCATGATCTGCCAAAGTTACAGGTGCTCTTTGGAGTTCCATTTATTTTGGGTTGGCAGATGGGCGGGATGTATAAATAGCACTGACTTAATTCTTAAATGAAAAGACATGGGCTCAAAGTAGCTGCATGTACATTTAACAAATTATTAAATTATTATGTGGGATATGTTGCTTGGTTTGGGTTCTTATTGGCAAAATACTCATGCATCAGGGGTGGTATTCAGCAGGTTCTGACCAGTTCTGGAGAACCGATAGTGGAAATGTTGAGTAGTTCAAAGAACCAGCAAATACCACCTCTGACTGGTCCCAACCCCATCTAATCTCTGCCTCCTGACTCCCAGATGATCAGCTGGGTTTTTTTTTGTTGCCCTGCACAGGAGAACGGAGCTGGAAAGCAGGTTAGTAATAAAATTTTTTGAATCCCACCACTGTCATGCATGCATAGTAAACATTGCTGAGTCCATGAATTAATCTGAATGAATGATTTATTATTCATGAAATAGACCTGTTGACAGAAATGGAGTTTATTTAAGGAAATGCCCAATCAAGACAGGTATAGCTGACACTTAGACTGACTACCAGGGAAAAGTCAAAGTAAAAGCTCTATGCAAGTATCCTTGAGAATTGATGTCAAAGGATATATCTCTATCTTTCTCCTCCTTAGCATTATAAATAGACTTCTTGATTGTTCTTCATGACAGTGATTATATCCCAAAAGCTGGTAAGGGATTCCAAGCTAACAAGAGACTTTGACTAGATAATAGTTCCTATTCATGACTTTTTAACCCGTAGCTCCAGGCGAATTCTATGTTAAGCAGCTTAATTTCCACTACAGTTTTAGTAGATACAAAGATGGACATGCATTTCTTGTTTAGACTAATATCAATTCACTTGATTGTGTCATCTTTTCCATGGACCTAATGCTTCATTGTTATCTGGCAGAGCTGTCAATGGTATAATTGCATGTTTACTTAACTGCATTTATGGAATTATGAGATGTTGTCCATATATAATCATATCTCCAGTAACAATTCAAACAACCAGAGTTGCAGGTTGGTGCAGTTTATAAAAACAAGCAGATATGCAGCATCTTTTAAGGATCAACTACTAGCAATTAAAAAAAAAAAACTCTTTTCTTCCTTAGGTTTTTTTTTTTTTGTAATATACCCATTCTCTTATGAAAAGTTTTGCATAAATTGACTTGCCTTGCCAGCGATAGGTTGCTGAAAACATTAACTCTGGTTATAAATAGTGGGGAGAAAAGGTTTTTTAAATCTAAAAGAATGTTCCCCTTTTGCCTAAAGAACATATTGCATTATAAATGAAAGGCAGAGATGGCCAGACATCATTCACATACAGAGCATGATTTGCAAACAGCAATTTCTTTCAAATTGGCTTTGCATGCTTTGAAAAGTGCCTTTATTTGATGGATGCAATTGAGCTGACTGATCTGTGTGTTTTTTGAATTCTTCAGATTCAGATCCTTTCCTTTCCTTTCCTTTCCTTTCCTTTCCCCTTTCCTTTCCTTTCCTTTCCTTTCCTTTCCTTTCCTTTCCTTTCCTTTCCTTTCCTTTCCTTCCCTTCCCTTTCCTTTCCTTTCCTTCCCTTCCCTTCCCTTCCCTTCCCTTTCCTCTCCTTCTTTCCCTTCCTTTCTCTTCCCTTCCCTTCTATTCTCTCCCCCTCCCCCTTCCCCCCCCCCCCCTTTGGTTAAATGGACAATGAAAGGTCAGGAGGAAAAGAAATGACAAACGCAATGGCAAGTTCTTTCCAAATGAAAAGAGAAATGCCGGAAGAGTGAAGCCATTTTAAATAGGGTGGAGAAAGAAAATCGGGCTGTCAGATTCCTGCCTTTTACCAGGACCTAATTTTAGCTCCTACATGTATAATTCTCGAGGGGTGCTAAGGGGTGGGGTAGGGTGGGAGAACTTTCTAAGCTGAAAATGATTAAGCAGTTCCAGACTGCAGGCTGCACGTGGCTCTGTTTTTGCTGCTATTTCATTCCATCTCAGTGCTGGTTTTTTTCCCCCCCCTTCAGAGTCTTTTCTAAATCACTAAAGAGCAGGGCGATATTGAAAAAGCTTCTTGGCTTAGTCAGGTTGACACTCCTGGCTCTATTGCAAAACTAGGTTAACAAGAATGACCCCATTTCGGTCATTGTCATTTGACCCATATCATTTTTAAGTTACTCTTTTTAAAAAAATGCTTTTCTTGCTGAAAATGACGTGTCTAATGCTTCTTGAGGCTGGCAGCAAGATGAGAGGATTCGTATCATGAGGAATGTTGCTTCTGACAACATCTTGCAACAAAACCTCCTGTTTTAAAGTATTTCTTGTGGAGGTAAGAGGAAAGAAAGAAGGGAAAAAGTTTGGAGGAAACCCATCTGATTCAGGAACAAAAAATTGCTTTCCCATATTTTAATGACAGGTTTTTTTTTGTGCCTGGACTTCTTTATCTATATCTATATTTATTTATTTAGCGTATGTGTCAGAGTGTTTACAGTGTGACTACTATTGTGAGACAACCCAGGAGCAAAATAGAGGACACAGAAGCTTTGTCTTTTAACAGTGGTTTGTATACAAGACTACTATATAGATACATACACGTGTTAGGCAAATACCAGGCAATCAATCAATCTTCAACTCTACACAGAGAACTACAATGGAGATAGAACATGAGGAGAAGAGAGAGAGGTGACATGGCCTCCCTTATACAGACAGCTTAAAGTGACAGTACCCTACTGACTTATCCTCAGTCCATCATCCTGGCTTACAGCCTTACAGCAGCTGGTCAGCTATTAAATCTTCATTACCTTAACAGTATGGCATACATTCGCCAGGGATCACCGAGGTGGCTGACTGCCTCTGAAAGGATTTTTTTTTTAGGCAGTGTTATCTTTACTGTGGGACACCTGAAGGCCAGTAGCCTTTCTTGTCCCTGCACAGTTTATTCACACACGGGAATCGAACTGCCGAGCTGCTAGCCTCAACAATGCACAGGCCCAGCATCTTATCACATGAGCCACCACAGCCTCTCTCATAACTATAATTGGGTAGACACATGGATGATATATTGCAGGCAATTCAAAACAATTGTGATAAAACTACATTGCCACTTTTCATTATTAGCTATCAGAATTAAATCTATTATCGTTTTTCTTAGGGGGAAAAAATTCACGCTGAATTCAAGAGGAATCTATCATAGCAGCAATGGGCAAGTAATTGAGAAAGCTTATTAAGATTAATTGACCTAAATAGGGCAACCATCACTGCATACATCTTAATATTTATTTTGGGAAGATACATTGGAATAAAAGTATATTGAGGAAACTGTATATCCGAGAAAACAGCAATCAAAATATGCAGTAGAAATAGTTGATAAACCAAAATTCGTTTATCCAGACAGCTTTATAAAGGGTCAACAGGGAAAGATGTCTGTAAAGGTATTAGTAACAGGGAGTTTGATTTTTAGAAAATTGGCAGAAAATGTAATAGAATGCACTAATAGTTCAATAATACCACATAGATAGAAGCCAGAGCTAAAGTGATTACTTAAAGTGAGAGTCAGACCTATCAAACATTCATTGTCTGTTTCTTTGTTGAATGCCAAGATTTGAGCAGCTGTTGCTATGCCTTGAAAAAAATCTCTCTACTGTATTGCCAGAATTGCTTTATTTCATTTATTCTGAATTTCATAATTGATTTTTTATTTTATTTCTTTCACTGAGGAAGAAGTCTTAGAATAGAACAGCTGCCTGTATATTTTACCCTAATATATGTTTGAATGCATATGGAATGTCAAAACAACACTGCAAAATTCAAAGAACCAAAAAAAACACCAAACAAACCAGAAAGATAACAGCCAATGAATTCACTCTACTTATACATATTTATCTAACAAGTAGCAAACTAAATAAAATTCTTTGGTTTGAATGAACAGAGCAAATCAAACCCTTTTAATTTGTACTTCTTGACTTGGAAATCAGCCTTGAGACCTCTATGTTCAAAATGTAATAATCCTACTTCATTAGGCCAGAGATTTTTTAATTCCAACTCTTTGTGGCTCACAGTGGTCAACAAATATTTCTTGACTGTGAAAATTGATATAAACTGGGAGTAATGACTACAAAAGGATAGCACAAAAGATTTGTAACCAACTGACACACTGTATGTATATGAAATGGAAGATGGTTTTATGCTTTTTTGTTTTGTTTGTATATGTTTGTCTTAAAAAATAAAAACTTTTTATAAAAAAAAGCAAATATTTCTGGACCGATTGCCTACGAAGAAGGGAGGCATAATTACTGTATCTCCTGCTGTTGATCCTCTGAAATTGGTATTTTGAGGCATGCTGCTCCCAATCTGAAATTACTCTGGAGTTTTCAAGACCAGTAGCTCTTGATAGACGTATTCTAAACAACAGATTAACACAGGGGTCTGCGACTTAAACACTCAAAGTGCCTTTTGGACCTATTTCCCACAGAAAAGAAAAAACCCGGGAGCCAATAATTTAACAACCGGTGTGACTGAGTGGGTGTGGCCAACTCCATGTCACTCACTCCCACCCAGTCACCTCCTGCTCTGGAATATGGACTGAGTCTCCATCCCCCACCATCACTCTTACCTTCTCAGGCCAGGCAAGGAGTGGTGGGGAGGGGAAGGGCCAGCCAGTGGTGGGATCAGCTGCAGCAAAGGACCAAAAGAGCTGCATGTGGCTCTAGAGCCACAGGTTGCAGACCCCTAGACTAACAGAATAACAGAGTTGGGAGGTACCTTGGAGGTCTTCTAGTCTAACCCCCTGCTCAACCTGGAAACCCTATACCATTTCAGACAAATGGTTGTCCAATCTCTTCTTAAAAACTCCAGTGATGGAGCACCCACAACTTCTGAAAACAAGCCATCCCACTGTTCTCACAGTCAGGAAATTTCTCCTTAGCTCCAGATTGCTTCTCTCCTTGATTAATTTCCAACCATTGCTTCTTGTCCTGCTTTCAGGTACAGGTCATCAAAAAGTAGGACATTTTCTAGTTCTATGCCATTGAGCCAGGTCCAAGTGACATATTTTTGCAATTCTACATTTAGATTCTCAAAGCAGGTGACATTGGACCCAATGGTTTGTTGCAGGGGAGTTTCTCAAAACATCCTAGAATTTCTTCTTTACTTATCTCAATTTGCTTTACTTGTTTCTTTCCTGGGAAGCCAATATAGACTCGGGATCTAGTCCATTTGGGTAAGCGCAGATGCAAAGAGTTCATTCAATGTTATTCTCCATACAGTTTCCAAAACAAGTACCTTTAACAATGCAAATTTCTAAAGATTTCTATTCTTTAGAACACAATTGATTTGTAGGCATATCCTTTCTTCTTCTACAAAGGCAAGCCTATGACTTCCAGCAGGGTAAATTACTCAGTAAAACAACTGCCTTCCATTTGAAGTTAAGTAGAAAGGGTAGAATCCTAGCAGTCTCTGGCCATAAGGAAGAAAAGGAAAGAAATTTTGCTTACTCAGGTTTGTAGAGTGATATATTTTGGGGCCAACACTTGGATCTGGCTCAATGGCATTGATGAATGACCCAACCTTGACTTCCTGGATGGTTTTCTGCTTTAAATATATTGAAAGATCTTCCAGTTTATGTATTTCTCTTTTGCATTCCTCATATTCTTCTTTTTTGTATTATTTATGATCATTTACAGATTTTTCTGCTAGTTTATTTTTTATTCTCCTCATTAGAATAGGCTTCCTAATTCCTGAAAGGGACCATTTTATTTTTTTTATACATTTCTAGATACTATAAAAAAATGGTGAGAGCAGCACCCTTTATTTGCTTGACCTTAAATCACAGAATACATCTTAACTGGGCATCCATTGCTGTGGTTTTAGATAACCTCCAGACCTTGTGAAGATAAGCCTTGGTGTTTGTTTTCAGTTTTCCCTTTTTCAAATGGCATCATACTGGATCTTTTCAGCAGTTTTTGTATTTGTATGTACAGCAAATGCACTAGCATTTGCGTGAAAGGATTTTACTAACAGGCTAGTTTTAGACTCTTTCTTAAAATTGAGGGGATATTCTATATATACACTGAAAGAGGTGGGAAGCATCAACAGATTGTTGCTCGGTTTCTCTGGAATGAAACATATAATTTCAGAAGAAATCAAAACCCCAATTCTTGTGAGGTCCAACACTTGCAGAGAAAAAATTACCCTGCAACAGACAGGCTGTGCATCACCCTCCCCAATATTTCTACACTCAGATGACAGAATTAAGCCACTGTCTGTCAGGTTAACTGTACAGAATGCCAGGGTGTTATTCCCAATGCTATTTGTCTGGAAGCTTCTGCTCAGTTGATCCATAAAGGTAGCATTGGAATTATTCTGCTCCACTGCCTAATAGGAATTTGAGTGATAACCAGTAGGAGGGCAATGAAGCATTCATACATTGAACATCATTTGATGCACACCCAAATCCTGGAATTTCCCAGTGGCATGAAAAAGTATAACTCCTCCCATTAACTTTCAAAACTCATCATCTTCAAGTTATCACCTTCAATCTACTTGGGAGCAAGCAACTATGCAAGCTGTATAGTAGGTCTGTGGGGTTATCTCTTTTATTTTCTAACATTCTGTTGTACTTTGGTATGACTAGTCAAGATAACTAATATACTGTAGTTTGAAAAACATTAGATAGATGTACATGTAGATGTAGACTTGAAATTTGAACTTTCACTCAGAAGGAAGTTTGTCAGGACAAAACATATGTGCATGTATTATGTGTCCATGTGAAATAATTCCTGTATATAACCATGAGATTTGAGCCTATGAAAATTAGCTAGGCAATGGCAAATCACTTCTGAAATCTTGAAAATCTATATATATATAAAAGAGAAATACCACTCATGCATCATCACAAATCTCCAGAACTGTAAAGCCTACAAACTTGAAATTTGGCACGTATGTTCCTCTTGGCTTCTAGGTGCTCACTAAGAAAGGATTTTTTGAAATGACCATCAGAGCATTAGCATTTCTATATATTATTATTAACCTGCTCTGATGCTAAAGAGCTCTACTCCTCCTCTCCACCTGAAAAGAAATATGTTCCAAATGCAAAACACAAGCAGAGGAGTTTCAGTTTTAGTTTCACAGCAGCAACCAGCTATAGTATAGAACAGTTGAGCTAAGCCATGCCCAGGCTCCTTGCTGTCTCCTTCTTGCTAGCTAGATGAATACCGATGGATGCTGGTAGGCAGAGGCAGAATTTCCCCCCCTTATTTTCCTCCCCCTAAACTAAGCCGACTACATAATTTTGTAGCAAAGCATGGGTAATGAGCTAATATATATGTATAATAAATTAATATGTATTATATATATGTATTAATAAATATATAGGGTATTTCTGCCAGCAGTTCGGCAGTTTGATTCTCAACGGCTCAAGGTTGACTCAGCCTTCCATCCTTCTGAGGTGGGTAAAATGAGGACCCAGATTGTTGGGGGCAATACGCTGACTCTGTAACACACTTAGAGAGGGCTGTAAAACAATGTGAAGCAGCATATAAATCTAAATGCTATTGCTATTGTTTGGGCAGTTGCCAGAAGTCAGCACTGACTTGAAGGCACAAAAACAAAGTTTTATCAACCACTAATACTAGCTGCATGTAAACAGAAGACAAAACTAGGAAGAAGGTTTCCAATATTGTTTTTTTAAAAAAGCAACCAGACAGGTACCGGTTACTACTGGTTCTTTTTTTTTTTTAAAGGATTTTTTGGTCAATTTTAGTAGTGCTAATTTTATAAGTGTGGTCAACAGCACCTCTATCAACTCTCCTTCAATTATTTGGAAAAGAATTTGTCTCCAGACACAGATGGTCGCTTAAGTATTCTTTCTCCTTAGACCTTCCCCTTCTTTCATGTCCTACAGACAGCTGGAAGGATGCCAGCGGTGTCCCAGACTGATGTTTCTGCATTATCCCGTGATTTTGCATCCTTTAAGTTAGCATGCAAGAATGCTTCATTTTATGACCTTCCTTCAAAAAAATTAACAAAGCTCAAAGGGCAGAGAATGTCGTCATTCGAATTTCTCACTGCAAGGTGACCGAAACTTCTGTCTCTGCAGCTTCTATGTGATACCTGCCTTTTTTTATTAGTTTATATTACAACGTACAAAAATACAAAAGAAAATAGGCAAATAGGGGAGGGAGAAAGGAAGGGAAGGGAAAAGTGTAGACAAAAGAGGAAAAAGAAAGAAAAGGCACTGGTTTCCGACTCCTTTTGGTGCAGTAGAATAAGATAGTAACATCAAACCTCAACTTTTTTACTCTTACATAATTGTATAAACTAGTCACTTCTATAACAACAAACCTATCTAATTGGAAAACCCAAAATCAAAGTTTCATTTTTTCCCACCTCAAGCACAAAGTCCAGAAGGGATTTCCAAGGAGAAACAAAAGTAATTGTGTTTTTTTTCTTTAATCAAAGCAGACAATTTAGCCATCTCTGCTAACTCCTTTAATATCTCAACTACCCTTCTGAAGGACTATGGAATCAATGTTCTCCTTGCCAAAGATCTCCAAGAAGTTCTCTTTAAGCCTGTTGCTTTATCCTATACCTTAGTAGAATCTCTGCTGCATCCATTTGAGCTTTGCTCTGAAAGATGAATTACAATGGACCACACAATGGGAATGTGGTAGAAGTACCAACGGGATGAGTACAACATTTGTGTTTTAATTATGAGGAAAACCAACAACACTGCATATTAGTAACAAGAGTAATTGACTTATGTTGAGCTGTAACATTCTGGAAAAGATCTCTTCTGGATCTTTCTGCCTTCAAAAACTATGCATGTCTTTTAACATCTGTTATTATCAATAAAATATCTTTTGGTTGATTATTTTTTGCTTTCTAAATAATTAATGGGCAATTGATGCATTACTTTGGGATTGCTCTATCATAGGAAGTCCCCCCTCCACCTCAAAAATTTAATGTTCTTATGGTTTAGGCAAGTAGGACAGTGAAGAAACAACACTTCTGGATTTTATGCTGTTTTTGATTTTCTTTCTTTTTTTAGAAGATAAGTGTGTGTCTCATTCATTGCAAGGTATCTTTTTTTTTTTTCATAGTCTGACTGAACGTGTTGTCCGAGAACTGGGATGACTTAACAATCCAAAGATTCATATCATCTCCCTGCATTTCTGATTGATTTTACATTATCTTTTATGATCCCCTTGTTTAGTGTATTCTTTGTTTCCACTTTAGAAGAAAAGCTAGACTTGGATACTGGTAAACATAATAAAAGCAGCATCTGATGTTAAATTCCCCACTCAAGAGTTCATCTCCAATCTGTCTCTTTGGAAAAGGAAAACCAACATTTCTTATGGCTTTGAGGAAGCTTATTCCAGGCACTATGAGATCATGGCCATCATAGACTCCACTGATTAAATTCAGTTGATTTGCGTGAGCCCCAAAGCCATCTACTGTAAATCTGGCTAGCATGCTGCTTCTCATTAACAGGTGTTCTGTTGATTTAAACATTAAACATTTTAAACCAGCATGGTCTGATCAGCCTATGATTTCATAGAGATAAACTCTGAAATAAAACAATTCTTCTGATAAATTTCCAGTATCATGATCAAAGAAGCCATTACCTTTACAGTACAGCATTAAAAAACCCCAAAGTTTTAATAGTCCATACTAAAATGCATGAGGGTTTAATTAGGAAAATAACATAATTCATTCCTTAATTCACAAAAAAGCTCTTTTTCTAATTCAAGACCAGACCCTGAGAAAAGATTTTATAATACAATATTGGACCAATATGATAGGGGATTTTCCCTCCTTCTAAACTAGATGACGATGAGTGGCAATGTTTTAAAATTGGTTGCTGTGTTAGAGTTAAATTTAATCAGAGGGGGGGAAAGTTACCTTCCTTCTCTCTGGCTATTATTTCTCTATAACTGTGGCTCAGTTAATTAGATATGTTACATATTATTAATTACCTGGGAGAAAATAATGAATTATAAAGTTGAAAATCAAAGTTCTGAGCATGGGGGAGAATAGAGAAATTTATTTCCATAGGAATTGGTCTGCAATTATTTTTATTTCTTGTCCATTTCTGGGATTGACTTGGACCCTATTCAGTGATGGGATTCAGTATTTTTTTACTACCAGTTCTGTGGGCATGGCTTGGTGGGCGTGGCAGGGGAAGAATACTATAAAATCTGGAGAATCAGAGGTGGTATTTGCTGGTTCTCCAAACTACTCAAAATTTCCGCTACCAGTTCTCCAGAACTGGTCAGAACCTGCTGAATACCATCTCTGATCCTATTGATAATTGATAAATAGTCAACCCAATGGGTGATATGTCTGCATCATTGAGCATGTCTTACTGAATACTTAGTTCCATCTTTGCATGCATGCAAACAGTGTACATCTGAACCACGTGGGATTCATTTAGCTAGCTCTCCTAATTGCCTCCGGATTATTGAAACAAAATTTAGACAAATGCCTAATTTTTAATTGCTTAGCAATTAAAAGAGAAACATTAGCATGTAGTAAACAAGGAAGTGACATGCATGTGCCACCTTGAGTAATAAGTAAATAATAAAAGTGTGATATCAATGAAAATTAATTAATTAATAAATAGACTCCATTGGATCATGGTCATTTGACCCACCAAGCAAAATGGATATATTTAATAAATTACCCACTTCGTTGGTTCATGTTTGGGATTTTGCTGTAGCATTGTCAGTCCCTGAATTGCCTTCAACATGCAGCAGGTGTTAGGTGTTGCAAGGTAATGAGTCACAAATTATCACAATGTAGATAATGAGCCAGTTCTATAAAAGTGGTTGGTTGGAAGCAATCTCAGTCATAACTGGGGATATGTTGCAGGATGTCTGCACACACACACACACACACACACACACACACACACACACACACAGAAAGAGAGAGAGGTGGGGGGAGAAAATGGGGCAAATGTCAAACACAACAGAGTCATTTTACCAATAAGTCTCTTCCTAGAGTTTAAAGGAATTCTACATTTATGTGCCTGTTTAATGTGTCATGATATTTTAATCCTACCTTTTTTCAATGGATCTCAGAGCAGGGTTCAATATATTCTCTTTCTCATTCTAGTTACATTATAACTTCTGGCTAGATTATGAAAAATATGAGTGACTAAAATTTCCAAACATGTTTGGTGAATGAACAGGAGGGCCAAATTTGAAATTTTCTGTACAATTCACACTTTAAAGCCAGATCAACATTTTATATATGGATAGATGTAATAAGATAGGTAAGTAGTTAAATAAGCATTTTTTGGCTTAAAATATTACTTCTGTAACTGTGTTTGTTTATTCTCTGATAGTGTGCTCTGTAGAATCCAAAGTCCCAGAAAAAAAACATTTTATATTGGATATTTTTATATGAAAATTATCAGCTGTTTGGGGGACTTCTGGCCAAAAAACTAGGCTGCATTTCAGTTCAATAAAAGCCGTCATCCTTGCCAAGGTAAACTGTCAACTTTTACTCACCAGACAGGATTGACAGTCCCAGGGTAGAGTCCACAGCTCCTGGGTATCCCGTTCTTCCTCTGTCTTTTGAAATACAACTGGAACCGACTTTTTGTGCAGGGTAGAATGTTTGCAATGGTTTTGAAATGAAATGAAACATTCTACCAGCAACTGCCTACAATTCCTGGAGCACAAAAGGAAAAAGGAGATTTGGACACCCAGGTGGTTCATGCCATGAATAATAAGAAGTCCCATTTTTACATGGTTGCCGGAAGGTGCAAGGCATTCAGCATATGATGTGAAAGATACTTGGAATACTCAAAATTAGCCACTCCCAACCTGATCCTGTGTAGACGGGAACTGTGATTAAGTTCTAAGAAAACCCAATTGGCATAGCAGTAATGGCATATGAGAATGAGGCGCAAAGGGAAGAAAGGCTACCTAGGAAACAAAGAAATAAGAGAGGGAGGAGATACTAATGGCTTAATAGTTAAAGGAAGAAGGTTAGGAAGGACCCCTCCCAATTGTTTAGGCAATTAAAAATGTCAGTGGGAAGCTTGTACCTTCAGACCTGCAAGATTCTGTTAATGTAGCCTAACAATAAAGTAGAATTAGCTTATCTAGTTTTGTTTCCTGTCTGCATTACGTAGGAGGCCTAACATGAACCTAAAAAAACAACATTTTAGAATAGAATAGAATAGAATAACAGAGTTGGAAGAGACCTTGGAGGTCTTCTAGTCCAACCCTCAGCTAAGACAGGAAACCCTATACCATTTCAGACAAATCTTTTCTTAAAAACTTCCATTGTTGAAGCATTCACAAGTTCTGGAGGCAAGTCGTACCACTGATTAATTGTTCTAATTGTCAGGAAATTTCTCCTTAGTTGTAGGTTGCTTCTCTCCTTGATCACTTTCCACCCATTGCTTCTTGTCCTACCCTCAGGTGCTTTGGAGAATTTTTTAATACAAGGTTTATATAAAAATCACCGTAACAAGTAATCATACAAAGAAAAGATAGAAACTTTAGGTGAATTTGTAGGTGTCGAAGAGCTTGGCATAGTGGTTAAGGCACCATACTTAAAACTGGAAGACTAGTGAGTTCTAGTCCCACATTAGGGACCAGCTGGATGATTTTAGCTAGTCATTTTCTGTCAGCCCTGGGAAAGAGGTAATGACAAGCCACTATCCAAAAAAACTTGCCAAGAAAATTGGAGAGATTAGTCCAGGCAGTCAAGCAGGGAAGAAAAAATTGATTCAAAGGCACATTACACAGAATATACCTTTACATTTTTAGCTATCATATTGATCTTCTATTCTCATGTTCTTTTGTCATTTTTTTATTCTAGAATTTTACTTCTGCTTACACTCCTTTTAGTTTTCTTTATTTTTATTATTATAAGCTGCCTACTGTAGCCCCACAGTAAGCTTGTGGTGAATAGAAATTTAACAAATAAATAAAATAAATTATATGCTGTTGGCACTTTGTAATTTTTTTATATAAATGTTTCTAGTACAAACTGGAACTCTATTGAACTTCTGCACCGAAGAAAAATTCCTTGTGTGTCCAATTATATTTGGCCAATAAAGAATTCTTTGGAACTGTGGTTTCCAAAGATGTTTCACAGGTTGAGAAGACAATTGTTTTGCTACTGGGAACTTAATGCCTAGAAATAGGAAATTAAAGGGATACTTTGAAATAGGGGCTTCTGTACGCTATATAGATGCCATCCAACTCCTAGAGATTATGACAAAGAAAAAGAAGTTTGAAAGAGTGGAATTAGTCATTTCTAAAGTAGCTGAAGGCCTGTAGACAATCTCTCTCTCTCTCTCTCTCTCTCTCTCTCTCTCTCTCTCACACACACACACACACACACACACACACACACACACACACACACACCTCAGGTATTCACCCCTTTCCTCAGAGCTGTATTCACAGGTATTCCAGCTGAACTCCAGCACACTTTGTCATTTTCAAGGATATGTCAACATCCAGAGGCAACCTCAGAGCACCCAGGCCCTTAGTTTACAAAATAAAATGCTAAATCAGAGGTGGGTGTGTAGGAGAAATAAAGAAAGCAACTAGCTTTTAAGTGAGTAAGTGGGAGGCAACCTCTGAAGATTAACAGTTATTAAAGGCAGGTCAGATGATTATCAGACAACTGCCAGGACTACAAGGTACAGCGAGCAGTATGTTCTGGTGGGAGTCCCGCCTGGAGCTTGGCCTGAAGCTCAGCTGGAGAGCTCAAAAAACAATCTTGCTGAAGAGCAGAGCTTGGACCTGGACCTTGGCAGCACCTAAAAGAGGAGCAACCACACTGAAACAGCACTTCCTCTCAACTAGTAGAAGACTTCTTGCTAAACCATACAATAAACAGTTGTGGGAACTACTGTAGATACACCTAGTCCAATGAAGGGAAGATCTAGGGATGAAATGATAATAGTGTTCCAATATTTCAAGGGCTGTCACAAAGAAGAGTGGGGTGGGGGGGAAAGGGTCAGCCTATTCTCCAGACCACTTGACGGCAGGACAAGTAGTTATGGATGGAAACTTTATGAAGGAGAGATTCAATCTAGAACTAAGGAGAAATTTCCTGGCACTGAGAACAACCAATCTGTGGAATGGCTTGCCTCCAGAAGTCTTCAAGAACATCACTGGAGGTTTTCTGGACAGCCACTTACCTGGAATAATATAGGGTATCCTGCTTGAGCAGGGGATTGGTTTAGAAGACTTCCAAGGTTCCTTCCAGCTCTGCTATTCTATATTCCAGAAAAAGGCAACAGTTGTATGCTACTTTATCGGCTTTGAGATTTTTGTGCAAGCTGAGTTTTAACAGACTGATGGTAAAAGACTGCCATATTTATATGGCAACATCACCTTGCAAAGTGTTTGAAGGGGAGAAGCGACCCAAAGTGTTGTTTTGTGTTTGGGAAAGGTGTGTGCTGAAATAAAGTATTGTGCACTGATTTGTTATGCTGTGATGTGTCTGGTCCTTGGGGAGAAAAGAGACTTCTCAGGGCAAAATGGTGCTTCACTCATGCTTGCCGAAGGCCTGGGCGAAGAGCCAATGTTTCCATGGTCTAGAAGCAACAGCAAGATAGGAGCCATTCAGATCTCAGAGGATGCACATTGCAGAGGTCAGGACCTGCTACGGAGAAGGTGTGCTTCTGCGTTCCTGATAGGTGGTATTGTTTAAATTGAAAGAACCTGGCCACAACCCTGCCAGATCAGATCGTCTGGGCAGATACAGGAGAGGCAGACATAAATATGCACCCCTTAACTAGAATATAGCAGCATATTGAAATCTGCACCTTCTCTGATAAAAAAAGAGTCCTTGTATAAATGCTTTTGTTATGGAAAAATACAATGGTATATGGCATGTAAATGCACATTACAGGGAAGGCAACATATAATCAATAGGGAGAATACACAATGGCATGCATATTTTAAAGAAAATCTGAAGAAATAATTTATGTAATTTTTTTTCTCCAGCAAGTTTCTAAATTGAGGTGGCAGCAGGATGAAATTAACCTACAAAAGAAAGAAAGAAAAAAAGAAAGAAAGAAAGAAAGAAAACAAACTGAACAAAACCAAGACTTACTATTCCCACGTGCTAAGATAGATATAACTTATCTATTGTACATATAAAGCTCCCTGAAATGATAATACTTGTCTTGTTGAAACTGTGTCAACCTGGCATTATTATTTTTTTATGAATTGGGATTTATGTAGTCATTGTAACTTATTCATTTCTTTTCCCTTCTGTACTATATCACTTTTGGTGGAATACTTGGTTTCTCACTCGCCAAGTTTCCTTGTTTTACACACACGCACACACACACACACACACACACACACAGAGAGAGAGAGAGAGAGAGAGAGAGAGAGATTACAACAATTTTTACAACCATCATTAAGCAAATCACATCATTAAATAATCACAGGGTGGTTAAGCTTCCCCAATGGCTATTTTGCTGGAAATCAAATTGTGATAAGCTGACCACAAGACATTGAAACTAGTTATAAATGTAAGCCAGTTGCTAAATGCTGGAACTGTGATTATGTACCACAAGAATGGTACAACGGTTGTAAGCAGTGGAGGGATTCAGCCGGTTTTCACCGGTTCAGGTGAACTGGTTGTTAAATTACCCACCTCCCTGCTATCAAAGTGGATCATGGGCACGGCGCAGCGCTGCAATGGAGAAATGGGCAATGGAGCGATGGAAGGAGAAGGCTGCTTTCCCTCTTTCTTCTCCTTCCCTCATGCCTGCCGCTCCATTGCCCATTTCTCCATTGCAACACAGGATCTACTTTGATAGTGGTGTGTGTGTGTGTGTAAATTAACAACCAGTCCACCCAGGGTCAGGGTGGCCACTGCAGGAGGCTCATCCCATATGTGCAGTGGAGCTGGAGGATGGGAATGGGCCATTCCTTCCATGATGGCCAACCTAATCCTGGGTGAACGATTATTAAATTATTTGAATCCCACCACTGGTTTTAAGTATGAGTACAGGACATAAGTCACTTTTTCTGAGGCTGTCATAACTTTTAACCAATGTTAAATGAATGATAATAAGTTGAGGGTTAACTTTATACCTTGCGGATGACCAATTTATTTTGACCAGAAAACTTGTGAGTAAATGATTTATTGAATGTTTGTGAATGAAACACCCACTTTATCTAATACCTGTGCTCTGACTGAAACTGCAACTTGAGCAATATCTTCTAATATGGAACAGTCACAAAAAGAGATCTGGATGATTGTAACTTATCTTCTGAGATTCCTGCTCCACCAAAAGAAATCTGTCTTTGATACAGATTTATTGCAGCATTTTATCCAGACTGCCCACCCTATTTTTTACTCTGCTAGAGCCTGATATTTAGATTTGTAGTCTGACCCAGCAGGGCTTAACTAATGTCCTCATGATGATGTTCTTACATCAAGACTGCTCTGGCATAGTCTTAAGTTACATTTTGACATGGTATGTTTATCAATTTTTCACCATATTTGCTGTATGGTCAGCTCAGTATTATTGCCAAATAAATGTGGCAGTAGCAAACTCTCTGCAATCATTTATAGGCCAATGTATACAGAGTGGGAAATTGATAGTGGTGTTATGGAACTGGGGAAGAGAAAGCAAGAACTGTGTTTTGGAGCCATCCCTATCTTGGTCTATTCTATTGTTCAATTTTTATTCTTTCAAACAGAATGTTGGAAAGAAGTTAGATAAAGAGACTTGGGACTTTCAGCCTAGCCACTTGTCTATCAAATAATCCATTGGCATTCATCAGCAGGGTAACTTCTGAAAACTGAGCAGCACAGGCCAGCATTCACTATGGGGACAGAATCCAACAAAGAAATGGCTGGCAAAACTCATGGAACAAGCAGAGAAGGCTAAAACTGAAAAGAAAAGAATACATCCTATTTTGTTTCTACCTGCAGACTGCTACTGGGTTTTGTGCTTGAGATGGAAAGAAAATGAAACTTTGACTTTGGGTTTTACTGATTAGATAAGTTTGTTGTTATATAATTGGCTAGTACAGTGTGTTAAGTTAACTATGTAAAAGTAAGTAAAAGTTGAGGCTATAATATTGCAATCTGAGTCTACTGCACTTAAGGGGCCACAAATCATTGCTTTTCTTTCTCTTTTGTCCTTTCCCCCATATTTCTTTCTCTTCCCTTTTTGTTCCCCCATTTTCCCCACTGTTTTATTTCTCTTTTGTATTTTATATCTTGAGGAACTTAATGAAATTATTACCTAAAAAAAAAGAATCCAATGAAAAAAAGATCAAGTTTGAAAATGAGTCAGGTTTGGCCAAGGACTATGGAGGAAAAAATAACACAGGAAAAAGTCTCCCATTGTATCCCAACGGAGAAGGTAATTAGGTAGCATCTCTGGCTGTTGGCAACATCTTCATTCTAAGCTCTTTTCTTCCCTTTTCCTTCCATGAGGGATACATGATTCTTAGTACATGCAACTAACCTCTTGCTTCCCAGTGCATACATGGATACCTACTCAGAACAGAGCACAGCAAAGCAGAGCATTGGATATTTGTTTGTCTGGGATGGAATACAAACTCCTCTCCTAGGCAGGCAGTTGGAACAGAAGGCCTACAAGCTCCCTTCTAGCCCTATGAGTCTATGACTGTATGATTCCATGAGAAGAGCAGAAACACACACACATACATAAGGTATTATTTTATTATTGACAAGAAAATAGAGGTACTTCTTCTGGCCATTGTTGATAAAGGAGTTGAAAGAAAGCTCTGCTTGCTTTCTCGGCCTGTTTCCATTGTATTTGATCAATTCCTGTTTGAAAAGGGAAAAAATCTGAGAGACAGTGCAGTATCCCACAACCAAACATGAAGGGGATTGATATTCAAAGTAAGCTTCAGAGTCCAGAATGATCAGTGAGCTCAAAGAAAATTCAACAGACAGTTGAATGTTTTCCATTCCAAACAGTAAAACTGATCAATTAACATATAATCTCAAGTAAAATTTCAGAATTTGTGGTTTTCTGGGGTGGCTGGAGGAACAATAAAAAAACAGCAACACAAGATGAAGAACAAGATGAAGTCTTAAAGAATAATGTATTCCTGGTCTATCAATCTGTTTGCATCATGAACCATTTACATTCATGCCATTTTTGGCAGGGCTAGTGTATATTTCAGGATGCACAGCAAAGTCACAGAGAAAAGGATGCTTGGCTATTTGTTTTGCACCTACATTTTGATAAAGGCACATGAAAAATGTGTTACTGTGAAACGGGTAAAGATTTGCCACTAGAGGGAGATATTGGAACAATAAAGATACATCCCATTCTTCGAACACCAATGGGATTGTGTTCACTCTTTTGACCAGGTTTATTTGTTTCCTGGTTAGTTGACTATTTGGAGCTTGATAACTCAGAGCTGGCCCAGTCAGATGCAGTTCCTACCATCCAGTGAAAACCAGTTATCCAGAACCAGACCAAAGTTGGTAGAAAACAGATGACATCAGTTGCATAGTGAACCCTGATTTTTGCAGAGAGCTTTAGTCTGCCCTGACTCAACCCACCTTCTTTTATGTTGTAGAACCTGATAGTCTTCAAATGGTGACTGGACACCATCAAAGATGAGACAAGCTAGAGCATAGAACAACTCAAAGAAGTGCAAAACCAGAAGATGTGGAGAGACCTAGCCCATAGACTTGCCAATTGTTGGATACAACTGAATAGATGATATCATCATCATCATCATCATCATCATCATCATCATCATCATCATCATTTGAGGAACTTCCAATCATCCCAAAACACACAGATACATTGAATAACACACTTATAAATTCTGCTATGACTGTTGCATGAAACAGATAGACACCACTAAGAGGGGAGACAGAGAGTTTTGAAGAGAGAGAGAGAGTGTGTGTTTCACATCTCTTTAATATTTAACCTCTCACATTTGCAGTAAATGTCTCCATAAGGCTAAAGTTGTGAGGTTATTTTATTCTGAGACAGCACAGTCTCCACCCTGGGTAGGAAGGCAAAAGAAAAAAAAATCTAAAAATCAGAATGCCTCATCTCTATTTCCAATGTATAGCAGGTCTCCTGGTTTCAGTAAAGCCTGAAGGCAGCTCATCCAAACAAGATTAAAATAACAAATGATAGTATCGCCATTTCATAAAGTTAGCAAAGCATATATCAAAATCATCAGAAACAAACTCAATAGCAATAAAATTCCTCCAGCATTTGCCTCCAGCCTTGCTTAGAAATGGAATCAAGGTTGCTGCCACCTAAAGATAGGCAGATTGGAGCTTTCTAAGGCGTTCTGAAAGAGAAGCACAAGAATTGTTTGTTTTTTATGGTGAGCCTTGCACAGCACACCGGCTGTAATAGAATGTGTGAATAACCTTGGAGAAAGAGTGGAAGAGAGGCTGCCCAGGAATCAATCATACAAAAGAAGAAGGTACCCCCAGTGGCTTAAAAAAATTAGAGGAAGAAACTTAGGAAAGGTCTGCCCTAATGAAAGAAGCAGTTAAAAGCAGAGGTGGAAAGGTTGCGCTTTACAACAAAGTTTGTAGCCTTAAATAAAAGTAGAATTCACCTTATCCTAACCTAATTCATCAAACCCTATCTGGTTCACTGAAGAGGGTTGATACAGGCCACCCAAAGATGTATATACCTATTTGGGTGCTTTCTTTTGGTTTCTTTTTTTCCCCCTAGTGTTGGAAGAAATATCCATTTGGGTTCAGTTCCAAGTGCGAAGAAAAACACTGGAAACACGGAGTGCTTCGAAAGATGGTTTAATGGTAGACAGGACCACATTGAGGTCCTGGGGGAAAAAAAAGAGCACATGGGTGAGAGAGGGAGAGAGATTTATACCATCTGTTGGCTTTGAACTTGCTTCCTGTTCCTGTGGCAAGAAATGTATCCTGACTGGTGGTCAGACTCCCATGTGACCATGCAGAGGTAACTTTGCGGGTTGTGTTGAGTTCCAAGCTTGGTTGAATCTTTCTGGGTGATGCAATCTTCCCAGGTGCCATGTGGTGAGGTGGGTAGAGGGCTAATCCTATCATGTCCTGAGGCCCATGTCTAAATTCCATCACCCTGGAGCTGAAGGGAGGGCAGGGAGCCGCAGGGAGCTGCTTTGTCTTTAAAAACATCTTCTTTTTTCATCCAGGGAAATATAATATTCTGCCTTTTTAATATTTCCTAGAATATTTCACTCTTCTGGGAGAGGGGTGGGTGCTAACTTTCTACACTAGATATACCTTCTCTTCTTTTAATGTTCTTTTTGTAAGTTGCACAGAGTTGTCATAGAATAGAGTCAGGCAACCATGAAATGAGAGGGAGAGGAGAGGGAGCAGGGGAGAGGCAAGAGGAGGGAGAATGGGAGAGAGGAAGGGTTAGGAAAGGAATGTAGGGTTAGGAAAGGAATGTAGGGTTAGGGAAGGAAGAAAGGGTTAGGGAAGGAAGGAAGGAAGGAAGGAGGGAGGGAGGGAGGGAGGGAGGGAAGGAAGTAGTGATGGGATTCAACATTTTTACTACTGGTTCTGTGGGCATGGCTTTGTGGGAATGGCGTGACTTTGTGGACATAGCTTGGTGAGCGTGGCAGGGGAAAGATACTGTAAAATCTTCATTCCCTCCCCACCCCTCTAACCTGCTTTCCAGCTCCATTGTTCCTGTGCAAGACAACAAAAAAAGACCCAGCCGATCAGCTGGGACTCAGGAGGCAGAGAATAGATGGGGGCTAGGCTAGTCAGAGGTGGTATTGACTGGTTCTCCAAACTACTCAAAATTTCCATTACCGGTTCTCCAGAACCAGTCCGAACCTGCTAAATACCACCTCTGGAAGGAAGTATGGCAGGAAGGAAGGAATCTTAGGAAAGAAACTAGTCATTTAAGTGTCTGTGGAGAAGACCCAAGATGTAATAGTTCCCCTTTGCTGGAAATATTTAAGATGGAATTAGAAAATTATAACAAAGATATTTAGCAATATCTTCAACTTAATATCCAGCACTGAACAGGGATTAAATTAGTTGATTTTGAAGCTTCTCCTAACTCCATGATACTATTCTATTTTATTATGAATTTGTGCTTAAAATTGACCAGCCGTATCAAATTTCCCCTTAAGATTGACAGAGATTCTTCTCTGCTGCTTCCAAAATGGTGCAATACATTCTCTAGTAAGTATCCCGATTTTCTTACTATCCTTGACTTTCTTTCATTGAAGAGGGATAGTATTAAAGATTTCTTCCAAATAATATTGAATTCTTATTTAAAATTACTTTGATCTTACTTTTCCGTTCTGTAAGTGACAGGTTGAACACTAAGAGGTTGAACACTATTTTTTAAACAGGGCTTGACAACTTATTCTAAATCAGCTGAGCTCTCACACTTGCAGAATCTGATTCAGCAAGAGTTTATAATTCTTATACAAAAAGTCCTTGATTTACAGTAGTTCATTTACTGACCTTTCAAAGTTACAATGTCACTGAAAAAAGTGACTTTTGAGCAGGGGTGGCCTTCAAAAATCTCAGCAATGAGTTCTCTGCCTAGTTGTTGGGTGAGCGTGGCCATGGTGGGCGTGGCCTACTTGGCCTCCTGCACCACGGTGAGGTGGGGTCAGTTTTGCCCTCCCCAGGTTTGGAAAGCCCTCCGGAGGCTGGAAACAGGCCCATATCTGGACTTCTGGAACTTCCGGGAGGCCCGTTTTCCAGGGGTGGGATTCAAATTTCTTAACTACCAGTTCTGGGGGCATGGCCTAATTTGTGGATGTGGGTCATGTGACTGGGTGGGCTTGGCTTGCTGACTGGGCATGGCTTTGTGGTCATGTGACTGGGTGGGCACGGCTTGTATGTAAATATTATAAATATTTATGTAAATATTGAATTTTTTAATAAAAAAAGCAACTTTTACCCAAAATCAGGCAAAGCAGGCAGGCAGATTGAGTTGCTCACAGAATCATAGATTCACTTAGAGATCTACCATTCTGCACTCTGCTACTAGAGTTTGCACTGAAAAATAGAAGCTTCAGTCCTAAGGAAGGTTCAGCTCTGCTTTTAGATTAGCTAGAAAGTAAGAAATCCAATGAGTTCTTGCTTTCTAGCTAATCTAAATCTCCCAGCACAGCAGAACAGCTGATGGTCAGGGGTGGAGGAAAAAGGGAAAATAACAATTTACAAAATGCAGGCAAGTTAGATGGCATACATGCCAGGTAAGGAGTGAATGGATGGGGTGGAGCCAGCCAGTGGCGCGATTTCCCGGTTCTCCGAACTGTGCCGAATCATAACAACCGGTTCTACAGAACTGATATGACCATGTAGAATCCTACCCCTGCCATTTCCCCCCCTCCCTGAGACTCCACACAGACCCTGCACTTACCTCACATATGAAACGGGCCACGTGGAGGCTCCTGGGAGTGATGGGTGGGGTAGGAGGGTCAGAGTAAGGTGAGGTGGATGCGGCCAACCAGTGGTGGGATTTAGCGGTTCTCCAAACCAGCCAAAACATTAGCAACAGGTCCTCCCAAACCCAGGCAGACCTGTAGCAGCCCACCCCTGTAGCAGACCATTTTCACACTTATGACTGCGGCAGAATCCTCACATCACATGATCAAAATCCAGATGCTTGGCAAATGGTTCATATTAATGATGATTACAGCTTCCTGGATTCTTGTGATCCTCTTTTGTGACCTTTTGACCAGCAAAGTCAATGGGGTATTTATGAAACTGTAGGGAAACCAATCTATTTTGTAACAATATAATGATATTTTAAATCTTTATAAATCAGTCCTAATTATGCCCGATTTGCATGATCTCTCATCCTGAGATGGGATGATTAAGAACTAAGTACCTAGTCAGGTATTGGTGACACAGACTAAGTGTGTGTGTCATGATAAACCAGTTTGTTTTACCATCGTTTATGGAATAAGCACATAAGGCCATAAATCACAGTTTACAAATAATCATTTATTGATAGCCATCTTTATCATGTTTATTCTTCTTCCTTCCAATGCTAAAAACAGAAAAATCACACATTGTTCTGTTTTTGTATTTGGTTTTTTAAAAATGTATTGTACATTGTTTTTCAATGTTTTAACAATTGCAAGCTGCCCAGAATTTCTGGGAGTCATATAAATTATGACAGTGATAGGATCAGATTGTCTTAAAAGGGTGTGCAAATTTTGCCTATTTTAAAGATGTTGAAACAATGACTTTCCAGATGTTATTAGAATAGAACTTCCATGCTGACTGAGATTGTAGTTTTCAATTCTACTCTCTTTGTTTCAGACTTAGTTTAGGGATTAACTCTTGGTATTACAGAATTGCAACTTCCTGCCTGTTTATGGAGTCTCAGTCATCTGGTCATGGTTGTCCCAAAGCAGAGGTGGTATTCATCAGGTAGTAGAAATTTTGAGTAGTTCAGAGAACCAACAAACACCACCTCTGACTGGAAATTTTACACTATCCTTCCCCTGCCATGCCCACCATGCCATGCCCACAGAACTGGTACTAAAAAAAAATTGAATCCCAAGACTGTCCCAAAGGTGCATTTTTTTCAAAGGCCACTGAACTTTCTTTGTTTTTCCTTGAAGATGTTTTGCTTTTCATCAGAACTGACTAAGCTTCTTAGGTGAGAAGCAAACATCTTCAAGGAAAAATAAGAAAGTCCACCTGCCTTTTGAAAAAAGCACCTTTGAGACATCTTTCCACATCTTACTCTACTAGCCATATTTAGTGGTCCCATTAAAAGAATGACCTTACTACAGTAGTCTTGGATAAATACAAAACCTTGGACATTAGTGTAGTGTGTTTATTAGAATGCTTCTTCCCAAATTTGCTGCCACCTCGAGTAAGTAGCCATTTTTAACCTAAGCTGCCAACTGCTTAATCTTCCATCTTTCTATTGTTAAGTTTATTTTTCCTTTCATTTTTTCAGACCCCCACTTCCAATATTTATTTATTCAATTTCTAGAGCCACCCATCTCAGCTAAGTTTCCCATTATGACAAATCTTCAGCATTTTGTATTTCCAGATCTTGGTAGTAGAAGTTTTCTTATCTCTTTAATTACTTACAACAATGTTGTATGTTGTAACTTACAACTACACACACTTGGTGAGGCCACATTTGGAGTACAGTGTCCAGTTCCGGTCAGCATGAAACAAAAAAAGATGTTATTGTGAAAGTGTGCAGAGAAGAACAACAAAGATGATAAAGAATCTGGAGGCTAAACCATATGGTGAAGTCTAAGGCAACTAGTAGCTTTAGCCTAACAAAGAGAAGGCTTATGAGTGACATGATAGCCATCTTCCAATACTTGAAAGACTGCCACAGGGAGAAAGGGTTGATTTATTCTCCAAAGCACCTGAGGGCAGGACAAATAACAATGGATGGAAACTCATCTGAGGGAGATACCACTTGGAATTAAACAGAAATTTCCTGACAGTGAGAGCAATCAATTAATGGAACAACTTGCCTTCTGGATTAGCGGGTGCCCTGTCACTGGAAGTTTTCAAGTAAAGACTGGACAATGGTGGTCCAGAATGGAATAAGGACTCCTGCCCCAGGCAGGGAGTTGGACTAGAAGACCTCCAAGATCCCTTCCAACCCTATGATTCTGTATAGATTTTGCTTCTGCATTTATGACAGCTTCAGTAATATCACTTTCTATTTTATCATTCAGGTTATTCAGAAGACACATTTCAGGGTCGCTAGATTTCTCATGCACTCTGATGTATTTAATTAATCACCTAATTATCTGTGTCCAATTAATCCTGGAACAAACCTACCAAAACTGAATGAAATCCAGTTAATTTTACATTACATCTCCAATATACTGAACTGCATGGTCTAACTCAGTGTAAATCCACTATGCATAGATTTATAGATGTTGCTGATTTTCAAGACCTTAGCTGGCATAGCCAAGTGTTAAAATGAATTAACATTTGGAAGGCTGCATGTTACTTGCTACTGGTGTAACCTACCAGCTTGGAGTGGGGTGGGAAACCTAGAAGCCAGTGAATATAATTTTTCATCCTATGCCTCTAGTCTCACATGTAAACAGGTGTTGGAATTCATTGTTGGAATGTATTTTTATGCAACAGCTACAGTAGTATTTAACCAGTAGATGGCAGTATTTATAAATTTGGATCTATGCTATATACCCTATGCTCTTTTGTTCTAAGTAGAGTTTCCTGTTTCCTGTTACAAAGGTATAGCTGAGCAGTAACACACATGGTGACTGTGCTCTTTGTTTGCTCTCTAACAACAGGTAGTCTTCAACTTATAGCTGGTCATTTTGCTATGAAGTACCGACAACCTCATTGGAGGTATTTAAAATTCAGCTTCAAAGTTCCAATGGCTACCTCCCCCCACCCCATAATCACGTGATCATATTTTGGGTGCTTGGCAACCGCCCTTCATTTACTGCCATTTGTGATTGTGTTCTGTGATGGTTTTTTGGGGAGGTCTGGAAACTGGTATTTACTTCCAATTTCCAGGAAAAAATGTTCATTGGGTATAGTGAGTTCATTTAACAACAGCTGAATTCACTTAACAACAGCTTCAAAAATTGTCATAAAATTGGGCATGCCACTAAACAACCACCAAGACTAATGACTGTAATTCTGGGTTCAATTATTGTTATAAGTTGAGGACTATATGTACAGAAAGGAATAATGGATGGAAACTGAACAAGGAGAGATATAACCTGGGAATAAGGAAAAACTTTCTGACAATGAGAACAATCAACCTTGCCCTTGGAAGTTGTGGGAGTGCCATCACTTGAGACTTTCAAGAAGAAATTGGACTGCCATTTGTCAGGGTGTTTGGACTAGATGACCTACAAGGTCCCTTCCAACTCTGATTATCTGTTATCTGTATGGCCAACTCTGTCTGGTGAGTAGACTGATTCCTTGGAACCTCTCTATATAAGGAGTAGATAGGAGATTATCCACATGTACTCCAGGTAGCTTTTTTTTGCAATTAGACCACAACACAGTTTTCTGCAGGGTTTGAGCACCCGGGGATGATGGGATTAATCATATTTTTTGCAGCTTCAGTGCAGGCTTATTAAGGACACTTAAGTTCACTAACCTCACTTTCTAATCACTTTTGGAAATTGCCCATTAACTATTCTAAAACTATTAGAGAGCTTCGGAACAATAGATTGAAAAGTGAGTGAGTCTTCAACTTGAACCAAAAAAAAAAAAAAATAGTTGTAAGCTTAAGAATTTGATATATGTAAAAAAGAACCTGTTCCTCTTTTTCTTAAAGATAAAATATATATGTTTCCTTTGTCAGGAGAAATTTGTTTTATAAAGTAGATGAAGGAAAGGCTACAGCACTGGATTGTGATTATCCACATAATCACAGATCACCTTATTTTCTGTATTTTTCTACTGGTTGTCTGGAGTTTTGCAGACAAGACCATCTTAAAAGAGAAACAGCTATTTGATAAAAAAAAAGGAATCAGATCTTTCTGAGGTGAAATAGTATTTAAATATGCATATATTTAAGGACAGAACATTTGCAATTAAATGTTGAATGTCTCGGCTACAACACAGGGGTCTGATTACATAAAGGATGAATATTGCTATGACTCAATTTAAGTCTCACAGCACAATCCCTTCCTGGTCTGTTAAATTAGGGGGCAAAATCTGTGAACACAACAAAACAAGTATAGATTCACAGTTTCTTAAATTCATCTGTTTGGTTGCTTTAGAAAACATGTTTGTTGCCCTCTAACTAAAATTCCCAGGGCAACGTGTGTATTGAAAATCACAGTCAGTAATACCCATTAGAAGAACTTAATTTTAAAACTATAAAATTAAGGCGGGGGGGTTGGACTAGATGACCTACAAGGTCCCTTCCAACTCTGATTATCTGCTATCTGAAGATTCTTATCTATGCGTACCTGTGTTTTCCCTGTGTCTTATATTTTAAAGGTTTAACTCATTCTTTTGTGTATTCCATGGCACTTTTTCCTGTTAGGATTTCTGCATTATTAATTTGAAAAAAGTGTTCATTATGTTGCCCTTATTCCTCCTTCCCCCACAAAAAAAATGCAAAATCATCTTTTCTGGTTCACATTAAAAGTCCGGCATGCTATATTTGACACGATTTTTTCTCAGAAACACAGGAGGAAAAAAAGGAAGGCTTCATATAAATAATCCAATGTTGCTGAAGCAGGTTTTTAAAAATTCAAATAGAAAACATGTTCAGCCAAACATGTTCATTGTTTTAAAAAATAAAATAAGAAATAAAAATAAAAAATTATCCTCCAGTCCCACTGAGGATTTGGTGGAAGAGACTTGGGAAAGGATGCTAGCCTGACAGTTGGCTAGTAGAGTTAGTTCTTGCTTTATAACTGTTTGTTTAATGACCAGAGTGGTCAATGTTTGGAATACTCTGCCTGACTCTGTAATTTCTTCTCGAAACCCCCAAAACTTTAACCTTAGACTGTCTACTAATGACCTCACCCCTTTCCTAAGAGGTCTGTAGGGGGCATGTATAAGCGCACCAATGTGCCTACCGTCCCTGTCCTATTGTTTATTTTTTTTATATGTATCCATTTCATGTATTCATAACTATGTTGATATTTATACCTGTTATCTAGTATGCAATTGACAAATCAAATCAAATCAAATAAATAAATAAATAAATGTTGTTTAGTGAAGCAAGTTCTGGTATAAATTATGATCATAAGTTGAGAACTGCCTGTAAGTTTTCCAGAATGAGTTCTTCTGTTGAGAAACCACTTCTTCCCTTCCTGAAAAATAAATTCTGTATGCAATTATTTTATATCCCTAAATGCAACAGAGAAAATTTGCTTTTCAAAGGAGAAACAGATGGGGCATCAGGCTGGGTATGTGCCTTTCTCTCTGTCTATGTGTGTTTGTGTGTTTCACAATCACTTGGAAGCTCACAGCCTGCGCTGACTGCCTTCTCAATATTTTTTTGTCACGAGTGCAGAAGAGATAGAGGAACCTTTGCCCGTGCGGGAACGAATGCAGCCAAGCTGAGCGGAGAAATTCTGGATTTTATTTATCTTTGCCACCAGACTTTCTTTTAGTTTGATGACAGAGAATTTGTGTTTTTTTAAAAATTCTTTCAAAGGAGAAGAGAATTGGGGTGGAATATTTTTGTGGCTGGCAACAGACAATGTTTAAATCTAAAGCAATTTTCAAAGATGATGAAGAATAAAAACAAGAGCATGCAAATGTGCCATTCAGTGCAAATAAGGAGAAGGGTAACAGTTCTTGCTCTCTAAAAGCCCCCCAGAATAGCTCAGTTTTCAACCGTTTCTGAAATGCCAGCTCTGAGGGTGCCAGACTAGCTTCCCAGAAGAAGCCATTTTATAAGCTGGAGCTGTAGTTGAAAAGCATCCTTGGTGGGAACCACACTCTTCCCCTCATACCTGTGTGTTCCCGAAAATATGATCTACCCTGAAAGTAAGTCCTAGTTTGATTTTTACACATGCCCTACCTCCAAATTAAGCCCTAATTAAGACCTTGCCCACTTCAGGGTGCCCTGGTAAAAATTAAGTGAGGGTGGGGATGGGGCAGTGGAGCTGCCCTACTACTTACCTTCGGACAGTTGTAGCCAGGTCTGAGACACCCCAACACCTTGACACCTGTCTTGCCGGCCCATTTCTTCTGTGGCATGACCTGTATGAAGCCGATTCTGAGACACATAATTCATGTAGTTATAATCTTTGCAAGATAAGAATGGAATGCACATTCAGTTCCAAACTGCTGCACTGCTCTTTCAAATTTCTCCCCACCCCCTTCTTTTCATGGCAACTCTAAAACAGGCATAGAAAAGTTTTATGAGTTGACATTCAGCTCCCCTCACTTCTTGAAGGTGATCTGTACATCACAAAAAGAAAAACAAATTGAGTGCAGTTATAGAACTTAGGGTTGCGAACCCCTCGCCCAAGTCTTGGTTGGATTTTTTGCATGGAACCTTGCTATAAGGCAATCAGCTTGGATGTTCTTACTCTTTACCCAAGATGCCTCTATTACAGGGGCAAGTTCCATCTTATTCAGAAAGATCACCAGAGCAGAGATCCATTTTGCATAAACCACAACTGTCTTCTGATGTTCAGTTTTGTTCTCAGTAATCTCCAGATATCAGATTAAGACTTCTACACCAGAGGCAAGAGTATCATCAACCTACTGATACTTTTTCATCCAAAACTGACAGATGACCTGTTTTAACACTTGGAAGTTAAACAGCAGGGCAAAAATAATTGAGCCAGGAAAATTCCATGATTGATGGTCTCAAAAGTCATCAAGAGATCCAAGAAGACCCAGAGCGGTGCCCGTCCTTCAGCAAAGTCCCAATGAAAGTCAATAACCAGAATTATTAATATTGTAATATTCAATATAATGTATTATTATTACATAGTATTATTCAATATAAAATTATTTTTTATTCCATTCAATCATGTTCTATTCTTGGAGATTGCATGGACAAGTCTTTTCAGTTTTCTTGGCAAAGCTTTTCAGGAGTGGTTTGTCATTGCCTCCTTCTTAGGGCTGAGAGAGAGTGACTGGTTCAAGGTCACACAGCTGGCTTTGTGCCCAGTTCAGGAGCATAACTTATATTCTCTGATTTCCAGCCTGATGCCTTAACCATAACACCAAAGTGACCCTCTATTTTATTTATTTAATGTATTACAATATTACCTATTAATATATTATTATTATAATGGAGGTAGTTATATATCCTTATGAACAATATATACAGATGAATAAACTCATGAAGGATAAATCTATTAAGGGCCAATACACTTAAAAGCAGCAATAGCATTCAAGTTTAGATACTGCTCGTCTACCACTTTAAAGCACTCTCCAGATGATTTACAATGTAGAAGCATTATTTGCAAATTGCCCCCAACAATCTGGGCCCTCATTTTACCGACCTCAGAAGAATGGAAGTCTCAGTCAACCTTAAGTCTATCAGGATTGAATTCCAGGCTGTGGGCAGAGTTTGTCCGCAATTCTGCATTGTAACCACTACACCAGCACGGCTCCTTCAAACATAATGTTATCTCTGTATTGGGGAAACCATACAAACACTACTTACACAGAGCCATGATAGGAGCAATGAATGTTTCCATCTTCTACTTAGTTGTTTTGGATTAAATTTTAATTGAGTACAATAATTCTAAAATTTAATGTGCTCCTTCCATCTTCCTTAAAGTTGCTCCAGTTTCAAACTTTAGTATCTTTCAGAAAAACTGGAAAATTACAAGCAACACAGTTATAGTCATAAGTGGGAAGAGACAGGCACTAAGAAGAATGAGAGGAATAATAGTAATGCAGTCTTAGTAAATAAGTTGACACTGTTGCAGGAATTAATTGTTTAGCAGAGTGATGGCCTTCAGGGGAAAAACTGTCCTTGTGTCTAGTTGTTCTGGTGTGCAGCGCCTTATAGCATCGTTTTGAGGAAAGAAGTTGAAACAATTTATGTCCAGGATGTGACGGGTCTGTAGATATTTTCACAGCCTTCTTTGGTGCAAGTGTCTGTCCAGGACGTTCAGTTAGCTAATGCAATCATGCTCCAAATGAACTTATCTTGATGTTCAGCATGACTCCGTTCAACCTGCATTGTTCTTTTAAGTGTCAGTGCACTGCAGAGAATCTCACAGGCTTTTCTGAGTTAGAAACCCAGCACAAAATTGTGCTGAGAAAGGTAGTTCTTAAGGAAAAGCATTTCAGCTGCATTAATTATCCCAGAATCAGTCCATTGGGAAACACTAGGCAATTAGCTCAGCTGGCATTATCTTCAATCACACTTGAGATTAAGAATATTATTCTAGGCATAGCAATACAAACATTACTTCTGTCCCAAAAAGACATGTCACGAGTTACATATTTGACTAACTTGGAATCAAACTTTTGCTTTGGGTCTTTGCAAAGATATTGAAGAAAACTTACCAAGAAAACTGTAGGAACTTTCCCAGCTTGTCTCCAAGCAAAGCACCCCAGAGAGGTCAAAGGCCCTGGCATTTTAGATTCGGGATGAGAAATCTCTTGTTGATTCATTAAATGTCTGAGCCTGTAGTGCTGTTTGATAAGAAACCTCTTTTGAAAATTAATTCACCTTTGTGTATTCCAGCAAAAATGATTAGAAACACGCCAGTTGCCAGGAGCTGGGATGGGAGGGTAGGGGGATCTTAAAACAGTTATGCAAAATGCATAATAAAACAAGATATATATATATTGCTCTGAAGAATTGTAATAATTGTCTTGTATTAAGAACAACACATCTACAAGCGAGCCCTTTTTTAAAAAAATTCTGCCACCATCAAGGTGCTACTGAAGTTTGGCAAGAACTGGTAGGCAGTAAGAATTTATTCAGCTCATTGTATTGAAATGTCCTTCAAGGCATGCAACCTTATTTCTTTCAACATGATCTTCTGTTCACCAAAACTAGAATAAACCAGAGGCAACTCTGTTATAAGGAAAGGTTCATTCATCTTTGCTGAAACCTCCATACCTCCAAAAAGAGAGTAAAAAGGAAAGCTTGCTATGGACCGTGTCAGTTAAGGAATTCTGGCAAGTGAGGTCCAGGAGAAGTGTTCTTTCTGCTGTGCTCCCACCCTCTGGAACATTGAGGACCATCAAAATGAGATCTGTCCACATCAGGGGTGGGCTTCAAAAATTTTAGCAACAGGTTCTCTGCCCGGTTGCTGGGTCGGTGTGGCCATGGTGGGTGTGGCCTAGTCATCCTCCTGCTCCCCAGGCTCCAGAGCCTATGGGAGGGCAAAACAGGATTCTAGAACTTCCAGGAGACCCATTTTTCACCCTCCCTGAGCCTCCACATGGGCTCTTCACTTACCTCAGATCCAAAATGGGCTGCATGGAAACTCCTGGGTGGGGAAGGGTGGAAGGGCAGGACGGGCTGGGAGTGGCCAGCCCGGGGTGGGATATGGTGGTTCTACAAACCAGCCATAACATTAGCTATGGGTTTTTCCGAACCCAGCCAAACTTGTAGCAGCCCACTCTGGTCTATGCTCTCTTGGCCTTTCAGAAGGACCTTAAAATTTGACTCCACACAGGATCTTGATGGAGGCTTTCCATGCTGGAGGTGGGGTATGGTTTAAATGAAGGCCCCACTCCCACCCTGTTGTATCTGATTCCTATCTTAATTCATTTTTGTTAATTGTATTACTTATCATTTTAATTTTTATATTGTTTTTATGATGCTGTAAGCCGCCAAGAGTTGCTTATAGCCAGATAAAATTAATACTATAAATTTAATAAATAAAAATAAGGCAGCGGAAGTGTTTCGAATTATGCATAGGACAGAGAATTAGTCAAAGCCAGGAGCATTGTTCACTGAATGACATGAAGTTGCATAGGATTCTGGATAAAAGAAGAAAGATTATTTTTTTTGACATGGTGTGTAGCTAAATTAGGATTCACTGCCACTAAGTATATTGATGTCCATCAAGTCGAATAGCCTTAAAAAGGGATTAGACAAATGTGTGGAAGGATTAATGGCTATTGGTCAATGTGGCTGTGTATCACTCCACTTATGCTTCCGAATTCCACTTGCTATAAAACATAATTTTCCCATAGTGAATTGATAGGCAACAGATGGGAACTGATGGATTGGCTTTTGGCCTTATTTAATATGAGCTTTCCTTCCTTCCTTCCTTAATTCCTTCCTCCCTCCCTCCTGCTCCCTCTGACTAGTTCATATCTATATTCCACAAATAAAAGCTTGGAAAAGCATTTGATATTCTGATATTCTGGGAATTCTTTTGGTTGGGTTTTTTTGCCCTTTTACTAGTAATTCCTTCAGGTTTTGAGAAGCCAAATGAAGCCAAAATATTAAACATAGTTTGTGGGTAGATAGCAAAATTCCAAAAGTTGGGAAAACCTTACCCTTGTGAACAACAAATCTCTCATTTCTAAAAATCAACTCATGTGTTATGATTAATTTGAGGACTTTAAAAAAAAAGAAAAGTAAAGTGGTTTGCAAGGGTGTTACATAAATACACAAAATAAGCGATTACGGTCTCTAAGTGGCGCCATGGTGGCTCTGTAAAGAAGTGAATCTATTTAGAATGATTATGCTCTTGGAAAAAAGATTAATTTGGAACACGTGGCCAAATTATTATTGTTTCAATAATTAGAATCTCAAATTAAGTTGTAGACTTTTGCTTTAATCAATGACTAAAGGACCTAAATCTTTAATAGATTTCCAAATGAGAACTAGCAAATTATCAATGACCAGAACCCTACACCATCAGGCTGAAAGTTTGTTTACCAGCAAAGATGGAAAAGAAAAAGAATTAAACATGTCAAGGAAGCCCTCAGAACTTGTGGCTATCCCAACTGGGTCTCCACCAAATCCTGCCCCCCCCCCACACACAAAAAAAGACCCAGCAGGTACTCCTCCATAAGAGACAAAGAAGAGAACAACAAACAAAGTAACATTGTCATTCCATATGTTGCAGGGATATCTGAAAAGCCTAGGAGGATTTTCAACCAACACAATATACACACACACTTTAAACCCAAAAATAGACTAAGGCAGAAGCTTGTCTCCCCCCCCCCCCCCCCCCAGGATAAAACACCTAGACACAAACTGAACCAATGCAGTGAGACATGTACAGATCTGTACGTTGGAGAAACAAAACAACCACTTCACAAACGCATAGCACAGCACAGGATAACAAACCCTTCAGGACAAGATTCAATAATCCATCTGCATTTCAAAGACAAAGGTCACTTTTTTGGAAGACAGCAAAATGCACATTTTGGACACTTGGACAAGAGCACATTCTGGACAAGACTGCTGTGTTGAAAAGGGTCAAAGAGACTATCTACATTAAGATGGAACAGCTCTATCTCAAGGGGGGGATACAATACCAGCTATCTCCTGTATACAACACAGTTGTCATGCCCCTGTTGAAATCTGATTCAGAGGGGCAGGCCGAGCAGGTGACAGGGAAGAGCAGGGGAGAGATAGAGCAAGGGGCAGGGAATTCAGAGGAAGACCTAGGCCCAACCCCTCTTCATCCTAGGGCACGCATGGAGGAATGCAGAAGAGAGCAATGTGGGTTGTGTGGCTTATGTGGGAGGAAAGGGCACTAATTCCCTTCATTAGCTGCAGCTGGGAACACAGTGTTTAAAAAGGGAAGCTGCGCACAGCAAAGTTGTTGGGAGAAAATTGTGAATTCTCTGGTATCTTCAAGTCTTATCTGGGTTTCTGGCATCTTTCTAACTGTGTGTGTTTTGCTGGGCTTTCAAGTCTGCAATTCCTTCTCTTGCCCTGTCAAGTTAATTACCGCAGTGTGGTTTGTATGGATTTTTATTTACAGTTTGTATGTACTGTTGAGGTAATTCCCCGTTAGGAGAATGAGCGCATACAGGGAGACGTATTTGAGAGTAGTGTTTGAATAATACACACACAGCACACAGACACACTGTACAGTAAATGTAGGTTTTTTTACTTTCAATAAAGGTTTAAGCAAAGTTCAAAATAGGCAGTCCAAAGTCATTCACATGTAAGATCAGTCAGTTTTCATCCAGGATAATCCAATAACAAATTCCAGTGTCAAAAACAGTTCAGTATCAGACTTACATCAAATCCAAGAATATCAGTCAATTAGGAGGAACGGCAATATTCTCCAACAGAAGAAAACAGAGACTGACTCACACTCTCTTCTGAGACTAAGACTAAAACAACCCAGGTTTCTGGCTCCATCTTATTGCCGTTTGAGAAACTACACCCAATTACATTTTTGTATTTTCTTAAAGATACAGTATTAAAATGTTTATCCTGGTTTATAAATTTTCAACCCAAATACCTGTTAGGTTACTTACATTCCTAACATGTACTTTGTTTTCGGACTGAATTTCCAAAAGACTGTTCTTGGGAGAGTTTTTTTCTCCAGCCAAAGGTAACCTGGACATTGGGAGCAAAAGTTGGAGGTACTAAAAGGACACTTCTTGCTTATTTGACTGTGTTGCCTTTGTGCCACACCCCGGGTCATCACAACAGTCTTTTCAACAGTGCCAAGAAGGCTCCATATCCATTTAAATTATTCAGGTGACCCTGAACGCACAGATAAATCTCCAAGTAGTTCCAAGGTCTCTTAGAAAGAGTGCTATCGACCAGATGGCTGCAAGGAATATAAATCCTTCTATTCTTCATCACTCAGAACTGAAGAAGTTTCTTGGATGAGAAGTGAAACGTTTTCAGGCAAAAACAAAGAAAAGTCCAGTTGCCCTTTGAAAAAGCACCTTTGGGGCTTTTTCCTTGACTTGGATGATTGAGAATCTCTGTGGAGAAATAATAAAGAATCTCTATAGGCAGGGAGGAGGTTGGACTAAAAGACCTTCAACGTTCCTTCCAACCCTATTATTCTATGTTCTATGCAAGAGAAAGAAATGTTTTTGAGTAAGTCTCAATTATTATTTTTTGCAACATTTCTTCTGCTTACACATTTCAAAGAAAGCCATGGTTGTGGTATCATCAAAGGAGGGATTTCCAATGTTTTGTTGAGGGGGAAGATCTAAGATTTTTTTAAAAGCAAAATATTCGTGTTAAGTGTAGAAGAATAGAAATGTACTCTTTTAATCATTGTATAAAAAAACATGAAAAACCATGCAACTGAAAACCAGCTTTATAATTTTGTTGGCGCAATTTTTAGAGTTTTATGTAGGATTCTCCCCAAAAATATGGCAATGGCTTACCAAAACCTGAAAGGAATTGCTATACTACATGCAAAGCACCTAGCTTTTACTGTATCATATAAAAATCAATGTTAGCCATTTAGTATTGATTCTAATTCTATCTGCAAAGCTGCAGTCTTCTTTAAAATTGAACTTTGAGTTTTGTGTCTTGCTTACATTATAGTATGAAAAAAGCCTCAGCAATCTGACTTTATATAAATAGACCAGATCAATATTTCTGATGCTGGTATCTTCTGTATGGATGGTTTGAAGCTCCTATCATGCCTGATTCTAGAAGGTATCAGCTTGGAGAAGACTAGTTATGACACAATTCAGTGTGCAGCAGCAGCCAAAAAAGCTAATACAATCCTGGGTTGTATAAACAGAGGCATAGCATCAAGATCACATGAAATATTAGTACTGCTTTATAAAAGTTTGGTTAAGACCACACCTGAAATACTGCAACCAATTTTGGTCACTACACTACAAAAAAGATGTTGAGACTTGGGGAAAAAGTTCAAAGAAGAGTATCTAAGATGGGTTTCGCTAGTCTAAAGAAAAGAAGAGTTAGGGGTGACATTATAGTAGTATTCCAGCATTTGAGGGTCTGCCACAAAGAAGAGGGGGTTAAATTATTCTCCAAAGCACCAGAGGGCAGGACAAGAAACAATGGATGGAAACTAATCAAAGTGAAAAGCAATCTGGAATTAAGGAGAGGCTTCCTAACAGTGAGGACCAGAGGTGGAATTCAGCAGGTTCTGACCAGTGCTGAAGAACCAGTAGCGGAAATTTTGAGTAGTTCGGAGAATTGGCAAATACACCCACCCACCCCACAACTGGAGATTTTACAGCATCCTTCCCCACCACGCCCACCAAGCCAAGCCCACAGAACCAGTAGTAAAAAAAAATTGAATCCCACCACTAGTGAGGACAATTACCCAGTGGAACAGCTTGCCTTCAGAATTCATGGGTGCTCCATCACTGGAGGTTTTTAAGAAGAGACTAGATATTCACTTGTCTGAAATGGTATAGGTTCTCCTGCTTGAGAGGGGGCTGGACTAGAAGACCTCCAAGGCCCTTTCCAGCTCTATTCCATTCCATTCTATTCTATTCCTAACCAAAATGACTTCCTACAACTTTGGATTTTAATGATGAGCTTAACATTTTCAAATTTTAGAAACTGATAAGTTTTTTTTCCTTTTTTTTTTAAAGGTAAGTCTTAATCTTGTTCCAGTAGATGAGGCAATCTGGTCAAATCAAATTGAGATTATTCCCAATCAGTTTGAAATGTATTATCCAGTATCAGAAGACATATTTTATACAAAATAGAAATTGTTTGATTTGATTTGGTTTTAATGATTTTTCAGATCATATAAGAGCTAGGAGAGATGATAGAGGAAACTATTTGTAGCTCAGGGTTGAAATGAGAGATCACGGGTGCTTCTGAGCTTGGTAGTTTTCTTGCAGATGTTTCATTACCAAACTAGGTAACATCATTGATGTTACCTGGATTGGTTATGAAATGTCTGCAAAAAGACCATCAAGTCTCCAAGAGCATCAAGGACCTCTTCGATAGAAATCAGACAATTTGGTATAACAGTTAAGGCATCAGATTAGAACCTGGGAGACGGTGAATTATAGTCTTGCCTTAAATCCAACCGATTGACCTTGAGCCAGTCATTCCACTCACTAGGAAGGAAGCAATGGCAAACCACCTCCAGAAATCCCAAAAGTGCTTTTTCAAAAGACAACTGGACTTTGTTTTTTTTCCTTGAAGATGGTTCACTTCTTGTCCAAGAAGCTTCTTCAAGGAAAAAATAAAACCCAGTTGCCTTTTGAAAAAGCACTTTTGGCACAACCGTGACCGGGATGAGTGAGACTCTTGATAGACACTTCCAACAATCTTGCCAAGAAAACTGTGTTGACAATACCAGGCAGTTGTCAGGAGTCAACACAGACTTGAGGACACCAGAAAGAAAAACAAAAATAGATAATGAGTCAGCATAATATCACTACAACATTATAATACTGGTAAATAGCTTTGAATTCAATTTCTACTTAACTTTCTGGTTGGTTTCACACATAATGCTTAATCATAAATGCATGCTAACACTATCCAGCATTTCCAGTCTAACCATATTGTGGATTAACATAATGGCCTTTTTCACAGAATAAAAGTTTAAGGTAATGACTGTTTTCACTCAATACACTAAACTGCAGATTATTTATCTTTATTTTAGCCTAGTTCAGCATGTTCTGAACTCACGTTTAAATTACTTTTGACTGGTAATTGCATTTTGCCTAATTATAAGCATGTGAGAAAGTAAAAGAAACATCAGTGTAGAATTTGTTGCAGGAAGAACAAATTAACAACCCAATAAGGAAAATAAGCATGCTATTTTATTTTATTGTTTTTATTTATTAAATATGCTATAAATACGCGATGTGGACTATCTGCCTTAAAACAGAGTGGGCAGGGACATCAGCTCTGAACCATTAACATACCATTACAGTCACCACGTTTGGAAACAATGAAAATGCATGTTATTGCAACAGATTACTGTTCTAGTATAGCTTAGCAGAGAACAAATAATTTGGTATCTCATGCCGAAAAATAAATGCAACCAAAACAAAATAATGTAACACAGTCTGAACTTAGAACTGTATTTATTCTCCCAAATAATAATGTCCAACCTTATTACTCAGAATTGCTGAAATTTCTCCCTCAGGAATCAACACTTCCACAGATCTTACTACGGTTTCATTTGATCCAATGTGTGAGTAGCCCTTGACTTATGACTGGTTGCTTAGAGACCATTTGGGCTTACATTACACCTTCCCCGAAGCTACTCACAATTCAGGTTTGGACATCAAATGGCTGCCACCCCCTTAGTTACATGATCCCAATTTTGGTCTCTTATCAGTCAGCCTGAACTTACCATACTTTTCAATGTCCCATAGTAACATAGCAGTGATTTATAGTAATAGCACTTAGACTTATATACCTCTTCATAGTGATTCATTGCCCTTTTTAAGCCATTTACAGGGTCAGCCTATTGCTCCCAACAATCTGGGGCCTCATTTTACTGACTTTGTAAGGATGGAAGGCTGAGTCAACCCTGTGCCAGTCAGAATCAAACTGCTGGCAGTTGGCAGAATTAGCCTGCAATACTGCATTCTAACCACTATACCACCATGGCTCTTTATGATGTTTTTTTTCTTTCTGGAAACCAACATTTGCTTCTAGCTTCCAGAAAAAATGCCCATGGTGGACAATGGATTCCCTTAATGACCACTGCAAAAACGGTAATAAAATTGGGTGCAGTCCAGTGGGATTCAGCCAGTTCGCCCAACTTTGGGAGAACCAGTTGTTGACTTTCTGAGCAGTTTGGTGAACTGGTTGTTGGAAGAAATCATTAGGGCAGAGAACCGGTTGTTAAATTATTTGAATCCCACCACTGGTACAGTCACATGGTGGAACTGCTTAACAACTGATATGACTTATGGCCATAATTCCCGGGTCAGTGACAGTCATAAATCCATGCTGATTTTTCTTGGGACAAAGATATTATTTAGTTCTATGGTGTTAGGAGCATATTTACATATTGCAATAGTTTAGCTCAAGGTGAAGGCGGGCAGATGTAGGAGGAAAATCACATTTGTCCAAATGATGGATCTAATTCTGCAGTCTCTATAGAAAGTTTTCCAGGACTTCAGTGAAGGCAATCTCCTTGTGCAAACCAGTCTTGCTTAGCAACTATTGAACTGGAGTTACTAATTCATCAAGTGCCTGGAGAATGGGATGACTGAACCCATCACTTAAAATGAAACATAGCTCCTTCTTTGTTTGTGAATGCATATATATTATGACCAGTGGAGAGTAGTGGTGGGGGAAAGAGGATAATATAGTAGACCACAATCTCTTCCAGGCTGAGGTCTCCACTTGGACAATGAGTTCTTTACTGTGGACTCACTTTCAAAAAATAGAGGGGGAGGGGAACCCAGCATGGATGGAATGGGTTTTCCTACTTGAGCAGGGGGATGGGCTAGAAGACCTTCAAAGCAGTGGTGGGATCAAAAAAAAAAATACTACCAGTTCCGTGGGCGTGGCTTGGTGGGCATGGCAGGGGAAGGATACTGTAAAATCTCCATTCCCTCCCCATCCCACTAACCTATCACTTTGAAACCTCCTTGAGTGGAACAGTGATTAGAATGCAGTACTGCAGACTAGCAGCAATTCAGCAGTTCAATTTTCACCAACTCAAGATTGACTGATCCTTCCCAGGTTGGTAAAATGAGGACCCAGATTGTTGGGGGCAATATGCTGACTCTGTAAACCACTTAGAGAGGGCTGTAAAGTACTGTGAAGCAGCATATAAGTCTAAGTGCTATTGCTATTCCCTACATTTCCAATTAAAAAAAGGCCCCACAGAAGGAGTTTCTTCATTCGTTTCTTTTGGAAGGGACAAGGATAGCTGTGGAAATCACTATCAATACCCTTAATAGCAATAGCATTATTGCTAGGAGCTATGATGGTGCAATGGTTAGAGTGCAGTACTGCAGGCTACCATTGCTGTCTGCCGGCTGCCTGCAATTTGGCAGATCGAATCTCACCAGGCTCAAGGTTGACTCAACCTTCCATGGTCGGTAAAATGAGGACCCAGATAGTTGGGGGCAATATGCTCAAATTTGTAAACCGCTTAGAGCAGGCTGTAAAGTACTATGAGTCAGTATGTAAGGCTATTGCAAATAACCTTAATTTTGATTAATTATGTCAGTTATTAATAATGATCAATAACAATCAATTCATACAATCAAGAAACATTTTAATTAATAATGAAGAATGAACTACGTGAAAGTGAAAATTCAGCATGTAACTAACAACAGCAAATGTTGCCTTTGTTGTGAAAAGTTTGAAAAAAATCAATCAGTTTTGGCTAGACCAAAATTACAAAAAACTGGCTCCTAGCAGAGTCACGCCCATGTTGCCAAAATTATTCACTGGAAATATTACCAGAGGTTTGGATTTGAATGTGTCAAGTATCATTGGGATTGTGATATTGAAAAAGTTTTGAAGGCGTGGGATTTTATATCTTATGGGAATTTAAGATATAAACAGATAGGCATCATTGTCTAACATGCCTGACAGAAGAGTTACTGAAAAGAAGGAAGTCTGGTTCATTAATGTTGCTATTCTGAATGATTGAGGAAAACAATTGGAAAAAATGATGAAATGCTAGAAGTTGTAGATGGAAATGATATGCTTATGGAAAAAGACAATGAATAGAACCCTTGGAGCAGGGGGTCTTCAAACTTGACAGTTTTAAGACTTGTGGACTTCAACTCCCAGAATTCCTCTTCCAGTCATGTTAGCTCAGGAATTTTGGGAGTTGAAATCCATAAATCTGAAACTTGCCAAGTTTGAAGACCCTTGCCTTGGAGTAATAACTAAGCCATGGAGGTGCAGTGGTTAGAGTGCAGTATTGCAGGCTACCTCTGCTGCCTTCTGGCTGCCTGCAGTTTGGCAGTTCGAATCTCACCAGGCTCAAGGTTGACTCAGCCTTCCATCTGTCTGAGGTGAGTAAAATGAGGACCGAGATTGTTGACTCATTAAATCACTTATAAATGGCTCTAAAGCACTGTGAAGTGGTATATAAGTGCTATTGCTATCCAAAGGAGCCCTTCAATATTTGGAAATTTTGAATTTATGAGACCTGAATACCCTAATTTTACAGAAAAAACACCCCGCTAGGAACTGACTATATTATCAAACTCTCTTAAGTCTTAAGTTCTTGGTTAGGACTTGAATGATTAGCTTTCTACTATTCTTACACTGTGAATTAACTATAGATTAATATTTATTAATAATAATGCCACAATGAAACAGACTTTTCTCAAACATTCTTTGGCAACCTTGTCACTTAATAAGTGCAAGGACACTACATTTTCTCATAAAAACATCTCTTCTCTTTGAAAAAACTTTTCAAAAGCAAATTCTCTTTCATCAAACAGCAGATAGGAAGAAAATATAAGAGAATTTTCCAGCACTGCATTACTTTGAACATGATTTTCCCTTGGGTGTAAGTCCATATTCCTAAAGTGACTGTTTATCCTCATGAAATTGTTAATTTTCCTGCTTTTTTCCTTTCTTTTGGAAAGATTTCTTTCTGTCCAAATCAGAAATCAAAGCAGATAGCAACCACCACAGAAGTCTGTGTTGCTGGAGCTTTCTTTCTTGTTTGACAAGGTCATAATCATCAGTTTATTATTTACTTACTTAGGTTTAAAGGCTGTTTTAATCATCTTAAGATGCTCATATCACTAATTTCCTTCAAAACAATATATGGGATATCAAGAAGATACTCACTTCATGCTATATCAAGAAACCAAGAACACAATATAACTATAGAAGGGATTTAGTCCCATCTGTTCCCAAAGGATTTCTGGAAAAGCAGGTGCCCAGGTGCCCTTTAAGGAGAACTATCTTTGGAGATATCATGGAGAAAACCATCTATGTGGTTGCTAGGAGTTGAAAATGACATATAATCAATCAAATGATCCTTAGAGACTGTGAAGAAGAAAATGAAGACCTTCATAGAAGGTTCAAGTCACATCCACTAATCATCAATTGGCCTAACCTTCTACTTGAACGTATTGTTTCAGATCACACTAATTGTCTTTTTCTTTGCAGTTATTTAGGTTGCATGACAAGAGACGTTTGCTCACAGAAAGCAAAGTAGACTTATCAGTGATTCCCTATTTCTGTGAAGTACATGGAGTGAAGTCTCCTTAGTCCTACACTTCATCCTATACCATGGAATAACCTCTCACTGTGGAATTGTCAACCTTTCTAGGTGACCCAGGCAAGAAACACCACCAGATGAGCTATTTCTACTTTAGTGTAAGGCTATAGTAATAGTATCTTGGAAGTCTGAAAAAGCAAATCTCCTGTTCTTCCCTCAAGCTTGAAAAATAGAGAGGCTCCCTTCTGAGTCTCTTTTTCCATCCATTACTGTGAGCTGTATGCCTCTCTTATCTGACTGTTCTGTGGGCAGTATTTCTTCTCACTGTCTCTCAAGCCCTTTCTCATACTGTAGTGTATACTATTACAGAAATCACAATCATGTTTCCTTTACGGTCTTGAATTTATTCTGGAGGGCCTTCACAAATGACAGGATAGTCAGGCTCAACAGATTCTATAGTAGTTGTTTTTTTTAAATTCCTGAGATTAGCATTTGACTTTTTGTTTTATTTTAGCTTTTACCCTATGAAGTTTAAATACTATTTGTTGTTGTGCAAATGATTGAGGGTCTATTTTGATTTTTTGCAGCAGCTATAAACTAGATGGATGATAAATAGACAAACAGATAGATAGACAGACAGACCGATAGAGACAGACAGATGATAGACAGACAGACAGACAGACAGATAGATAGACAGACAGACAGACAGACATAGACAGATGATAGATAAGTAGATATAGAAAGAAAGAAAGAAAGAAAGAAAGAAAGAAAGAAAGAAAGAAAGA
>NW_020769337.1:5983340-6001137 GCF_900518735.1 Pseudonaja textilis | reverse complement strand
AGATAAGATAAGATAAGATAAGATAAGATAAGATAAGATAAGATAAGATGGGATGGGAAGAATAGGATAGGACATGATAGTTTAGGATAGGATAGGATAGGATAGGACAGAACAGCATAACTTTTGTTGTCATTTTTTTTTTACTGTGAGCACAACTGGCCCACATTAAAAATGAAATTCCATTGCCTGCTCTTGAATAGAAAGTGTATATGTACCGTAACACATACATAACATACATATACCCATGCTATAAACATACATAAATATATATCTGCACACACACACCCACTCACACATTTTATGAGCTTTCAGTCTCATCCCTCCTCTTGTCCTGCTGATTGACCCAGATTACATCTTGCAATATTTAATTGTTTTTGAGAAAGGGAAGTTCAATTTAGTTTTCAAGTATCCACACTTGCTTGGGCATTTGCATAAGGGAGCACAAGACTTAGCTTGTCTCCACACTTTTTTTAAAAAAAATAAATGGCATTGTGCTGTGTAGTCCTTGCTTAAAAGAAGTGAAAATCACAGAGTCTTCTATTACATAGAGCTGAAAATTAACACATATATCAGGTACATCCAAACCAGAGGTGGTATTCAGCAGGTTCTGACCTGTTCTTGAGAACCAGTAGCAGAAATTTTGAGTAGTTCAGAGAACTAGCAGATACAACCTCTGATTGGATATTTTACAGTATCCTTCCCCTGCTACACCCACCAAGCCACGTCCACAGAACCGGTAGTAAAAAAATTTGAATGCCACCACTGATCCAAACTGTTGGATTATTAAATGCAGTGGACCTCCTTTGACCCCTTGTGGTGAATTCTCTTTCAAAATGGCTGCCCAAATGGGAGGAAACAAAGTGTGTTAGAAAGGTATCACTTGTTTACTTACAGCCCCAAGTAAGACATTTTCTATTATCTCTGGGCAGATGGAGAGAGAAAAAAAAGTGGTTCATTCATTTTTACTTGAACTGTCAAGACCAGGTGTGTCAAACTCGATTTCATTGAGGGCCACATCAGGGTTGTGTATGACCTCAGGGAAGGTGGAGTGGGTGTGGCAGGGTGGGCGTGGCCACCTTGATATCACTCGTGTTGGGTGTGCCTGTGGTGGCTGAGCGCTCTGCCAGAGAAAACAGGCTCCCAAGCTCTGTTTTCAGCTGTGATGGCCTCCTGCAATCCTCTGCCAGCAAAAACGAAGCTCAGGAGGACCATATGCAGCCCTCCCCAGCTCAATTTTTGCTGGCAGAGGCATCATGGGTCAGTCCTTCACTGTTTTGAGGGTGGGCCCACGGGCCAGATCTAAGCACGCCATGGGCCAGATCTGACCCCCAGGCCTTGAGTTGACACCCTTGGTCAAGACTATTGATGTGTTCCCATTCCCACAAGGATGACTTCAACACGGCACATTTAGTGTGATTGACACCCTTGGTTTAATGTAGGGGTCAGGACTCCCAACTTTCCATAGAGGACTGAAAATTCCATTTCTCCAGGTTTGTATTTTCACTTACTAGATAAAAGGGTTTCCTTGGACACCTGCTATTTGACTGCGGTCTATGTTTGCCCGCTCCCACACCCTCCAGAAATTGACACATCCATTTAGAATGATTTAATTGGGATTCCTGCACCGAACAGGAGATTAGATTCAATAGCTAAATGTCTCTTTCACCTGAATGACTCTACAAGCCCGTGATTTAAGATTTGAAATTACTAATTCAATTTCAAGGATAGAAGAATTTGAGAAAATGATATCAGATCTGGTTCTTAAGAAACTAAAGATGAAATGGAACCCAAGGAGCAGAAAGAATAAAAGAGTGAAATATCCTGTATTGGCAGAATAATGGGAGGACCTGGTTTAGAAATTTAAGAAAAGAATATAATTGTTGGCTGGTCATTAGGGCAAAATTATAATACAATGCATGAATAATATTATTCTTCCTTGGCTAAAGGTGCTGAGACCATTCAAACTTGAGATGCTGCATCAAGAATAGCAAACTGCTTTAACTCTCTCTCTCTCTCTCTCCCTGCCCTCTCTCTTTCTCTTCCTGCCTCCTTCCCTCCCTCCCTCCCCCCCACTCACCCCTGTTTCTCCCAAAATCTTAGTCACATATTCTCTCAAATGCTGAAGACTGCTAATCCAGCAGCCTTTGTCCAATGATAAAACAACCTCCAGGTCAGCTCAATTTAGTACAGGAAAAGGCCATGGATTCTCTCAGATGTTTTAGTCCTCTATATATTTCTTCTCCTCTTTTGTGTTTTTAAAAGTCTCTTTATTTCTGTGATATTGTCAGATCGTGTAACACCTGGTTTCACCTTTATCTTTAACTGATCCATCCGTGACATCGCAATGCAGTTTATGCGAATTTGGCATTTTCTCATCTGTTTTTATTGAGACTTATTATCTTGAGGATGTCAAAGGATTTTCAGAAGCATTTTTTCCCCAACAGTCCAAGGATTGTTGTGGTGACTATTTTTGTTGGTGTTGTTATGTTTACTTTATGTTCTGTTGAATAGGTGAATTCCTAGTGGGAATGGGAGGGTGCAGTCCAGATCTCCTCCCCTAACTGTTGCCATCATATGGGATCTTGGAAGTGCATCTCTTGGGTGGCTGCCCTAGACCTTTAGAACAGCCTCTCACCTGAGATCAGAGATATTTTCTACCTGAAGGTACTTTTCCCTACTTTCCAGAGGACTATAGCCTTCCAGAGGGCTATTGCCCAAACACTGAGTTAGGATGGGGGTTGACTTGTGAGGAAGTTTGGTCTGAAACCTGGGGGGATGGTACCTTTCTTTTTAGCTATGTTTTATGGATAATTGTGAGCCATCTAGAGTCATTGTATGAGATAGGCAGCCATATAAGCTGTATAAATAAAAAAAAATCCACATAAACCATTTTCTAGAGGATTCAAAACCATGATCACTTGTGCAGTAGCCAAATTCGATGAAAAGCTAACGTAGTGGAATTTCCGCATCTTCATTATGCCTTAATTTTTCATTAAATGATTTTTAACCTCCATTCTAATATGTCGAGTTCATGACCACTTGCTTTGGATACAACTCTGAAATTTTACTAGCATCATATTGTGTAATTTGTATTGTCCAATTTCTTTGCAATTGAGGATCACAGCAGATCTTAGAGTGACATGCCAAAAAATCAAAAAATGGGTATGGCTTGGGGAAAAAAGTCAGCGAGACAGGAATAAACATTTGAATCGGATTGCAACTTAATTAAATTGTACCAGGAAAAGACCGTTAACATGATTATACCTTTATTCAGGTAATAATCCTCTCCTATGCCAATTTTTAAAAAAATGCAATTCAGCAGCAAAGTTTGAGAGCAAAAGGTTATATTTTGGCTTCATGGCAAATCTGCTACCAGCCATGCCATGTTAGCAGGATAGCTTCATAAGAGCATAAAGGATTCACTAAAGCAGCGGTCACCAACTGGTGGGCTGCGAGAAAATTTTGGTGGGCCACAGAAAAATCTCACCCACAGAGCACCCCCCAAGCAATTAATCCAGGCTGTGCAGAAACACAAAGCTGCGCCGCCCACCTGGCCCATGGGAATCCTCCCCGCCCACTCACTCCTTACCCGGTAAACTTGTCTGTTAAATTTATATTTTTCCTTTTTCCGACCATCATCTGTTCTGCTATGCCAGGAGATTTAAGATTAGCTAGGAAGCAGAAAATGGTTGGATTTCTTTCTTTCTTTCTTTCTAAAGCTAGTCTTTAGATCTTCAGCTCTGCTTTTAAGTACAGCCAAACCTTCCTTAGGACTGAAGGTTTGCTTACAAGCAAATTCAGTGCAGACTCACGGCAAGCAAATTTGAGAGACTGAGCTAGCTGATGGCAGATAGATAGATCACTGAAAGATTCTGTGAGCAACTCAATCTGCCTGCTTTGCCTGATTTTGGGTAAAAGTTGCTCTTTTTTATATATATAAAAAAATCAATATTTACATACATGGTGTGTTGTGAGTTAATTTTGTGAGTTTGCTTGTTAGCAAATTTTATGTGACAGACTGAGCTAGCTGATGGCAGATAGATAGATCACTGAATGAATCTGTGATTCTGTGAGCAACTCAATCTGCCTGCCTGCTTTGCCTGATTTTGGGTAAAAGTTGCTCTTTTTTATATAAAAAATCAATATTTATATACATATTTATAATATTTACATACAAGCCATGCCCAGCCAGTCACATGACCACCAAGCCACACCCACAAATTTGGCCACACCCACAGAACCAGTTAGTAGTCCCTGGGATCTAAAATTATGAGTTTGGTGGTCCCTGAGATCCAAAAGATTGGCGACCCCTGCACAATAAAAGTCCTCTAGAATCCAACTAAGGGCTTCTTAGCTCAATGTTCAGGATCTCACAAAGCCAACCACATAGGCTTTGTTCACTGTAGTTCATAAACTTTGACAGAAAGTAATAAAGTTCTACCACTGTTGTTCCTTAGCAATGGGCAACAGGCATTTAAGTTGGGTTGCCTCTAACTCAGGACTGTCAAACTTGTGGCCTGTGGGCCGGATGCATCACACATTGGCCATACCCATGCCCAGTTTCTCGAAGGGAAAAAAGGTCATGCTACATCATATGATGATGCCATGACGATGCAAGTTCAACACCCCTGCTCTAACTGAAGCCTAATATAGGTAGTCCTCAACTTATAATCATATCCGAGCCCAACATTTTGTTGCTAAGGGAGACAGCTGTTAAGTGGGTTCTGCCCCATTTAAGACCTTTCTTGTAGCCTCACCTTTTGGGCTTTTCTATCTCGGAGACAGTCTTCACTTCTGATGGCACTGAATTCAAGTTTCGTTAGGTATACTCTGTAAACTCCTCCACTTGAACCAGGCAACGACTGGGATCTGCTGAATGCAACCTACTCATAGCAGATGAAATAAAGTTCGGTATGATTAATATATTACATGCAAGAAAAAAAAAGAGTAAATCTCTAGGAGAAAATGGCAGGATGTGGGTGGTGTGCTACTGCCAGTTGCCTAGCAATAGTGTGTGTGCACAGGATGAGACTGACAGATATCACCCACTCAAGATTGCTGGATGCCGACCTTCATCACAGTCTTGTCACAGGCAAGGAACCAAAGAAAAAGAAAAGAATAAAATTTTAGAGAAGTAAAATCATGGGATCTCCCACACTTCAGCCTCCCAACAGCAGCCGTGAAGGCCATCTTTAGAACAAGCTGCAAAATAATTCCTTGTCCCTCTTTCCATTTTCCTCAATGTATGTAAATAGAAACATGTATTTTTTTTAAAAAAATATGACTCCTAGTCATATCTCTATGGACTTTTGCAAGTTGAGATAATAATATCCAAGAATTAAAACAGCAAATTAGTTTCATAATTTTAATGACTCATATTGCATTAATTCTAGGTACGATGAATAGAAAATTCTCAGGCATTATAACTAATTATGAGGAGATTATAGTATTATTGATCACATAAGCTAATATTAAGATGTATCCCAGTCATTTTACCTTTTTTTTAAAAAAAACCCACACCTGTCTCACTATTTCCATATATTCAACTTCTTGTCCTTGATCAGAATATACCTAGGCAGAATAGCAAAAAGCAAAAAGTGTTCTTAACTTTGGTAACCGTTCAGCAGTTCACATATGGTCCACAGGAAGAAACAAATGGGTCAATAGAAGCAGCAGTGGCAGAGGAGGCAGCCAATTCAGAAAGGGAATCTCATGGAGAGCATCTGGCCAGAGATCCTCTGAAGTCTATATTTCATTGATTTATCAAGCAGGCTTGATCAAAACATTTTCCTAAAAATCAGGAAATTCATATGCTGCTGGGCCAAAGTGTAGGACAAGAAAAGGCAGAACCTGGGGGCAGAGTCAAGAGAGAACTTAGCCTAGAAGTGTTACATGTTCACAAATGTTCCAAACCCAGGCCCCTTTGAATTCGATCAACTCTTTATCTAGTGACAATTTAGGGCTGACCATTAGTTGACTATTAGTGTAAGCAGGAATGGGATTCAATTTTTTTTACTACCGCTTGTGTGGGGCGTGGCAGGAGAAGGATACTGTAAATTCTCCAGCCAGAGGTGGGATTTGCCGGTTCTCTGAACTACTCAAAATTTCTACTACCTGTTTTCCAGAAGTGGTCAGAACCTGCTGAATACCACCTCTGGTGTATAAGTCTCAGCAAGTTGTTTATGCTGAAATCTTATCAATGGTCCTGATTCTTTGTGTCTAATACAGAGGTTTTCATTACTGCTGACTTAGTTATCCCTAAAATCCTGTCTGTGCCTGAATAAAATGGTAGGACATCGATAAACTCCTGGAAGACTGTTTCCACTGAGACTTCCATAAAATGCCTGAGAAGTGGTTTGGATTTCTAACTGGGCTGAGGTTTTTTAAATAGCTTTTGTATGTGTTCTGCTTGCTGCCTAGAGTTTAAGATGAGCAGCTGTCCAGGTAGTCCTCAACTTACACCATAATGTAAAGTTATAATGACACTGAAAAGCTAGTGATTTGCAATCAGTCCTTGCTCTAAAATTGTTGCAGGTCATGTGATCAGAATTTGGGTAATTGGAAACCAGCATGTACTTACTATAGCTGTACCATCTCAGGATCATGTGACTTTCTTAGTTGGCTTCCAACTCAGTCAATGAAGGAAACACTTAACAATCATGTGATTCACTTAAGAGCTGCAGTGATCACTTAACAACTGTGGCAAAAAGGTCATGAAATCAGGCACGACTCCCTTAACAACTGGTTTGCTTAGCAATGAAAATTCTGGTCCAATTGTGGACGTAAGTCAAGGACTACCTGTACAAATGTGTCCAAACAAACAAGCGCACAGTGGGCTTATTTCCCCAATCAAAGTAGGTGAAGTTATCCACCTGCAGGGGTGGGATTCAACCGGTGTAACAACCAGTTCAGTGAGCATGTGCTTTGTGCATGCACAGAGCATTTGAAAACTCAGCATTTAAGCTCTAATACTTACATTCTACTGCAACCCCAGTGAGTAAAACAGCTGAGGCGCGGCAATCCATTGTGCTGTGTGAATCAGCTGAGCTGTAAAACATGGAAATAAAGGAGAGATGAGGGCAGGGACCCACGGGTGGGGCCAAATGATTGCCGGAACTACCAATTCACTCGAACCGGTATGAACTGGTAGAATCCCATCTCTGTCTACCTGCCTGTTTAAAAAGGTACAGGTAAAGTTTAAAAACATATCTTTTTAAAAGGTGCCACAGTGCTAAAATACTGTTTAGTATTTTGGCATACAGTTGTTATAAGCCAGGACAAAAACCTGCCTTTTCTGTATGTAGAGTTACATACATTTTTATGACATATATTGGATTATTTTTGGTGGTTTTTTTTTAAACTAGACTACTGGTTATTTAGGGTGCTGTAAAGAATACAGTGGCTGAGAACTTTAGCATAAGTGAGAGAATTCAATAGCATCAGAAAGACAATTTTTTATAAGCAGCAATATTTCTTTAATTAAAAACAGCACAGAAACATTAGCAATCCCAATAAAAAGGAACAACCAAAGAAATAAAGGAGACCAGTTAGGCATCAGGCTAGATTCTAGGAGACTGGGAATTCTAGTCCCATTTTAGGCAGAAAGCCAGCTGGATGACCTTGGATCCATCACTTTTTTGCAGGCCCTAGGAAGGAGGCAATAGCAATCTACTTCTGAAAAACCAAAAGGCTGTACGGACAAGTCCAGGAAGTTGGCAGGCCTGCCTTGAAGACACACATAATCAAAGTCAAGTTTTTGTTCACCTGTTTTCAGTTCACCTGTCCAAAAATGTCTCAGTTGTTAAACGGATGAGTGTTGAATAAATCTTTTCTAACTCAGTGCCACCACTATCCTGCATCCAAAACATGGCAATATCTTCCAGTATATGATATGGAAGCTTAGTTTGGTCTAGTGATTAAGACACCAGGCTGGAAAGGAGGAGACTGTGAGTTCTAGATCTGCCCTAGCCATAAAAGCCAGCTGGATGACTTTGGACCAGTCAGTCTCTCTCAGCCCAATCCATCTCACAGGATTGCTATAGTGGGGGAAATAGGACAATGAAGTTGTGTTGGATACATTTACCATCTTGAGTTATTTGTAAAAATAACAAAGGTGGGATACAAGTAAAATAAAAATAAAGATGAGATAAGAGAAGCTAGATGAGATATGATAAGATAAATATGGGCACCACAGATAGAATTACTGCACAGAAATTTCATCAGCTGACTGATGGGTTTCAGCTGGATTTCACCCAGTATTGATGGGTAATAGTGACCAAACTTTGAAATTTCAATTGGAATTTGGAAGATAGATAATTGGAACAAATGTCCTTATTCATTTCTCTATCAGTTCTGATTCCCGTTCTTTTGCTCCATCCATGCAAAGATACGGACAGCCAATAGCTTAGATAATGGGACATTAGACAATCATCTCAGTAGCCAAGTTTGGTAGCAAAGTTTTAGGGCAGTGATTCTGAAGTCAAAAGGCAGAAAAATTAACTTCCCTGCTCTTTAATTCCACATTAAGCAAACCTTAGTTACTGTAGCTGCAGCTCAGCAAATATACATTTACATATCCTTCAGCCAAGGCAGACAATTAAAGCTGTGAATTAATGGAAATGTGTGGAGTAAATGAGGTTGGGAAGCTTATTGATACTTTAGTTAGGACACAAATGATGGTAATGCCACTACCATTAATCAGGAATGTGATGAACTGATTTCTTCTTCCATGCCAGAAAGTTACAAAGACATGCACAACTAAGAATCACTGACAGTAGGGCCATAAATTACCAACTACTAGTAGTGTATTCTTCTTGAATCCAATACATTTCCCAACACCTGTGTGCCTCTTAGAAATCACACCTGCCTGGCTCTAAATTATTTCTTTCTTCCTTTTTTATTTTCCATTTTTGGCAGGAATGTATTTTAAGATATTCATTTCTGAGATTTCATTTTAGTTTAGTTTTTATATTTTATTTTAAGTTGAGTGGAAGAAAAAGAACAAATGAGTGGCTACATGGGCACTTTTTAAAAGGTAATTGTTAATTCTATTCACACACTATTGAGCCATGAAATGGGAATATGCAGAAATGTTAATTTGGTTTAGCAAAAGCAAATGACAGCACATCATCATATACAACCCTAAAAATGTGGATCTCATTCAAGATCATAATGTTTCCTAATTTTCTGTTCTAATTCAGACCCAGCAACCTTTCTTCATTGATATGGCTGGGGATGATGGATAGTGTAATCTGGATGGCAACAGATTAGGATGGACTGTGTGAAAGTATAAAACAATATGACTTTTTTCCCAGCACTAAAGGAATCCTTGTTTAATACAAAGGTAAAAGATAAAGTCCACTCATTTCTGGCTTTAGGGGGTAGTGCTTATCTCCATTTCTTAGCTGAAGGGTCCAGCATTGTCCAAAGGCATTTCTGTGGTCATGTAGCCAGCATGACTAAACACAGAAGGTGCACAGAATGCTGTTACCTTCCCACTGAAGTGGTACCTATTTATCTACTTGCATTTGCATGCTTTCAATCTGTAAAATGGGCAGGAGCTGAGGCAAGTAATGGGAGCTCATCCTATTGTGCAGTGCTCGGGCCTCAAACCCAGGATGTTAGCTCTCCAGCTGACAAACTCAGTATCTTTAGCCACTGACCCATCCAAAATCAGATATGCACATTTCAAAATTAATAAAATTTTTAAAACATTTCCTTGCCAAAATAAATTATGAGCAAATATACTGTCTGATGTATACGGTTGTATAACTATCCAGGTAGCAATGACACAACTATTTTTTTTACAATGTGTATATATTTATTTTCTATTTGTACCAAAGCAATCCCAAGATGGAAAAATAAATGTGAATAAAGAAAATAGAGGACAAATAATATGTTTAAAAAGATTGTGTCAGAGTGAGTACAGCTTTACTACGTGAGACATCCCAGGAGCAATAACAGCAAACACAAGTTTGTAATAAATAGCGATTTTATCTACAAAACAATATATACTATACATACAGTACTATAGGCAGAAGTCAGACAATCAGCAAATTACATCAGGGAAGAGCATATGGAGAGAGGGGGAGATACCCTAATAGGGCCTCAGGCTCTTAAAGGGATAGCAGCCAAAAATCTCTCTGTCTCATTCCCATCATTACATCAGTGTATCCTTGCATCATCGTAGTAGCTGGTCAGCTCTGAAATCAATATCCTGACAGATTATTTGTTTACTTTTTATATTTTGTATACATATATGTTTAATTTTGTATACCTTCTGTGACATTGTTTTTTGTCCTGAAGAAGGAAAGGAGGCCCAAATCTCTATTATGTCTCTAATGTTGGAAACCTGGAGAGATTGGCATTATTGACTTTTGTCAAATATTTTCCTTTTAAACTTTTAATTAGTAGATGGGCAGCGGAGCTGTGGGAGATGTTTCTGTGGGGATGATGAGCAGTAGCAGAAAGAACAACCAAGCCACTACCCAATGTAAAGATAAAAAAATATCTAGAAACTTCTGGACTATGCCGTTTGGAAACCTCAGTCTTCCAGTTTGCAGATTTAGAAATCTACTTCATTTGCATTCAACCTGTTTTGTGGGTTTTAAGGTAAAAGGACAAGGAAAATTGCTGAATCTATGAGGAATTAAACATGACAAATAATCGTATCGGTTTGTAGCCATAAGTTTGAAGCATTTTGTCAGTAGATTCCTATCTCAGTATTTAGGTCAGCATCCCAAAGTGGGAATTTGATGCCACTGATTATCTGCAGTATTTTTTTTTTAACTTTCTACCTGCCATTTGTAGTAGCTACAAGAAAGGAACAGAACAAACATTTGGAGACAAGAAAGAACCTATGAATAATAGTGAAGTGAAATCCCGAGAAAGGATGGAAGATTCCCCCCTTCCCTTTCCTGAGTATAATCAAATTGAATGGTCTCTATGATTTCTTTGCCTGTAAAAACGTTATATAATGTTGGGAGCACAGCAATACCCTGAATAGATTTTCATTCAATTCAGGTTTGTTTATGGCTGATCAGTTCTTAGGGGGCCAGTGTGAGTCATATGGAATTAAGGGAAGTCCCTGAGGGAGGGAAAATAATAGTGATGGTAGTGTAAAAGATCCTGCAGGGACATTTAGGGCTGTAGTGGTTATTAGTAATCCTAGTTATACAGCAGCAACCAGCCTTCCCCCAAGTCTCATTGAAAGGCAGCGAAGGGTTATAATGAGAAAATATTCGTCCAAGAATAAGACAAAGGAGCCCATGTCTAATAGTTTTGCCATTTGCTTTTTAACTCACTCCCAAATGTCAGACAGAGTCTTTTGATCTGGGCCAGAATGGAAGAAGTCCACGTGTATCTTTCATGGTACATAAGCCTGAAATGGACTTTTTCCATTGATGTAGAGTAGAGAGATGAAAAGGAAAATGGTGGTGCTCCAGGGGTGAGCTGCTATGGGTTCAGGCCAAAATTCTATGCGGTTTGGCAAACCAGTAAATCCCACCCTTGGCTGGCCCTGCCCACGCTGCCCTTCCCAGGAGTATCCACACAGCCTGCTTTGGATGCCACATGGAGGCTCGGAGAGGGTGAAAAACGGGCCCTCCGAAGGACCTCTAGAGCCAAGGGGAGGCCATTTTCGCCCTCCCGGAGGCTCGAAGAAAGCCCCCAGAGCCCAGAGAGGGCAAAAACATCCCCCAGCAACCATGGTGCAGGAGGCCAACTAGACCATACCCATCATGGCCACGCCCACCCAACCACCGGGCAGAGAACCAGTTCCTGAAATTTTTGAAGCCCACCCCTGTGGTGCTCTATGTAACAGGAACAGATTGGATTGGGACTGTTGGCGAACTCTCAGCCAGCCAGCCAGGCATGTAGGCAGGGTCAAGTAAGGAACTAGTCTTGAGTTCTTGTGCAGCTTCAAAAACATAAGCATGACTCTCCCTAAGTTCCATGAGACCTTGTCTGTTTGTTTCCAAGGGAAGGCAAGCAGTCTGGGGAGCCTGTAATACAGGTAGGACACAATAAAGTTGCTGACTTGGACTTTTCATGAATGGATCCAACTGCTTGCACCTGAGAGGAACAATTTGAAGCAATCTCTCAGGGATCTCTTATACCAGTTTCTTTTGGAAGTCATCAGAATATGAGATTTGAGTGATCTCACCTCTGAGAGTTTGCATGAAGTGATATGAGGCATTCTGAGGAATCTCACTATACATTTGCATTTACTCACTTTGTAGAACCTGGGAATGCTATCTAATAATATAGAAGATTTTGAAATAATAGAAAATATTTGTAGCTCAGGCTTTATATTTTGTAAGTGGTTTGCTCTCCAAGCTTGTTTCAATTTATTTTCTGAACATTTTGTTACTAGACTAGGGTTAACATCAACAGCAGGATTGTCATCTTGTCCTATTCTCCATTGCTTATAAATGTCTTGTGTGCCAATGTGGTCAGTTGGTCATTTGGTTGTTTGGTTGTTTGGAGCTATATCTAAAGTCTGAGCAGCTGATCGGTTCTTTTGTTGATTGTATTTTTTTACATCAACAAAATCAGTTACTCAGAATTTAAATATAGTTCCAAATGAACAACCAACCATACAACCAACTGACCACACTGGCACACAAGCCATTTATAAGCTATGGAGAATAGTACAAGATGACAATATATAGAAAATTCTTTGACATCTGCAGATGTCATGCTACTGAATACCAAGCAGAATTTTGTAGGTGAAAAACAGGCTCTCTGTAGGAAGATTAATAATACACACACACACACACACACACACACACACACACACACACACATACAGTGAAATACCACTCACACATCATCACAACATCTTTGGAACTGTAAAGCCTACAAACTTGAAATTTGGCATGTATGTTCCTCTTGGCTTTTAGGTGCTCACTAAGAAAGGATTTTTTGAAATAACCATCAGAGCATTAGTATTTTGTATATTATTATTAACATGCTCTGATGCTAAGGAGTTCTACTCCCCCTCCGCACTGAAAAGAAATCTGTTCCAAATGCAAAATACAAACAGTAGAGAAGAGTTTCAGTTTCACAGCACCAAGCAGCTTTAGTTTTATCATCAGTTGAGCTAAGCCATACCCAGGCTCCTTGCTGTCTCCTTCTTGCTCACACAGCAAATACTGTTTCAGTTTCCATGTTTCAGTTTCCAAACAGCCCTCAACTCTCTCATACACTGACAGGATGCTAGCCAGATGAATACCGATGGATGTTGGTAGGCAGAGACACAATTTTCCCCACCCCCCCTTATTTTCCTCCCCCAAAACTAAACCTGATCACATAGTTTCGTAGTGAAGCATGGGTATAGAGATAATAATAACAATAACAATAAACAATCACAATAAAACATCAAATGATCATATCTTAGAAATGGCTACAAAGATGGATGATTAAAAGGAAGATCCTGATGAACAATGGACAATCATGTAATAAAAGTTTCAAGTAACCAAGGTTTTCAGAGCACGACATCTGAGAATTGGGTTTGTAAGATGGAAATTTCCCCATGTTTTCCTGTGGTTAGCCAATACCTACATTTAAAAAGAAACCCTCCCAGAGGTTCACTTTTTTTCACACCAGCATGACCCAAATAAATCTCTTGGGCACCATTTATTTAGTTGATACACTCTCAAGAAAACAGTGTTAGAACCTTTCCTGACCTTGCGGTTTATAATCAAAGTCCAGAATATTGGCCAAGCTAAGAAGAAACAATTTAATACTACTGACTTGCTAAATTCCTTAGTTTAAGGCCTGTCTTCTGCTTATAAAATCTGGAAATCCCATTGTAGCCAAGTCTGAAATTTTTGGGGTTACCAAATAGGTTGAGGCTAAAGGAAGCAATTGGTACAAACTCATTTTCTCTGTGGCAGCCTTTTTGTCTTTTTATAATTTTCCCCACTCTTTCTCCCAAACAACCGTCTGCGGGGAAGAAATGGGCTGCTCTTATGAGGAATCTGATGAATAGACCTGAATAGAATTGTAGTATTAAATTATTTTGATTGATTGGAAATGTGGCTAGTTAATTGAATCACAGTTTTAAAAAGAAAAAAAAAGAAAAAGAAGAGGAATTTCTTGCCTCAGAGACTGCCACTTTGGGAAATCTTTAAAATCTTAAACTGATTTAATTTGAACATTTATAGCCGAGGGAAATTGGAATCCAGAAAGAAGTAGATCAGTGTTTTTCAATTGATATGTGTTACACAATTAGAGAATTGTGTGGATTTCAATTCCCACAATTCCCAAACCAGCAGTCTGGGAGATTGAAGTCCACACATCTTAAAGTTCGCAAGGTTGAGATATCTGATCTCGAGGATTACGGCTTCCTTTCTTCTAGATCAATATTGCTAGGAAATTCTGGGAATTGAAATCCACATATGTTGAAAACTGCCACACAGGAACTGTGAATGAGGGAAAGGAAAATGCTAGACTTGTAGAAATCACTGTTTCTTTGATGTGAGTTGGACAGTCAAAATTTGATGGGATTCCAGTTTGCAGTTTCAGAATTCAAGCTTATTTGACTCAAGCTGCTTTGAGATTTAATTTGAAAAATAGATTTGTCCATAAATTATAAGGAAGAATTCAATGAAAGGAAGGATCAAAACACCTATCGGTCCTTTATTTATTTATTTAGCAGATGATGGTGGAAATAGTAGAGGTGGTAGATTCTTTAGATGATATTTATGTAAACAAATGTCAATTGGGTAAACTTCTGGAATACATTTTCCCCCACTATAAATAATTTTGGAAATATTCCTCCAGTTTTTCCATAAGTCAGAAACAGTAAGGCTGAGGAAAGACAATGGAGCAGTCTTCTGATTCTCTTAAGTCTCTAAGTCCACTAAGAAGTTCTGTGGAAGCATTACAGAAAGTTCTTACTCAATTTTAAGTTTAAAATTTTTGAAGTTATATTTTTTAGATAAGCCCTAACTTTTCTGTTTGCTTATTTAGGCTATCAGACTTGATATGGCCCTGCAGGTTGACAGAGTTGATTGATCGTCTCTAATTTTCAGTATGGTGACAAACTGGTGAAGATTGGTCTTTGGAGAAGACTTTGAAGAATGAGCATTGATTTGCTTTGGAAGGTAGTAAAATTTGCTGATTTAGTCCCTTGCTTTTTGGAGTCCTGGGAAATTTAGTCTACTTGCTGGGCAAGTTTGGCCCTTTCTAAGGAGGACTCCTCATTGCTGGCTTTGATAGTGATGCCATGGCAGGTAGAACATGCTGGCAAATCTTGGCTTCTCCTGAAGAACCTTTGGAAGACTAACCATGACTTGCCTATTTGAATTGGGATTTGTATATGGGCCAACATCTATGGATATTAGGTTGGCTCCTTTACTTCTTACTGAGGAATTTACCCTGTCCCAATCACGCATATGTTAATTATAAAATGTAACACAAGAGTGGATATTGCATGTGTCAACTCTGAACTGATGTTCATAGTGATGAAAACTAAATTGGTGCTTTTCATTACTAGAAGAAATAGCAGGACCGAAGTTTGAGGTTGGCTACAAGCTTGAGTTGAGAAAGTCAAACCAATGTTAACATTGCTGCCCCCCAAAAGTTCCAAGTAGGTGAGATGATAAAATTTCTTGGCTGGCCCACCTTGTCAATGTCAGAGAGCCCATCACACTGCTCAATACACACTTCTCTATATATGAAAATGAACTTGCTTCATTGTATAGCATCCATACTGACGCTACTGAAGCAGGAGAAAAGCCATTAAATGTGCCAAGCTCTTTGCCAGGCTACCAAACCCTTTGTAGTCACCTGAAGTGATTTGCTGTGTTGAAGCCACCTCTGCCTTGATTCACAAATCAGCTTGGATGGGTTGATCTGGTTGAAGGTTCATTAATTCCAAACACTCCTTTGAAGCTTTGCACAGCCTAGATAAATGCTGTTTCTGCATTTTTCCTTTCTGCTACCCCTTCATTGCTTTAAGAGCTGTTTTTTTTCCTGATATTTCCATATGCAGATTTAAAACAGATGCCAATCAATAATGTCTCAATCAGTGTAATGTTTTATGCCTCTAATTCAGAAGGAAACTCAGCTGCCAGTTCTATGGAGTTCGTTCCCGATTGCAGTCTAAAATTCTTGCAATTGATTGGCTATTTACTTCTTTCTTTGGGTGATAACCTTTGGGTGATAGACTTTAACAAAGCAGTTTAAATCTGACAGTGCAGAATACTGAACAACTCTAAAGAGAAAAGAATGCAGAGTCAGGATGATACCTTATTCCTGTTGGAGGTGTAAATCTAAGGCACTCCGGCACTACACCTAAGAGATCTTTAGGGCCTAGAAAAAGACTTGAAGTCTTTCTCAACCTTTGCAACGTTACGACGCATACATTTCAACTCTCAGATTTCCCTAGTTAGAATTGGATGAGGAATTCTAAGAATTGAAGTCCATCCATCATAAAATTGTCAAGATTGAAAAACACTGAGATAGAGGGATGAGGATTTATTTTTTGCCCTTTCTTTGTCACTCTGCCCATTCTTTGTCTAAGAAATTGTTGATTTGAGTTCCAAGTCTTCTACTTTCCAGGCACACGTGCACAAAGTATATCTGTTTGACTCTTTTTCTGCTGGGTTAGTGAACTAGATGCCAGTACAGTAATGACAAATCTCTGACATGTGTGTCAAAGGTGACATGCCACAATGTTTTGAGGCACGTCACATATCAGCATTCATGACATTGGACTACTATTCTTGAAAGCACACCCTATTCTCATATATTTTTTGGAGGCTGCAGAACAGAGGTGGTATTCAGAAGGTTCTGACCAGTCTGGAGAACTGGTAGTGGGAATTTTGAGTAGTTCGGAGAACTGGCAAATGCCACCTCTGATTGGCCCTGCCCCATCTATTCATTGCCTCCCAAGTCCCAGTTGATCATTCTTTTGTTGCCCTTCACAGGAGAATGGAGCTAGAAAGCAGGTTAGTGGGGTGGGGAGGGAATGGGATTTTTCAGTAACCTTCCCCCAGGAGTGGGGAGGGAATGGGGATTTTGCAATAACCTTCCTCTGGAGTATGGTAGAAATGCAGTATTCTTTCCCTGCCACGCCACCAAACCACACCCACCAAGCCACACCCACAGAACTGGTAGTAAAAATGCTGTGTGAGAATGGTGTCTGCTCTTGCGTGGCCTCCAGACTCCGGAATTTGTCAGACAGGATTGTGCTCTCGGTCCATCTCTAGAAATTCGTAAAATCGTGTGGGAATGTAGCTTGCTTTATTGTGGTTTTTTGAGGCTGCAGAGGCAGAGGAAGAACATTGTCCAAAGCTGCTTCAGTTCTGGGGTAACTTGGAGCTGCCTCAGGTAGGCCTCAGGAGCCTGTCAAGAGAAGGAGAACAGTGGTAAGTGGAGCATGGCAGATACTGATGATCATACACATGATTAGGCTGTATTCTTTTTTTAAATAAATGAATATATAAATCATACTGGGGTGTGTGTGGCATGCCAGCAGAGTCCAGTTAGGCATTTTCCAAATTTTTAACGTGCTGAGCCCAAAAGGCTTTGCCTATCACTAAAATGATGGAGGGGAAGGAGTGGCAGAAAGAGAGATCAGCCTAGAATCCCTATGTAGCCACAAGTGGACTAAGTCCAACAACAACAACACACACACACGAATTCCAATGACCCTTATCTAACCCTTAGCAAGTACTAACCATTAGATGAGAAGATTCCTGTACATAAGCTGTTTAACAATAAATCAATTTAACTGGTCCTTCATGTATGAACTTGATCTTTTATGCCTGACATATATGTATGTGTG
>NW_020769337.1:5922913-5974951 GCF_900518735.1 Pseudonaja textilis | reverse complement strand
CTATCTATCTATCTATCTATCTATCTATCTATCTATCTATCTATCTATCTATCTATCTATCATCTATCTATCTATCATCTATCTTCTATTTGATCTTTTGTTACAACCCCCAGTTTAAATACATATAAAACTGAGCTGAGCATCTCACTCTGATAAAGTGGGCAAATCTGGCATGATGAATATCTGCTATTATTTGTGACATGCCCCTCAAAGTCAAATCTGGTCTTAGAACAGGGAACAGAAAGCTTCAGTGAAGCATCGCACACCTGCAAAATCAGCAATCCACTTCTAAGGACGAGAAAGACAAGGCAATTTGATGCACATTTCAAAGAAGAAGGATGCACATTTTAAAGCTATGCTTCCACTCAGTTGAGGCATTAAACCTCAAAAATAGACTTTGCCAAATTACCCAAAACTATGGGAGATGCTGCAGCGATATGGTCAATCAACAGCACACACCAGCATAAAAATCAATCTTTGTGTACAAACCACAAACCTAAAGGAAATCAGAAAGAAGACCAACCAAGAAAGTGCAAGAAAAAAGCACTGGATAATTTTGAATGCCTGGATAGGGAAAATGCTTGCATGATAATAATGATGCCCAGGACTGATATCTAATGTTATCAACTGATAGTAACACAGCAGCTACCATTTGGTTTTCTAAACTCTCAAGAAGAAGTAGGTGCTGAGCATAATCATTTGACATCAGACAAGCTTGTAACTGATCAAATCATTCTGAGATTCTTTTTCAGTTCTTCAGCTTTTCAAAATGTGTGGCCACTCAGAGAATTAATTCTAAACCACTTTACATCTGAAATGTCTCCAGTTTCACATTAGAATGACATTTTACTCTATATCTGAAATTTGTATGTTCATACTACAACCCCAATGAATAAACAATGAAGGAAAATATTTTGGGACCAGCAAAGCTAACTTTTCATATTCCTGGATGTGTACCTGTTCACACTTCATACCAGAACTGCTTCTAAAACCTATTTTAATATTTTAAAACCTATTTTAATATTTTAAAAACTAATAAGGTGACACGATGGTGGAAGATTCAGATCAGATAAAAATAAACTGTTCTACTTCTTCATATAGTATTTGGTTGAATTAGCTACATGCTATGATGCTGGTCACTAACCAGAACATGTTTAAAGAGGAGTGAGATCTAAACCTTCATTGTACCTGAGTTCTTAGGCTACTAGATTTTGTCTTTGCAACATATTCGTGAATTTGGGGAGGGAGAAGATTATTATCACTGCTATATCCCCATATAAGAACATAAACGTGAAGATCTTCACAATGATAGCCAGTTTGGTCTAGTGGTTAAGGCACCAGGCTACAAAGCAAGAGACTGTAAAGTTCTGAAGTCTGCCTTAGCCATGAAAGACTGCTGGCTGACTTTTGGCAAGTCCCTCTATCAGCCCAACCCACTTCACAGGATTGTTGTTGAGGGGAAAATAAGATGAAGAAGATATATTAGATATGTTCTCCACCTTGCATCATTTGTAAGAATAATAGACAGAAGGTTGGATGGACGGATGGATGGAAGAATAGATAAATTCTGTGACCATCAAGAAAGAAGCAGCTGTTCTAAAAGTTTTTCCACGTGGGATTCGGCCTCTTATTCCATGTGTTTGTAGTGTCATAGATCATGAACACTACCTATGTGTAGACAAAGTTGAACAAGATTTTTATATCCTTGGTGAGCATAGATGACGGAAGTGAAACATACATGTTTCAGGATCCATGAATTCCCAGTTACCCTGTTTTAATTACAATGTTTATTCTGAAGACTCTTGGAGTATGAACTGGTCTAGGTATGGAGGATCTGGCCTTTTCTTTCACTTACTGTAACTGGAAAGGTTTACCATTCTATCTTAGGTCCCATTTACACATGCATCACGTAATTGCATGGCACCTGATCCACCTGAATTGCGTAATTGGTCATGCCCATGAAGGGATTATGATAATAATGAACATCTGCTAAAATGCTCATTGTAAACCTAAACATTTTCTATAATTATCTTTTAAAAAAACATGTTAACATCTCTCCTTCTGTTTCATAAAACAATTTAATCAAGTTTTCCTGTCTTTCTTACTTGATACATTAGCATATTAATGTCCTACTACACACACATAGACACTTATGAGAAAGAGAGAGAGAATGATTAGGTAAAGCTGAACCAGAATGGCAATTGACCGGGCTCAAATCCTAGCTTCACCTTCTCATTTGGCATAAATTACTTAGCAGATGGGAAGATAATCCAGGTTCATCACACATTCTGTTTTGGGGGATGATCCCTTGTTGCTTGAAACATTATCTTTGCAACAGAATGAATTGTAGTCTATTCCATTGGTAAAAAGAGATAAAGCCAGGAAGCTAAATGTTATGATGACGGTTATTGCAAGAATTGATCTCATGCCCATATCAAACACTGATCAGTGCCAGTGAATGGCACAGAATGATGAGGGAAGCATAGAAGTGATTCATTTGGAGAACTTCATTGCCAGGCAGTGATTGACAACAATGCTTTTTATTTTTTCCTACTTATTTGGGCTTACTACCAGATTTGGCCAGGGCTGTTTTCAGGAGTTTTAGACTCTTTAGCAAAATACTCCTAAATCTCCATTGATGTATCACTACCTCTTCCAAATACTACATCGTCTAAAAAGAAGACAAACATGTATCTTCAGTAGGTCTGGATTCAGAGCTAGCAAATACTGGATTTAATGATAATTATTTTAGTCAAGAGGTACTGACATTGCTCTAAATATGAGTAGTCTGGATCCAATCTTAATTTAAATAGAAAGATACGAGGTTTATCCATAATAAGAAGATGATAAGTAGACATTTAGCATGAATACTAAATTTGTTGCAGCCAGTCTGAGCACTGGTGGGATTCAAAATTTTTTTTACTACTGGTTATGTGGGCAGGGCTTGGTGGGCATGTCAGGGGAAGGATACTGTAAAATCTCTATTCCCTCCCCACTCCTGGGGGAAGGTTACTGAAAAATCCCATTCCCTCCCCACTTCAGTAACCTGCTTTCCAGCTCCTTTCTCCTATGCAGGGCAACAAAAGAAGACCCAGCCAATCAGCTGGGACTCGGGAGGCAGAGAATAGATGGGGGCGGGGCCAGTCAGAGGTGGCATTTGCTGGTTCTCCAAAGTACTCAAAATTTCCTCTACTGGTTCTTTAGAACTTTTCAGAACATGCTAAATACCACCTCTAAGTCTGAGCCTAAGAATTAATGTTCTGTCTTTATTTATTGTTTTATGAAAGATTTGGTTGGATAGATCTTCAGATAGAAAAACCTTCAGACAGTGGTCCATTTGAAAGCCTCTGAAAGAGAAAATAGTCTATGTCAGTGTTTCTCAACTTTGGCAGATTGAAGATGTGTGGACTTCAATTCCCAAGGAGATGTTTGGACTTCAATTCTGGAAGTGAAGTTCACATATCATCAAGTTGCCAAGGTTGAGAAACACTGATCTATGGTAAAGACAGGCCCAAGGACTTATTAATAATAATTCTCATCTGGGGAGAAGACATGGAACAGGGACACCAATTATGTGATTTATCATGGCAATAACAATCAGTTAAAAATGACCTGTTGACATGTAAAAAGCAAACATCTGCAAATACTCCTTTAAATTTATTGTACCAGCAGCATAAAAAAGACAAGTTAACCATTTATGAATACTTGTTGAAATCCACTGGTATTGTTTCTGAACCAACCAGATCTTTATCATATAATTTTAAAATGTAGCATTGCTCAGAACTTGCAATAATTGTTTTTATATTGCTATATAATGTAATGTATTTTTTATTTCAGTCTTGTTGGATATTAATGTCCTTTTGTATTTTTTTAAAAAAATGGATAGCATTTAGCCTCTATAAGTTCCTTCTTCAGTACATTCAAAGCTTTTGCTAAGGCATCAGGACTAAACAAGAAATATAACAAATTCTTTAATGATATATATATCGCCTTGAGTTTTTCCAGTAATTGTGCAGGAAATCCAGATAATGTTTGAACTGAACTGTGATTGTCATAATATTGATCCAACCATGTACCTTCCAGCACTTATGGATTTCCTAGGGTAAGGCAGTTTTAAATTTGTTAATACAACTCATGACTAAATATTGCCTATGATCAAATATATACCACAACTTTCTAAAGCCCTCCAGGTGGGCTCCAATTGCTACATTTCAAATCTTTTGCTGCCTGAAAATGCTATAAAATTGAAATCCAGCACACCTAGAGGATTCAGGACGGATGAGAGCAGATTTACAGTAATTTTTATTCTTTTTAATAACATGCCTAGATTCTGGAAAACAACATTTTTATTATTTTTTATTTTTACATGTTTATCATAATTCGTAGAAGTAACTGAATTTTGTTTTGGTATTGAGTTTTCATTGTACACGTAATCCTTGTTTTACATCCGTTCTTTTAGTGATTATTTAAATTTACAACAGCATTGAAAAAAGTGACTTAAAATTGTCTATGGAGATTCTCTGTCATCCAGGTCATGGCTGTCCGAAAGGTGCTTTTTCGAAAGGGAAATGGACTTTCTTTGTTTTTCCTTGAAGATGTTTTCCATGAACTGAAGAACCTTCTTGGATGAGAAGCAGAAAATCTTCAAGGAAAAACAAGGAAAGTCCAGTTGTCTTTTGAAAAAAGCACCCGTGGGGTGACTTAAAATTGATTCTCACACTTACGACTGTCACAACATCCCCATAGTCACATAATCAAAATTTAGGTGCTTAGCAATGGTTGCAGTATACCTGGGTTATGTGATCTCCATGTGCAACCTTTTCACCTGGTTTCAATCAAGCAAAGTCAATGAGAGAAGTCTATTGAGTTTCTTTTTTTTTTAATAAATTTTTATTGGTTTTTTTAAATAAACATAAACAAACAAAACATAAAAACATCAAATCATCTTCCATATATGTACATACAGTGTGCCGGTTGGTTTACAAATTGTTTTGTGCTTCCATTTCATAGTCTTCAATTATAATTACATTGTATATAATCTTGTATTTTCAGTCCATATATTAAATACATTAATATCATTATTAATCAATCATTTGACTATACTTTTATTCATTCATGTTTTCCAAAATGATCATATTTTACTTAATTTGTTTTATGACAATTCATATTAATATCCCAGATCTATCCTAGAATCATTTTGTAGATATAATAAGAAAAGAATACATCTTTATATATTTATTATTTTCTAAAAGTCTACATATTTCATTACTATATTTTATCGTCTAACCATTGATAGAATAGATTCCAAATTTTATAAAATTGTTTATCATCTTGTTCTCTAATTTCAAATGTCAATCTACTCATTTCAGCACATTCCAATATTTTCTTAATGATTTCCTCCTGTGATAATATTTTCTCATTTTTCCAGTTTTTAGCAAATACAATCCTAGCCGCTGTTAATACATTTACAATCAGGTATTTCAAGTCTTTACTATATATTTCAGGTAAAATTCCCAATAAAAATATTTCTGGTTTCAAATCTATATGTTTTTTTGTCATTTTTTCCAACCACGTGTGGATTTTAGTCCAGTATTTTTTAGCATCCGCACAAGTCCACCACATATGGTAATATGAGCCAGGTATCTGATGACATTTCCAACGTATTTCGGATTTATTCTTGAACATTCTTGCTATTCTTGTCAGGGGAAAGTGCCACCTGTAAAACATCTTATACAAATTTTCTTTATATGCTGTTGACATTGTCATTTTATAATTTTGAGACCACAATTTTTGCCATTTCTCTAGATCAATCCCATATCCAAAATTCTTCCCCCAAGCAATCCTAGTTTCTTTAACTTGTTCTTCTAGTTTAATTTCTAATAAATATCCATACAATTTTTAATCACTTTTTCATCAGTAACTGTCAAAATCTTACCTAAATCGTTCAGTTTATCATAGAAACCTTCTGTTTTAGAATCTTTATCATACCTTGAATGTATTTGCGCATATGAAAACCAATTCATCATTATACCTTGTTCCTCTAGTTTTTGTATAGATTTAAGTTCACCCTTTTCATTCAATATTTCACCATATCTAACTGTTTGTTCCTTTTTGTATATTATAGGATAAGAAAATGCTTCAATAGTCGATAGCCAGACTGGAATTTTCAAATAACGTTGTCTTTTAATTTTCTCCCAGTTTAACCACAGAGTCTCCCGTATATAATGTCTTCTAAAGTACCCCTGTGTTTTAGTTCCTTTATACCATAAGAAAGCATGCCACCCCAACAACAGATCATGTCCTTCTAATGTCAACCATCTAGTATTTCTTAATGTTATCCATTCCTTGACCCACATCAAATTTGTAGCTTGGTAATACAACTCCCAATTAGGCAAACCAAATCCTCCTCTTATTCTAGCATCTTGCAAAAGTTTTAACTTTATTCTTGCTTTCTTACATTGCCATATATATTTCAACACAATTTTATTTAAATCTTCAAAATAGTCTTTTCCAAGACTAACGGGAATTGTTTGAAACAAATATAAAATTCTGGGTAATATATTCATCTTGATTGTTGATATTCTCCCTATTAATGACGGTTGTAAATTTTCCCATTTTGCCAAATCTAGTGCTATCTGCTATTTAAGTTTGATATAATTATTCTCTTTTAGGGTACTTCATCTTGCTGTCAAGTATATCCCCAAGTACTTGATCTTATTCATGACCTGAATTTTCAATAGGTCTGCCAATTCTTCCTTTTGTCTGATAGCACATTCTTTGTCAAGATCTTTGTCTTATCTTTATTTATTTTAGAAGATATTTAAAAAATAACTAAAAGGGAGTCTGTGGCTTAAAATATTATAAAATCAAAAAGGAGAGAAGAATATATAAAAAGAAGAAAAAAAACAGTCCAGTTTCAAAATATAAGATCATGTGTAAAAAATCCAGCAATGAGGAAAAAAAATATTACTTTGACATTCCTGTTTAAAATCGTTGCTTAATCACTTCTGTCAAAACTTTTACAGATTCTTTCTTTCCCTCAGGGTGTCCTTTCAAGTCTTAAAATAAAGAAAAAGTTCTCACCAAACTGGCACACTCTCTCTTTCCGTTCTCTTTCGTTTTGGAGCTCTCCCAACTTCAGCAGCTTTAATGGCTGCCTCTTTGCCACTGGCAAAAAGAGCTTCTCCTGGATCTTCCAGGGACTTTGCGATACCCCTGGGATCGACAGGATGCACTCTTCACTTTCACAGTCTCTTCAGGATGGTTTAGATCCACTTGGACCGTCCAGGAGCAAAGATATCGGCTGCGATCTCAGATCTCCAAGATCGCATGCTGTATCATTGTGACGCCAACTCCGCCTCCTCAAGAGAAGTCTTATGAGTTTCTTAATGACTAAATAATTCACTTAACTACTGTGACAAAAAAAGGTTATAAAAGCATGACTCACCTAACAACCCAACTGAGATCATAATTCAAGGATTGCCCATATTTTTAAAAATTGTTTGATGTACTTTATTACAAATGTGTAGCTTAAAACTTTGAGTTAGGTTCAGCTGATAAGAGAATCATGTTCAGTTGTGTGGCTTAGCTTTGAGACCAATATTTCAGGACCAAGGACAGCAGCTTGTAATGTTCAGGAAACAGGTCTGTAAAGTGAAAAAATAATAATTGATATTGGTTACAAGGCTTTTGCTAATAAGATTTCCAGTTCAAATGCATACACATTAACCTTTCACTAATGAACACAGCACATGAGGATCCATCCATAGGAACATCTGATCATTACAGTTATGAAGACATTGTATGTTTGAGCATGAATTCCCCATATCAAAGCAAATGGCTTAAATGTAAAAAATGTATCTTGAAACCACTTATTTCATATCACTTTAGGAAGTATATTTGTTCATCCATAAATGGTTCTTCGGAAATATGGTATTATTACATCCAATCCGATTGCAAACCCAGTACTAATTGGTTGACTCAAAAGATTTGAAAAATATTCAAATCGAAGTGTGGATCTTCTGAAACAGGCAAAATCCAAACTTCCACCAAATGCAGAAAGATCCAGTGTAATTACAAAATTGATACCTTTCTCCCCCAAACTGCCCCGTGAAAGAAAACAGAGAGGCCATACTTTAGTAATTGACCAATCTGACCATTACTCTCAAGAAATGATTTTAGCATTTATTTTTTCAAATTGCAACTTGTTCAAGAGGACATATTTTTAAAGGTGTTCATTGGTTAGTTGCTTCAAAAATGCTGGAAGTGCCAGCTATTCATTATCTACAATTTTGCATTCATCAGTCATTTCTGTGCGATTTCATTTTAAATAACCTGAGAACTAAAACCAGAAAAAATAACAAACTTTCATTATTTTCATTTGGCTCCCATGAGTGCCTTCTCTAAGTTTTGCATCTGTCCTTTTGAGGCTATATATTTTTATATCACCTGAACAATTAAAAAAAATCACAGGTGTAAAATCAAGGAGGTAAAAGATGACGCAATCACACACACCATTTAAAGACTTTCCTCACACAGCACTCATTGGTTCTGAGTTTCTGAAATTATGGCAATGGGTCCAGGGTATCTGAAGTGACCTGCTCCATTCACTCCAGAAGAAGGGGCTTACTACTGACTCTGTTTGCCAGAATTTTAGCTGGCATGGTTCAGGAGAAGATCCTTTTCTGCAGTGGCTCTTGCCCCGTGGAACATTTTGCTGCCAAAGATGAGAATTACCCCTCATCCTTTTGGCCTTTTGGAAGGGCCTTAAAAACTGGTTGTTTCAGTTGGCTTAGGGCATTGATGGGGGCACTCTTTGAGGGAGGTGGGTAAGGGGGTAAGAGGGAAGATCCCCGCTCTCATGCCATCCCTCCCCTCAATTTTTAGCCTTTATTTAAGTTTTATTGATTTTAACATTTTTATATTTATCTTTTTGTCATTTTCTAAGCCATCCAGAATCACTCTAATAGTGAGATGCAGCATATTAATTTAATGATAAATAAATAAGAAAGAGTAAAACCTTATATTTAGTGTACCAAAGGTGCTTTTTCAAAAGGCAACTGGATTTTCTTTGTTTTTCATTGAAGATGTTCCGCTTCTCATTCAAGAAGCTTCTTCAGTTTTGACAGAATGGGAAGGATTTCAATTCCTTGAAGTCATCTGGTTGCTAGTACTCTTTCTGAGAGTCATTCGGGCCACTTGGAGGTTTATCTGTGCCCTCAGAATCATCTGAATAATGCCAATGGGTGTGGAACCTTGGAACTTTTCATTCAACTGGCTTTAATGACTCTCAGAAAAAGTGCTAATAATCAGATGACTGCAAGTAATATAAATCCTTTCTATTCTCCACCATTCAGTCAAACTTCTTGAATAAGAAGTGAAATATCTCCAAGGAAAAACAAAGTCCAGCTGCCCACAGGGGAAAAAAATCACAATAAAGGTTATCTTAAGATCTAATAGGTTTTGTATAGTTTTGCCTTTTTAACATTATAAGCTGCCCAGAGTTAGCCCATGTATCAGCTTTGGAAGCCATATTTTACTCAGAGGTTTTCAAGCTGCCACATCTTAGTGCCTGGGAATTTGGGAGGGGGGATTTCATGAAGAGGTGGAAGATTAGACATAGCAACATTCTTCTCATAAAGTCAAGGACAAGACACTCTGCACCTGCAAAGGAAAGATTGGAGGAATGTTTCCAGTTGGGATGATGGTTGATTGGGCCATGTGATGGTTTGGTGGGTGCAGGGGAGGGATTTTGAACTTTCAATTGGGAAGGGAAAATCCAGAATTTTCAGATTCGGGTTTTCCCAGATGTGCCAGTATGACTTCCTTATTAAATTCTTATTTGGATGAACTTTGTTTCTGAGTGTTGAATAAAATGGGGAGTTTCATTGGAACACTGACACAATGGTAAGACAGGCAACCAATAACTTTAATTAAAAAAATAAAAATAAATAACTAAATTTTTTTCTGTCATGGAACTGATATATTCTTTTCACATCTTTCCTCCTCTGCTGTTGATGGAGAGCAGGTTCTGTATTTCTATCAATCTCACATTTTGATAAGGAGTGGTCTAAAATAGCTTGAGTTTGATGCCACCCAAAATAAATTTTTGTGCAAGGTGCATCTTATCTGCAAATAATTTTATTTGGCTACACAGTATTATATTTAATGCTCTTTGCAGATAAACACTGGAATCTTGATACACTCCTAGATGCCATCTTTCACTTGAACTGTGAATAATTGACTAAAGGCCAGAACCACTTTTGTTATGCTCTGTGTCTGTGTGATGCTGAGTTCATCTGACAAGTATACAGAAGTAGTGTAAATATTTTCAATATTATAAAGACAATAAAGCTATGATCTTTGGGACTTGAGGAGGTTAATTCCACCACCTGTCTTCTCACACCTTTCTTTTCCCTGCAGTTAATCTGTTCTGAATAAGTAGACTGTATGCACAGCTCTGCTGATTCAACATTATTCCAAAGGCCAAAAGGATCAACTTATTATCTTGAAAGGACAGCACATCTGGATGGGACACTGTTAAGGAGCAAAAATAATCAAGACAAACTGGCATGAAACAAAGATCAATTCAATACAGAAAGGGACTAGTAGAACAAAAAGTTATATGTAGCGCACTAACACAAAGCACTTAAACAAAATGGTTTTTGTTGATTTCTCACATCCTCAAGAAACTACTTACACTACTTCAGAGGTGGGCTGGTTGTGAGCATGCGCATGCTTTGGGGCTGAAACGCAGCTTCAAAAAGGCAGCTAATTGACTCAGACAGCTCCGGTGAGTATAGCAGGGTGGCATGGAACTCATCTGGGCAGCATGGGTGGGGGAAAAGTTAGTTATTTAGGGAAAGCATAGCACAAGGGCTACCGACCACCCAGCAGCTCACCACTGCACTACTTGTGCAATTGTCTAGAAAGGATGGGGCTAGTGACAAGTCAGTGACTTGCATTACTGCAAGCAGAAGTATTTTGGATTACGGTTATTTTATATTAAAGTCATTTATTTTCCTTAGCATCATTCCCTAAGAACCCAATACTCTTTGCAAGAGGTAGTTTCTATGGTCAAGGCCCAATTTCTGAATTTAGCTATGCAATGTATTTATTTATTTTATTTAGGAAATTTATGTTGCTGCCTATTCGCACATGACTACTCAAGACTTTGGGATGTACGTCTTGTTCAATAAGCTTTATCTATCTAGGATCTAAGGTTTCTCTCTTTTACAGCAGCTCCAATGAGAACATGTGCATCCTATGTAAGAGTTCAGTAGATAAGTTGGATCACGACAGATTCTTCTATGCTTTATAGGATTAAAAAACTCTTTACTCTGACCGAACATCAGCAGAGTGCTTATTATGTCTAAAACCAAAAAAGACCGTTCGCATTGAACTTAGGAATCTCAACGTTCAAGGAATAATTACCAAACCTTTTCTCTAATTTAACCTACCTATGTGAGGTTGAAGTATTATAAAACGTATTATTAATGTATTTATTTTGATTGGGCTTGATATAGAGCAGGATTTTTCAAATGCCATGGAACTCTGTGAGAAATTGGTGGCATTCTATAAGAGACTAAAGGCATAATCAGCAACAAAGGCTCATTCTTCAAGTACGGACAATTTTCTATTATTAGAAAATGCCTCTTGACCAGGGTCTGTTTTTTATTTTATTTTAATTAACACCATGAAAAAAAACCCATTAAACTCTGAATATAGAAGGCTGACTGATTACAGCCGATTCAAGGTAGCATAAAACAAGTTGACAAACACATAATCATCACCATTGTCATCATCAACAACAATAATAATAACATCTGAAAGAACTATAAGAAATACCATTTGCCTGCAATCAAGAATTGGTAGAACCATAAAATAGACAAAATAATAGAAAATGAAGAAGCTAAAGTGCTATGGGACTTTAGAATCCAAACAGATAAGCACTTGCCAAGTATAACACCCCAGTGTCAATAAGAAAGATAAAAACTCTGGATAGTAAGTGGCAATACCTGAGACAGAAGAAGAGAGGAGAAAGAACTGGAGAAAATAACAAAATACAAAGATCTGCAAGTAGAAATAGAACAACCATAGAAAAAGAAAACATAGCACCAATAGTAATAGGCACCTTGGGTGCAAATCCTAAACATCTGGAATATTGTTGACATTGGCAAAAATTACCATCAGTCAATTGCAAAAGGCAGCTATACACCATCAAGTAGCAACATTTATAGAATAACAGATTATTGGAAAGGACCTTGGAGGTCTTCTAATCTAAACTCCTGCTCAAGTAGAAGACCTTATACCATTCTAGGCAACTATCTGTACCTATCCTAGATCCTTGGGAAGGACTTGAAAGGTCCATCAAAATACTAAATAGAACCTAAACATCTGACTATGTCACAAACCATACTATCACACTGGGAAATGCAGAATATTGAACAATTGCCATTTATTTATATATTATTTATAACCAACTTCAATCCAGAGAATTCTAGATAGCGTACAAAGGCAGCAACCAGCAAAATATAACAAAATTAAAGTGCAATATAATCAGAGCATAACCTTGGTAACATGCAGTCAACCATATATCGTGAAAGTTACTAACAGTTTGTACAACTTATTTTGGTTTGGTTGAATTTATTAGCCACATCATGCTTGAATTTTCTAATGGGTATGTTGGAGTTACTATGTTAAAAACAAAATTCTACCCTGTTTTTTATCTTCTTTGACCTTATCACTGGAAATCCCACTGTGAGTTACAACTGTCACTCCCTATTAGGGGCAAAAGTGTTTAAAATATTGAAGATACATTTCTGATGTAAGTACTGTCCTGGAATTGATTGTCCATTGCAACCTCAATGAAAAGGACACTGAAAGAAGAGACTTTGAATTTACCTAGAGAATCTTATAACTAAAGATGCGAGAAAGTATTTTTAGATGAGTGATTTAAACAGGCTCAACTCCTTTTCAAAGCTATTCCCAGTGGTGGTAAAAACCAAAACAAAACTAACAACCAAACAAACAAAAATAAGGCCTTTCAGGTCACCATTCTAAAGTTCCGTTTGCTGGTAAACCTATCCCATTGTTATATGTTAAATAGAGAGCAGTGTTAGGGTTTGGGTATTTGGGAAAAAGGAAACTGTCCTGTGGGTTGAAGATACATGGACTAAAAGGGGCACATGAAGGAAAGAGGATCCTCACAGTCACAAGAGTAGCAATTGGGGTGTCTAAAGTATTGTGAAAAATATGAAAGAAAGGGCAGGAGCCACTCTAAGAGACTTTTCAGGGGCTGCTTGTTGTTTTGAGTTTTGAAACTGTGCATCCATTATTTAAGATATCCAATGCATCTACCAATAATATCCCTTATTATTTAATCTAGAAGAGGTCCGATCATACATTCCAGACCAGAAGTGGGTAATGATGGGCCCTTTATAACCTGTGGACTTCAACTCACAGAATTCCAAGCCCAGTTACAACAGCATGGCTGGCTCAGGAATTCTGGGATTTGAAGCCCACAGATTGTAAAGGGGCCTACCTGTTCCAGATTGTCAATGGTGATTAACATGTTGTGTGCTATTTGTGCCTTTTTCGGGATCGGGAATCCTTGTGCTCAGTCACTTACCCTAGCCATCTCTCAATTCACCTGGGGTGAATAGAGCAAGTCCAGAATCACCTTGACTAACTGCCACCTAGAATTCATTATACAGGAGAACAACACACATGGACTCAACAATTGCTGATGCCTTGAAAGTAATAAGAGATGATATACTGTAAGCATAAAGGATGTTGCAATTTGGGCAATAAAGAGACCCTGACTGCTGTCAATGAGTGAATGAACCTGCAGAAGATGCTATCAGGGAGTACACCAGATACATCAGCAGGAAACTAAGAACAGAATCCCAATGGGACCCAGGAGAATTAACTTGGCACTTTGCTTGCTGCCTCCATGAGGCAAAGCTCTGCTTTGCTCAAATATGCCATTGCTCAACTAGGAGGAACTTAGCAAACTGTTCTAAATATGAGCCAACAAGTTGTTATGAAACAGCAAACCAACCATGTTCCTCTTTTATTTATTTTTTTGAGGGAGAGAGAAAGAGAAAGTGCACACGAGGTCAGTACATGAAGCAATTAATATAAATTACATGAGAGGTTCAAACTATGCCATTATCCAGTCCTTTAAATATAGGCAGACTAAGTACATACAAGCAGGTTCAGGAAGAGTTCAGCTTGCAATTTGGCACTACCTTGAACTTCAAAACCTCCCAGGCTGTTGGAAATAAATGTAATAGCAATCTCTCTCCATAGACCATAATATCTACTTCTTAATTGCAATCCACCCACCTCCAACTCTTTCACCTTCATTCTGTGCAATCCTAACATTTCTTCTATCGAGACAAGCTAACCGTCAGCAGAAAAAAACAGAGGCAACGCCCCTAATTGCAAAGGAATGAAACAGCTTGAGCTTATGTCCGGTACAGGATGTTCTTCATACCTGTCAGACTAATTGATGAAGTTTTTCTTTTGTTTCCCCCTCCCCCCCCACCCCCCAGGATCAAAGTTCTCTGTTTAATTACATTAAAATGTGCACTTTTTCCTTTTACGGATGTTGATTTGGCTGACATTTATCGCTTATTGCAAGTGAGATCATTTTCCATTAAGGACAGCTGTGTTAGGTTTGAACAGCTTACTCAGTATTTTTTTTTTTTTTTTGCACACAAAAATAGTACTTCAGGAGGAGAAATTGGGGCCCACAGCAATGTGAAGCAACTATGGTGTGAACAGCCTATCATAGAAGATGAATGACAGCTGGATCTGCTGATGTCCCTTCAAGGGATGGTCTGACTCTGCACAAAGGCTGGTGGACAGATAGAACTTGAGCTCCTATTGCTCCATGGAATTCCCATTCACATCCAACCTTCCTTCCTTCCCTCCTCCCTCCCTCCCTCTCTTCCATTTGGTTTGGCCTCTGCATTTTCTTACTTATATCAGAACCCAGAAGTCCTCTGAGCTATCAATAGGCCAGGTTATAACTGCAGCTCCATTCCACAAGGCACCCACACTTTCTAAGGAAGGCAACAAGTTTGCCAAGAAGGAAAACAACTCTCTTTGTTGATGGCTAAGGAAAAGAAAAGTAAATGAACAGGAAAAGGAGGAGGAGAAAAGAGCAAAAGAATAGGGAAAAGCCAAGGGGTACTATAGCCAAGGGGCTATAGTATTGACTCTCAACTAAGGGGCACACTGGGAAGATCCGTGTTCAAAACAAAACGAACCAAATTTCAGTGGAGCAAGTTTTTGCCTCAGAAATGCTAAACCGAAATGAAAATAGATGCTAAAAACCTTTGACTTCTTTATTTTATTTTTTATTCATTTATTTTTATTTATCATTCTCAACTTCTTCCATTCCCTCAAAAATGGACTGAAAGGTTTTGGCCAGCTCCTCTTATCATGTTGTGATACCATCAGGAAGGTTTGCAGGCAAAGGATTTTTAAAAAGAACACGGGAAGAAGGTGGTAGCCCCATCTCAAGGAGAATCTGATCCAAGGCCAACATCACCCATAAGGAGCAACTAAGATCTGACTTGAATCAAGCATTCACTGGTGAGAATCAACTTCATTCTGAAGCCCGCTGAGTCCAAACCAAACCTAGCATGTTCATAGTGGAGTAGACGATATTCGATTAGGCTAGATATAGCCAGTCTACTTTTATCCTTAAACCAGTGGCATAATTTCCTCTCACATTATGTCAATACCCAGATTAAGAAAATAGAGGCAAGCAAGTTTCAGTCTACCATATCTGCTCTTATTTTGCTCATTTGGCATCATTGCCATCCTAAATCATAAATCTCCAATTTCTCACCTTTTCCAATTCCTCATCTTTTCCAATTTCTCACTTTTTCTTCATTAAATGAAGGCCACTAATCTTTAATTCAGAGAACTAAAGAGAGCAGTTTGGTGGAGTGGGTGAAGCATCAGGTTAGATCACCAGGGGACTGTTATTTCTAGACTCACAATTGGGTGATCTTCAGCCAATCTCTCTGTCTCAGACCTAGGAAGTAGGCAATGATAAACTGTTTCTGAAATCTTGGCAAGAAAACTGCTGGGATTAGTTCAGGCGATTGCCAGAAGTCAAAAACGGATTCAACGGCACACACAAATACATACTAACTCTTAAAGATTGAACATTCCTGAGCCCAGTACAGCACAGTATGAGTCAATATAAGACATTAATAGAAGCTGAAGGATTTGTTTCAAATGCATTTTAGCAAGGATCTAAATTTCACTGAAAGAAGTGAATGGATCAGCATAAATGTTCCATAGTCCCTTCTGGTGCCTTCTCACTCATTTCTAAATGGAAAAAAAAAAAGAATGAGGAACCAGACCAGGCCATTACACAAAAATGCATATCTACTTGCAATGCTTTGTTTTATGGTTTTAAAGGCCTTATTTTGTTTGAAAGCAGAAATAATTGCTTTAAAAAAAACCCAACCTTTTCAGGATTTCATCAACTGCTAATTAATTGTTTGCCAAACCCTCAGATTTCTTCACCAATGTTAGATTTTTGCTCAGCATGGAAAGCATGGCTGAGAAGGTGCAGAAGCTCGCCAGCTTCAAGCAGACAATGTTCAGTCCTTGAATCTGAATGATTCTGCGGGTTTGCTTAAGAAGTGAAGCACAATATAGAGACACTGAGAGTTATCTCTGAACTTTTTTATTTTTTTAAAAAAAGCACCAAAGGATCACAGTTGTTAGAGCCCAGTCATCTGTTCAAGAAATAATGATGGTGAAATTGCCATGCCAATATAATAATGACCAGGAGAAATCAAAGCTCCTAAATAAGTAATGGAATCTTCACGTCACCAGGTAAGACAGTTAGGGGTATACATATTGAATAGCAATCTGAGATTATAAATGAGTAGGATCAATGAGATAATCGTGATTTAGATATGTGCTAAAATCTATCTTCTGCTGTCTTCCTCCTTTCTGACAAAGGCACCTGCTTTTCCATCTCATTTTCAAGATACAGATAGTCCTCAATTTACAACAACTCATTTAGTGACTGTTCAAAGTTACAACCTGAAAAAAAAGCGACATGATAGTTTTTCACAGTTACAACCTTTGCCGCATTCCCATGATCATGTGATCAAAATTGTAACATGCAAACCTCTCTTGTCACATGGCTGCGACAATGCGAAGACAACCCAAGACAAACAACTTTTTCCAGATAACAGACACTGCAAGTAAGACTAGCCCCTTATTGGAATGTAGACATACACATAGATGAAGACGTAGATATAGAGATATACATACACATTCATATACATGCTTGTGTGTAATCATATATATAACAAAGGCTTCTTTTCTCAGCATTGATTTTTTTTTATTTACTCTATAGTCCTATATTTTTGGTTTACAAAGTGTTTTGTGCTTCCATTTCGTAGTCTTCAATTACAATTACATTGTATATGATCTGTATTTTCAATCTAATATTAAATACATTGGTATCATTATTAATCAATCATTTGACTATACTTTTATTCATTCATGCTTTAGGAAATAATCATATTTTACTTAATTTGTTTTGTGACAATTCATATTATCATCCCAAATCTATCCTAAAATCATTTTGTAGATATAATAAGGAAAGAATACATCTTTATATATTTAGTATTTTCTAAAAGTCTACACATTTCGTTACTATACTTTATTGTCTAACCATTGATAGAATAGATCCCAAACTTTGTAAAATTGTTTATCATCCTGTTCTCTAATTTCAAATGCCAATCTGCTCATTTCAGCACATTCCAATATTTGCTTAATGATTTCCTCCTGTGATGGTATTTTCTCATTTTTCCAGTTTTTAGCAAATACAATCCTAGCCGCTGTTAATATATTTACAATCAGGTATTTCAAGTCTTTACTATATATTTCAGGTAAAATTCCCAATAAAAATATCTCTGGTTTCAAATCTATATGTTTTTTTGTCATTTTTTCCAACCACGTGTGGATTTTAGTCCAGTATTTTTTAGCATCCGCACAAGTCTACCACATATGGTAAAATGTCTGATGACATTTCCAACATTTTTCAGATTTGTTCTTGAACATTCTTGCTATTCTTGTTGGGGGAAAATGCCACCTGTAAAACATCTTATACAAATTTTCTTTATATGCTGTTGACATTGTCATTTTATAATTTTGAGACCACAATTTTTGCCATTTCTCTAGATCAATCCCATATCCAAAATTCTTCCCCCAAGCAATCATTGTTTTTTTAACTTGTTCTTCTTCTAGTTTAATTTCTAATAAATATCCATACAATTTTTTAATCATCTTTTCATCAGTATCTGTTAAAATCTTATCTAAATCAGTCAGTTTATCATAGAAACCTTCTGTTTTAGAGTCTTTATCATACCTTGAATGTATTTGCGCATATGAAAACCAATTCATCTTTATACCTTGTTCCTCTAGTTTTTGTATAGATTTAAGTTCACCCATTTCATTCAATATTTCACCATATCTAACTGTTTGTTCCTTTTTGTCTATTATAGGATAAGAAAATGCTTCAATAGTCAATAGCCAGACTAGAATTTTCAAATAACGTTGTCTTTTAATCTTCTCCCAGTTTAACCACAGAGTCTCCCATGTATAATGTCTTCTAAAGTACCCCTGTGTTTTAGTTCCTTTATACCATAAAAAAGCATGCCACCCCAACAACAGATCATGTCCTTCTAATGTCAACCATCTAGTATTTCTTAATGTTATCCATTCCTTGACCCACATCAAATTTGTAGCTTGGTAATACAACTCCCAATTAGGCAAACCAAATCCTCCTCTAATTCTAGCATCTTGCAAAAGTTTTAACTTTTTATTCTTGCTTTCTTACCTTGCCATATATATTTCAACACAATTTTATTTAAATCTTCAAAATAGTCCTTTCCAAGCCTAACTGGAATTGTTTGAAACAAATATAAAATTCTGGGTAATATATTCATCTTGATTGTTGATATTCTCCCTATTAATGACAGTTGTAAATTTTCCCATTTCACCAAATCTAGTGCTATCTGCTGTTTAAGTTTGATATAATTATTCTCTTTTAGTGTACTGCATCTTGCTGTCAAGTATATCCCCAAGTACTTAATCTTATTCGTGACCTGAATTTTCAAATGGTCTTCCAGGTCTTCCTTTTGTCTCAATAGCATATTCTTTGTCAAGATCTTTGTCTTATCTTTGTTTATTTTCAAACCAGCCGCCTTTCCATATGTCTCTATCTTTTCTATCAATTTTGATGCTGTTTCTAGTGGGTCTTCTAAAATAAAAACCAGATCATCTGCAAATGCTTGCAACTTAAATTCTTCCTTTTTAATTTTCATCCTTTTTATATTCTTTTCATCTCTAATATTTCTATTTAGCACTTCCAAAGTTAACACAAACAACAGAGGTGATAGTGGGCACCCTTGTCTTGTTCCTTTTCTTATATCAGTAGAGTCTGTCAGTTCTCCCTATGTCATTACCTTTGCCGTTTGCTTATGATATATAGCTTCTATTGCTTGAACAAATTTTTTAGCAAAGCCCATCTGTTCCACCAGTAACAACATGAATCGCCAATTCACATTATCAAATGCCTTCTGTGCATCTACAAATATCAAAGCCATTTGTTTTTCAGGATGTGCTTTGTAGTATTCCAAAGTGTCCAAGATTACTCTCATATTGTCTTTAATTTGTCTCTTTGGCAGAAATCCATTTTGATCAGGATGGATAAAATTATTTAAGTATTTTTTAAGTCTTTCTGCCAATATTGAAGCAAAAATTTTATAATCTGCGTTTAGTGGGGAAATGGGTCCATAGTTCTTGATTTGTAATGGATCGGCCTCCTCTTTTGGAACAAGTGTAATATAAGCTTCTGACCATGATTTAGGTATCCTCTTCTTTAACATAACTTCATTCATAACTTCTAGCAATAGAAGATTCAACGATTCTTGTAATGTTTTGTAACATTCTGCTGGAAGTCCATCTGGGCCTGGTGCCTTTCCATTATTTTGCTTCTTGAGTGCTTCAGTTAACTCCATCATCGTTATATTGCTTTCTAACATTGTTTCAATCTCTTTAGGTATCTGGGGAACTTAGCATTCTGTAGGTACTGTTTGACTCTTTCCTCATCAATTTCTCTTGTGTGTAGTTTCCCATAATAGTCTCGAACAATTTCCTTCTTCTCTTTACTACTATAGCAAACTTGGCCTTGATCATCTATTAACTGCAATATTTCCCTTGATTCTTTCTCCTTTCTCAATTTATATGCTAACCATCTACCTGGTTTATTTACATCTTCAAAGTAATTCTGTTTAGCACCTCTAATTTTCTGTGCTAATTCTTCTTTTTCTATTAGACCCATTTTATGTTTGGTTATATCCATTTTTAACTTAATGTCCTTTCTCTGTGGCATTTTCTGTAGCCCCTTTTCAAGTCCTTTATACTCATCCTCTAATGCCTTAGAGGCTAATCTTTTCATGGTATTTGTTTTCCTTGTATAATCTATTATCTCTTTCATATAAATTTTATTGAATTTACAATTAAAAAAATAACATAACAACATTACATAAGAAACAGGGAGAGAAAAAGAAGAAAGGAAGAAGAGAAAGAGAGAGGAAAAAAAAAAAAAAACGCTCGGTCTTGCGACCAAAAAAGGAGAAGAAGAAGTATAAAAGAGGGAAAAAAAACAAAAAAACAAAGAGACGGAAGAAAAAAGAAAATACGTTAAAACCAGACAAATATTCTTTTTGACAATCTACAAGATCCAATTCTCCTACCTTACTTTAAATATACACATCTTATCGCTATTTATGGATATTTATGCTTATTTATGCTCATTGAACAGTTTATCTCTGATATAACCAATTATACCATGCATTCCAATTATTATCAAATGCTGAAGACTCTTTATTTTTAAGAGCTATGGTTAAATTGTCCATTTCTGCGCAGTCACATATTTTCTGAATGACCAATTGATCTGTAGGTAAACGGGATGATTTCCAGCACTGGGCAAATGCTAGTATAATCTATTATCAAGCCTCTGGCATATGCCTTCATTGTATCCTATACATTCTGGATTGATGTATCTTTTTTTTTATTTTCTCTAAAGAAAAAAGGCAGTTCTTTCTCCATCCACTGTATGAAGTCTTTTTCCTTTAAAATAGTATTATTTAGCATCCATCTAGATCTTCTTCTTTGTCCTTTCCATTTAATTGTCATTGGATTGTAATCTGCCCAAGTATTTGTTTCAATATTTATTTCTTGAATATTAATTAACAATTCTGTTGACATCCATATCATATCTATTCTGGACCATGATAAGTGTCTGTTTGAGTAGAAGCTGCATTGTTTAGTTTTAGCATTTCTTTCTCTCCATGTATCTTTTAAGTTTATTTCATCTACCATTTTAAAAAAAGATTTAGGGAGAGTCTTTCTGTTTTGCTTTATTGTTTTCTGTGCTGTATAGTCCAGCTTGTTGTCTACAATTCCATTAAAATCTCTGTATCTCTGTTCTTGCCATGTGAACATTAAGCCTTCTGGAATCAGCCATCTATAATTCACCTCTTTTTTAAGTAGCAATTTGGTCAAGTATCGGTATTCTCTTCTCATCTCTCTCACTCTTCTGGGTACTTGTTTCAAAACCACAATCTCCTTATCTTTATATTTCAATGTTTTCTCTCTTGCCACTTGCAATATTTGTGTTTTAATGGCTTTCTTTGTAAATCTGATGTGAACTTCTCTTGGTAGGCTATTTCTCATTGCGTATCTTGTGAAGACTTGATAAACCTCATCTATTCTATCCATCATCTTCTCTTCAGTTATTTCCAAAGCTTCAGCCAATATTTCTATCATTATCTCAGCTAGATTTTGTCCTTTTTCTTCCTCTATGTTTTGGAATCTAAGATAAAATTCTGATCTGTCCATCTCCCATCTTAGCATACCACTTTTATCTTGTTCAACCACAGTTAATCTGTTATCAATGTCTCCATTCTTCTTATCTCTTTGTTTATCTTCTTCAATTTTTAGTAGCCTCTCATCATACTTCATCATCATTTGTTGGATGTTCTCGACTTTTTCATCGGTTTTCCCTGTTCTTTGTTCAATGTTCCCTGTTCTTTGTTCAGTGTTCTCTATTCTCTTTTCAATATTCTCTAGTCTTGTTTGAATGTTTTGAATTCCTTGCATAATCATCTGCAGGGTCACTTTTTCTTTCTTTTTTTCTTGTTCGTTCTCTTGCCTTAACATTGTCTGTATTGAATGTTGTCCTCCAGATGGTGGAGAGGAGGAAGTAGAAGTTGAAGAACCAGGAGATGTTAATTTCCTACTCATTTCAAACAGTTCAAAATCTTCAGGTTCTTCTAGGACTTAATCCAATTGTGAAGGAACCAATTGTGATTCCAAATAAAAATAGTAGGGAAAAAAGAAGCCAAATAGTAATAATAATAAAAAAGAAAAAAGAATTTTTTCAGGTTCTTGAATGCCTTAATCCAATCGATTAGTTAGATAACAATGAAAATTTAAAAAATGAAGGAAAAAACCATAAACATATACAAAAGAGAAAAAGTTGTAAAATCCTAAAAAAGATGGAAAAGTGAGGAATAAAAAGCTAAAGAAAACAGAAAAACTCTTCAGGTTCTTCAACACCTTAATCCAATTAAGAAGTCTCAAATATAAAAGACTGCATAAGAGAAAAAGAAAAAAAAGCCAGGAAGATAAAAAGAAAGAAAAAACCAGTACTGGAGGTAGATAGAAAGGCAAAAAGAGAAAAAGGAAAAAAAGCTACTCCCTTAAAAAGAAAAGAAAAGGAATCATTAATACTAAAACTTTTCTTTTGGAATAAAAAGCAAACGTAAAAAATTAACTTCCAAAGACAAGCATAAAAAAAAAAGCAAAGACAAGTTCCAAAGAACTAAAAATCCAAATTGCTATTTCAAAAAGTAAACTGTTGAGGAGAGGTAGCACAGCTTAGGAAAAATCAAGAAAATATACTGCACCTTGTTTAGTTATCCAAGGCTCTTGTTATAACACTCTTCTCCAGAAACTTATCACCTTTTCTTTTCCTATAAACTTCAACACCAGACTCCAGCTGTTGATAGAAACCCAGAAGAGCACCTGCAATAATACTCTCCCATGCTCTTTCCTCTATCTTATCAAATAGCAATGTCCTTGAAAAAAAAAAAGTCTCAGTTCTTTCTTTCTCAGCTTTGTCTGGTCACAAGAGAAATAGAATATTTCTGAGCCTCTAGTTGGCAGTGTTACAAAGTTTCTTTGCTTTCACTTTCCCCCTCCTTCTCCAAGCAAAATGTAATAAGAATTAATTAAAAAGAAGAAGAAAAAGAAAAACATATTTTAAAAAAAGAAATAACTAAAAGGGAGTCTCTAGCCTAAAATGTTACAAAATCAAAAAGGAGAAAAAAATAGATGGAAAAAAAAACAGTCCAGTTTCAAAATATAAGATCATGTATAGAAAATCCAGTAATGAGAAAAAAACATTACTTTGACATTCCTGTTTAAAATCGCCGCTTAGTCACTTCTGTCAAAACTTTTACAGATTCTTTCTTTTCCTTAGGGTGTCCTTTCAGATCTTAGAATAAAGTTCTCACCAAACCGGCACACTCTCTCTTTCTGTTCTCTTTCGTTTTGGAGCTGTCCCAACTTTAGCAGCTTTAAGGGCTGCCTCTTTGCTGCTGGCAAGAAGAGCTTCTCCTGGATCTACCAGGGACTTTGCAGTGTCCCTGGGATCGACAGGATGTGCTCTTCATTTTCACCATCTCTTTGGGATGGTTTAGATCCGATAGGACTGTTCAGGAGCAAAGATATCGGCAGCCATCTCAGACCTCTAAGACTGCATGCATCGCGACGCCAGCTCCTCCCTCCTAGTCCTATATTTTTGAATGCTCCCCCTCCACAATGGAATGTTGCTTTTTAAAACCTATATAACAAGAATCATTTCTCACTTCGGTATCAGCCGATAGATGCTCAGAATTTCCTGAAATATGAGCAACAAAGGTCTCATTGATAGAATGGAATGATACACTTTTATCCAATAATTCCATTGGTAACCACACCAAATGAGCCAGCAGGGGTAAAACTGGAATGCCCCACCAAAGACCTTTTAAAATATCAGTTTCAGAATGGGCATGAATTTTCTTTTCAACTGAGATGTGTACATCCTGACAGTTTTATTGTCACATAATATTTCATTGCTAAAGTAGTAGATTTTTTTGGCTAGCAAAATGCTGAGTGGCCGATCACAGGGTGTAAACATAATATAAAGTTTGATCTAATGGATTTGCAGTTCGATGGTAAGGTAAAGGTAAAGGTTCCCCTCGCACATATGTGCTAGTCATTCCCAACTCTAGGGGCCAGTGCTCATCTCTGTTTCAAAGCCAGCACTGTCCAAAGATGTCTCCATGGTCATATGGCCTGCATGACTAAATGCCAAAGGCACATGGAACACTGTTACCTTCCCACCAAAGGTGGTCCCTATTTTTCTACTTGCATTTTTATTTGCTTTCGAACTTCTAGGTTGGCAGAAGCTGGGATAAGTAACAGGAGCTCATTCTGTTATGTGGTGCTAGAGATTCGAACCGCTGAACTGCCAGCCTTTTCATTGACAAGCTCAGCATCTTAGCCACTGAGCCACTGCATCATTGAATGGTACGTCCCAGTATTTAGTACAGTGATGAAACAGTGAACCTGGCCGGAAAGAGAACATATGTTGATCTGCTGTTTTATTATAGCTTAGTTGTGAAGTGCTGTATAAAAATGCTTGCAAATAACTAAGAAACTATATAGTTGTGTGTGTTTCTGCAGAAACCAGTGCTATCTGGAGATACTTCACGACAGCATTGTCAAACAGCTAATGTTACTCCTCCAAAAATATTGAACTCTAAAATGCCATGTAAAATTTAAAAGGTACCTTTTCTTTATGTATACTGAGAGTATGTACACCAAGACAAATTCCTTGTGTGTCCAATCGCACCTGGCCAATAAAGTATTCTATTCTATTCTATTCTATTCTATTCTATTCTATTCTATTCTATTCTATTCTATTCTATTCTATTCTATTCTAATGCCACATTTAGCCAAACACCAATATGTCTTTAAGAAGGTATGGGGAAACTGTGACCATCTAATCTAGATTCTCCTGAACTGGACCTCCAGTTCCAGCAAGTTGATAAAGAAAGATCCAGGAGATCTAATATAACACCACCAAGAGGGTTACAGGTTCTATTCCTCTGCTAGCTATTTTGATAAACTGTGAAACAGCATTATTATTTTTTTCATGACTACCAAGCATGCGACTTGACCTTTGAATTCCTCCAGTTCCTCATCACTCAAGGATTTCTAACAATCGTTTATCACCAACTGCACCAGTTAGCTTGCTGTTACCTACCATGAATAGTGCTGTAGAGAGTATTGTTTTGAGAGTGGTGTTCCTCTGTTCACAAGGTCTTGAGACCTCTTCTTGCCTGCCTGTGACTCTGCCCAACCCCCCATGGATACAGCATTTGGAGTCAGAGAGAGGAAGGCCTTTCTCATCAGGATTTTTAACCGTTCAAACAGTTTTAAATTGTTTCCTGTTTTCCTGCCCTTGGAGGAATGATCAAGAGGGAAATCTTAAAATCCCGGATGATGGAAAGGAAGTTGGTGCTTCAAATCTCATATTTTGATAGACATGATATGTAAAGCCCTATTTAGATTTTTGTTGGTGCTAGGAATGCATATTTATGTTGTTGCAATAATAATCCAGATGTTTAGAATTATAAAGATGTTTGTTTCCTAAATCTGTTCCCCAATAACTATACACACAAGAAAATATTAATAATATCTTACATATATTTCATTGAGAGAGATATGAACTTTGATTTTACTGTTGCTGTTTCTCTCTCTCTCTCTCTCTCTCTCTCTCTCTCTCTCTAACTTGCAGCCAGTTCAAAGGGCCTATGCACATTTTGTATATGTGGAAAACAAAGCCATGGTATTTCGCTCATAGAAGTCTCTTCTAAATTAAAGTTTAGAAGGTAGGGAACTTTATTTCTAGGTGAGACAGGGGACTTGTCAATCAGGGAAGAGTTCCAGAAGAAAGAAATGTTGCTGCCCAACAAGAAGCTTGGGAGTTGTGAAAGGAATTACAGCAATTGGAAGAATTGTTGCATCAGCACATCAACCACAAAACAACTGCAGTTCCATCGCTTCGTGGAACTCTTGCAGATTTTGATCAAATTCACTTGTCACTGTATGCTGAATTGGGACTTGCTTCATCCAACAATAGAAAACTAAATAAAACCATACTGCCTCAGGAAACACACCCCACTAGAAATGTAAGAGCTCTAGTTTATTGATCTATGTTACATTGACAGAATTATGCAATATTTTTCCTTCCCTCCCTGTTACAACCCAGACAATCAAAGTATGATAATCTTGAATTTATTTCTCATGCTTTCCTGTTTTCCAGGGCTAAACATATGTTTCACTAATGGCCACTACATATTTTCTCTGAGATCATTTCTATAATCCAGTGTACCAAGATCTCTCTCTCTCTCTCTCTCTCTCTCTCTGTGTAGTGGGATTGAAAAATGTTTACTACTGGTTCTGTGGGTGTGGCTTGGTGGGTGTGGCTTGGTATGTGTGGCAGGGGGCAGGATACTGCAAAATCTCCATTTTCACCCCACTCCAGAGGAAGCATACTGTAAAATCCCCATTCCTGAGGGAAGGTTACTGCAAAATTCCATTCTCTCCCCACCCCACTAACCTGCTTTCCAGCTCCGTTCTCCTGTGCAGGACAACCAAAAAAGACACAGCTGATCAGCTGGGACTTGGGAGGCAAAAAATATATATTTCCTTCAGAACCCCTTACTCTTATGTTTCCCCAAACAACAATTCCATTAGGCAATTGTCAACTTCGAATCAAACCTGACAGCAGCCATTTTTCTGTTCCTAATATATAAATATAACTGGCCCAAAGCCACTTGAAGAATTTGAACCTAAGTCTCCTTATTTCTTACCTAACACCTTAAGTCTTATACTATATTTACTAAAAGGGATCTTGCTAACAGTAAAATTCCTCCATTTGCTTATTATGGTGATTTCAGCTTAGCCTCTTTGATTCTTATTTCATTGCCCAGAGCAGTGCTCCAAATTTATGTTTTTAGATTACTGGTGATCCACAAGGATACTTTAGATGAATTGGAGGTGGGGGAGAAATGGAACAACAGTAACACAAGGCAAATATAATCCCAACTGCCTCTTTCATACAAAAAACAGTGATAAATTATTAATGTAATTTCTTTCAGAAACAGCATTTTGCAGTGTAATATTCTTTATATTAAAACAGGGGGCCCTTTGTGAAACATCAAGAAGAAACCAATGTATTTAATGCAGTTGGCAATGAAAACGAGGGAATTCAAAACTGGTGTTGGAAGAAGTGTTCATCTGGGTTCAGTTCCAAGTGGGGAGAAAGACATTGGGTACATAGAGGCTGCTTGGAAGGATGGTTTAATGGTGAACAGGATCACATAGGTTTGAAGTCCTGGGTAGCTGCTCACATGGAATGGAGAGTGAGTGTTATTTATACCCTCTCTTGGGCTTTGAACTTGCACTTCCTGTTCCTGTGGCAAGGGCATGTATTCTATTGGTTACTGTAGGGATCATGTGCAAATCCTAGGAGTTTGTCTGAGATAAGTTTGGTTGAACTGTGCTGAGTGATGTAATGTAAGGGCTTGGTTGTGCCGTGTGGTGAGCACTGCTGATAGATAATCCTATTATGTTCTGGAGGGACATGACTTAATCCCATCACCCTGGAGCTGGAGGCCTTTTGTTTTGTAGTTAGGCTGGCCCAGTCTTTTGTCCTGTAGATAGGCTGGCACCAAATATCTGCTGGGAGCAAGGAGCTGGGGTTGAGCTTCTGTCTCCAAGAGCGTGCTTTTCAATTTCTCATCCAGGGAAATATAATATTCTGCCTTTATAATATTTCCTAAAATATTTCATTCTTCTAAGAGGGGTGGGTACTAACTTTCTTCACTGGATAAGTGAATTTCAACAGACACGTTGAAGTGAGAATGTGTCAAAGCAGTATATTCATGGTCTACATACCATAAGTTTCTGAAGATGAGGTCATGGACCTGCAAAAATGGGGAGGTTGGGAACCATTGACCTGGCGTTACTACCTCAGCAAAATTCTTGGGAAATGTAACATGTAAAAATAAGTTTCATATATGCTGATTCTTTTTGATATGGTGATTTGTATAATAACAAAACAGTTATTTTTTCCTTGTCTGATGGATGGATCATTTTAAAGCTCTATGTCAGGGTTCCAATGGGTGCCCTAATTAAACCATGAGCCTCGAGCCAAGTTTCAAAAGAAATCCAGTTATTTATTAGGAGCATCATGTCGGCACGTATTCAAATAAAGTCAGCTCTGCCTGACATAATTTACGGCCCACCTATGATCCTATTTCCCCTCTCCCCCTAGGGTGTGTCATAAATCACATTTTCCAATGGAGCACTTTTGCAGGTTGTGCAGATCACGCCTCTCCAGTTGGTCCCAGTAGCCTGGGATGCAGCCTTGAAGAAGGTATATCTGAAATATGCTTCTGGTTGTGGCTGCCATTCTGCTCCATCAGTTTTCCCCCACTCCCGCCTATGGCAACTTGAGAGCAGGCTAGGAATGCTTTATGAGTTGACACTCTGTTGAACTCATGAAAAAGGAAAAAAAATATATATTAAGATAGATATGTGGGCACCAAACAGGAATGAACACACACCATGCATTTATGGTTAACCAAATGACTTCATGATCATTCATTACTACAAATTGGAACATTTTTCACTAAGCATCTTATTTCCTAGATCTGGTTAATCAGGATATTTCCAATTTGCATGGATGAAAGAAAGACAAATATAGATTAATGTTTCCTTATTAAATATCTCTGTCTGGTATTTGGTGTTTGTAATTCATAAACAGTGTTAAATTTAATAAAGCAAAGAAATATAATTTGCCCCAGTATTTGTAATTTTTGTTCTGATTTCTTTATAAATTTGAGATGTGAAAGAACTTAGCAGAAGACAGAGTTTTAGGGAGGAAAGGAGTGTCGGTTTCTTCAAACTAAATCCAGACATCTGATCACGGGATGAGTTGAGAACAATGTTCATATCGAAGAGAACATCTGTAGCTCAGGGCTAACTGTGGAGTCTTTGATGCTTTCTGAGCTTGTTGTTTTCTTGCAGAGGTTTTATTATCCAGCTAGGTAGCGCTGTCACTGTGGGTAGTATTAGCACTGAAGATGTTATTTGGTTGGGTAATGAAATGTCTGCAACAACCAAGCTCAGAGAGCACTAAGGACAGGGGTTGGTTTCTACCAGGTCGGCTGAACTGGTTCGCTCCAACAATCAGCTCTTGGGCCCACCCACCCACCCCAGCTCTAGTCTGTACTTTATTTCTGGGTTTTCCAGCTCAGCTGATTTGCACAGCACAGAGGATTGCCGTACGTCAGCTATTTTACACACAGTGCTTGCAGCAGAAGGTGAGTTGCAAACACACCGAACCAGTTGTTACACAGGTTGAATCCCACCCCAACTATGTTCCTGTTAGCTAGATGTCTTTCACAACCTTGCTCATAGTCCTTATCTTCCCAGACGGAAGGAAGCAGAATAAACAGTGGTCTTCTCTTTCAGAATTTGTATGAGATTCAACTCTGTGAAAAGTACTGAGAGCTAAGAGTCTTGTTCCCTTTTATTTCCTCTCATGTCTTTATCTGGACAGGCTCAAGTTGACTGGCAATTATTGACTACCTTAAAAAGGACATTTTATAATCTCAGCTAGCCTTTATGACCACCAAGGATGGAACTGCCCTGTCCCAAGTAGCAATAAAAACAGAGTTAGACTTATATACCACTTTACAGTGCTTTACAGCCCTCTCTAAGAGGTTTATAGAATCAGCATATTGCCCCCAACAATCTCATTTTACCCACCTTGGAAGGATGGAAGGCTGAGTCAACCTTGAGCCTGGTGAGATTCGAACTGCCAAATTGAAGGCAGTTGGCAGAAGTAGCCTGCAGTACTGCATTCTAACAACAGCACAAGTAACTAAGGGACTGGGCACCAGCTTCTGATTTTGAAGTTTATTGAGAAGTCTTGTTAACAATTCTTTAGTTTTTAAGAAAGGATTCATTTTTTTCTGGACCATATTACTGTGAAGGTTAATTGTAATGAAACATTAGATAAATGTTTCTGTTGAGAACCTTAGTTGCTTGCAAAAGCTGACTTTGCAGCAGTGAAACACATAAGAAAGTACATGTCTATTTCTCTGCTTTTTTTGTAATGGTGAAAATGCATTTTAAGGGAAAACCCTTTTAGCCCCAAATGAATGCTTTAATTTTTTCCCCATTGATCTCAGGATTAAGAGCCATGACTTTTCCAAGATTGTAATATTACTTCTGCTAGTAGAGTTGTACTGTGCCATTTTCTTTAAAGAACAATTGTCTGAAAGGACGCTAAATGCGAGCTTTGAAAGGCTTAGATGAACTACCTTGTTGTTCTTCCTGCCACTGTATGACCAAATTGCTGAAGGGCTGCGCCAAAATAATTTCCACCCAACATAATGAAAGCTATTGATCCTTAGATCTTCACAAGAAAAATCTGAGGTAGACTGTACTTTGGACAGATAATGCACATTGGTTTTTGCTATGAGAAAATTCAAAGGTTTAAGGCTTATCAACAGCAATCCACCTGAAATTTGTACAAATAGAATATAAGCCACACATCATTCTGAGTCATGGCTTTCTTAAACATGGTTTATTAATAAAACTATATTGGGCATTAGGCTATGCTAAATATTGCTTAGCCACTATTCACTGCATAAAAACAATGGGCTGAGTCCACACAGTGTACAAAGCTTTGAACCAAGGTTTACTAATGGTTAATTTTACAGAATGTATCAAGCCCTTATAAATCCCAATATAGCATTACAACGTTGTATGAATTGATTGATTTTTGTTGTTATTGTTAATAGTGGAAGCAGAACATTAGCATGGTGTTAAAAGGTATCCAAATTTTATCAATTAATCTAAAAAAAACTACCATAATGATATTAAATTTACTGAATAATTTTTTGGCTATTTTCTGATTTTTAATTGAACTGCAGGATGTAATGTTAGCCCCTTCTCTGCTTACCTCAGATATAATAGATTACAATTCACATTATCAACATTTGGTCTGTGACAGGAATGATGGAAGTCGTTTAATATCTGAAAAACAATGCTAGGTTAAAGAGGCCTATATTAAATATTTTCTACAGAAAATATAGTTCTGCTGATATATTCCACATTTTTCTTCAATTATTATCTCAGTCTGGGAAAACTTGAATTTGATATTTCTTACTTTGAAAACTCTCACACTATTTCAATGCAGACCTGAGTTTCGTTAAGTCTGAGATTGGCTCAGAATAAGTTTTGGTCTTAGCTTAACATCCTTATTGTCTGTTTAGACCATACCATTACCTGTGACTCCCCATCTTCATCAAGTCAGGCAGAACACATCTTTAGAGAAATGTTTCCCACACTGGAATCTTTTTTTAAAAAAGTTATTTATTATAAACCATCATCAGATGGAATACACACAAATATACATTATTGGTAAGGAAAATGGAAGGGCTCTGTTATAGCAATAAAGATATAACCATGAGCTGATTACATCAGATACTATGTCCTTGCTTAATTAGGGTCAAAATAATATGTTGAGCTTATAAATCTTAACACTTATATTTTCCATGGAGAAGATTCCCAACTTTTTGGAAAAAAAGAAGAACATTTCTGTTGTCAGGCCTAAGCCTAAAGATGACACAGTGTGATTCAATCATATCCAGTTCTTTATTAGCTTACACCTATTAGACAAAATCTTGCCAGGCTAAAGCTTTAACTTATAATATTCTAGAGTATGGCTTCCTTGAAGCTCTTTCTCCCTTCTCCATCCAATTTGGGACTGAGCAGTCTCTTATTGTATACTTCTCTTTAGAACGTGCTGCCTTTTCCATCGGAATCCACAGTGCTTTTGCTGAGACACCAAGATTCCCCTTTCCCAACACATTCCTTCTCTAGATGCACATTCTTGCTATATACATCTGTCTATTTTGCATAAGTGAGTGTGCGTTAAATAGAATGTTCTCAATATTTCCAGGAATATTTATTTGTTTAAAACATTTATATTATGTATTAAGGAATGAGAGACCAAACCAGAGCATTCTCAAGTAAAGGCTTTATTCAACAGAATAAAGGGCTGTCGCGTCTGCATACTAACAAGCAGACATGCTCCAGCGAACAGCAACTGGCTCGACCTAGCAGCCGGCTTTTATAGCCAACTGTCGAAGGGAGCCAGCCAATGGGAGCTGTAAACATCCCCGCAATATAGATGGACTTGATTGGGAACTTTGGTCAGTTCCAAGGACATAACACCCCTTCCCCCCAGATGCGAACATGAATAGTCCTTTAAATATGCTGGGGGTCTGTGTGAGCGCCCGGACCGGCGCAGTTCGGGTGAGTCACTGAGTGGATCAGAGTTCCGGGAATCAGGACTGGAGGGTGCTGGAGAGCGGGGTTGCTCTGGAACCTGATCAGGCGTCTGTGAATAGTCTCTGCCTCCGGGTTGGGTTGTAGTATAGTCATTGTCCTTCAACCCGGTGGCATCGCTGGCCAGCAAAGCTGGCGTCTCCGACGGACGGTCCCGGTCTACCGTCCGTTCCCCTCGTTCGGTCTGTGGCGACAGACCACTCGGATGGTCCCCGATCGGATTCTGGTGTGGTGACTGGGGCTCTACAGTAGTCCATGGTTCAGCATTGGCATGCCCACTCTGGCGCTTCCTGATCTGGTCCAGATGTCTGCGCCAGACTCGCCCGTCCTCCAGTTGAACTTGGTACGACCTCGGACCGGTGATGGCCACGACTCTCCCAGGTACCCATAGCGGATCGCCGGCGTAGTTCCTGACAAACACTGGGTCCTGCAACACAAAATCTCTGACCCTGCTGTCAGACCCAATAGGAGTGTCAGGGCAATAATGGGGATGCAGCCTGTCTAACACTGTTCTCAGGCGTCTGCCCATTAGGAGCTCGGCAGGCGACTTGTTTGTAACTGGACAGGGGGTCGTGTGTTGGCTCAAGAGAAAGCGGGAGAGCCTAGAGTGCCAGTCCTCTTGATTGAATCTGGCCAACGCCTCCTTTGTTGACCTAACGGCTCTCTCTGCCAACCCGTTGCTGGCAGGATGAAAGGGGGCCGTTAAGATGTGCCGGATGCCCAGGTTGGTGACATACCAGCTGAACTCTGTAGACGTAAATTGGGGGCCATTGTCCGAGACTAAAGTGTCAGGCAGCCCGTGTGTTACAAATAAACGGGTCAGGGCTTGGGCAACTGCCCGGGTGGTGGTCGTGGGTAGAAGGGCCACATCGATCCACTTGGAAAACAAATCCACGACCACCAAGAAGGTCTTGCCGTGCATTGGCCCGGCCAAGTCAATGTGCAGCCGTGACCATGGTGCGTTGGCACTCTCCCACTTGGTTGGGGTGGTAACTGGTGGTGCTGGCCTGGATTCCTGACAGGGTCGGCAAGAGCTTACCCATTTGGCGATCTCGTCGTCCATGCCCGGCCACCAGACGTAACTTCGAGCCAACGCCTTCATCCGGACGATGCCTGGGTGACCCTCATGCAGCGCCTTCAGGACAGGTGTGCGCAGGGAGCTTGGGATGACGACTCTGGTTCCCCACAACAGGCAGCCCTGTAAACTGGAAAACTCTAGCTGGCGGGTTTTAAATGGTGTGAATTCGGTTGTGAAATTAGTGACCGGCCACCCCCTCCGTACCCAGTCCAGAACCTGGGCGATTGTTTTGTCTTTTTTGGAGTGGAAGGCAATGTCGCCTGAGGTGACAGGTAGGTTGAGCTCGCTGACATCGAAGATGGCGTGAACTGGAGCCGGGTCCCCTACCGGGGTTGGCAGCGGGCAGCGGCTGAGGGCGTCGGCGTGGCTGAGGTTTTTACCCGGCCGGTGAACGAGTGTGTACGAGTAGGCTGCCAGGAATAAGGTCCACCTTGTCATCCTGGGTGACAAGACTTGGGGTGTTTGTTTGTCCCCCGATAGTAGCCCCAGAAGTGGCTTGTGGTCAGTGACGAGTTCGAATTTATGACCAAAAAGAAATTCATGGAATTTTTTAACCGCAGCAACTGCGGCTAGAGCCTCTTTATCAATTTGGCTGTAGTTACGCTCGGTTCTGGAAAAGAAGGTGATTGGTGCCTCGGAGCCATTGGGTAGTCTGTGGCTTAAGACAGCCCCGATCCCGAAGGGGGATGCATCTGCTGCTAAGACTAAAGGGAGGCGCTGGTCGAATTGGATTAGGACAGCATCTGAGGTGAGCAGCGATTTGACCGCTTTAAAGGCATAGTCCTCTTTGGGTCCCCAATGCCATGGTGCGTTTTTGTCTAGAAGTCTGTGTAACGGTTCGGCTACTGACGCTTTGTGGGGTAAGAACGAAGCGTAGAAATTTAATAAGCCTAGGAAGGCCTGTAATTCAGCCTTTGTGGAAGGCGTGGGCGCCTCGTGAATTGCTTTGACTTTAGATTCTACCGGGTGGATGCCAGAGGCATCTATTCTATACCCAAGAAAGTCCACCTGTTTAGTGGCGATGGCACACTTCTCTCTTTTTAGTTTGAGGCCATGCTGTCTGAACTTGTCTAAAACTGCTCTGACTCTTTGGAAAAGTTGGGGCCTGTCCCTGGCTGAGACCAATATGTCATCAAAATAAGGAACCACGCCAGGGAGGCCTTGGAGTATACGTTCCATTAATGATTGAAAAATGCCTGGGGCAACACTAACGCCAAACTGGAGATGCCTGCACCTGAATGCCCCTCTGTGAGTGAGAATAGTTTGTAAATCGGCCGTTTGACTGTCAACAGGAAACTGCTGATAAGCCTGAGACATATCCAATTTGGTGAAAATGGTGCCAGGCTCAAATGTGTGGAGTAAGTGCTGGATTACGGGGACTGGGTAAGCGCTAACCTGTAGGTAGCGGTTAATTGTGGTCTTATAATCAGAACAAATTCTTAAACTGCCATCCTTCTTAAGGGGTGTGACAATTGGGGTTTCCCATTTAGCAAAATCCGTGGGCTCAATCACCCCCTGTTTAAGTAATTTGTCCAGTTCCGCGTCCAGTTTAGGGCGTAGCGCAAATGGTACTCTACGCGGTTTTAAACGGACGGGAACTGCTTGGGGATCCACTGAAAAAGAAATGGGTGTGCCATTGTAACACCCTAATTCGTTGCTGAACACATCAGCGTAGTCTGCAAATAGGGAGTCGATGTCTGAAGTTGAGACAGCATGGACTCCCGTTAAGCTAAGACCGAGATAGGGGAACCAATCCAACCCCAACAGACTAGGGAGGGCACCGTCAACAACCACTAAAGGCAGATGGCCTTTAAAGGATTTGAATTTAACGAGGAACTTGCCTTTTCCGAGTACTGGAATATTCTTCCCCTGATAGTCCCTCAAGGTGAGGCGGCTCTTCTGGAGCTGGTTCCTAGATAGGCTGGGCCGGATTTTCTTAAGAGTGTTCCACGAGATGATCGAGAGCGCTGACCCGGTATCGACCTCCATGAGACAAGGTTTACCTTCTAAATGAATAGAAAGTGTGATTTTATTAGGTGTCAGGAAAGTGTGATTAGCTTGATAGCAAGTATAACAGTTTTCTACTTGCCTTGGTGGCTCCGGAGGAGAGTAAGAGGACGCAGACCTTTATGATGCCACGTGTGCCGCCTGGCAGGCTCTGGCAAGTTGTTGCAGGTAGCGTTTCTGAATCTGCACGCCGTCCGGGCATGGGGACCCCCGCAGGACAGGCATAACAGGATGTGCTTTGGTGCGATGCTGTTCCCGTGCTTTGCCCCTACCTGTGATTTCCTCAAGGGTTTGAGACGATGAACTTCCGAATGTTCAATGGGGTCTTCTTCACTCACCGCTTCTTCGGAGTGAACAGTGGCAGAGCTGGGTTTGGGAGTAGTCCCTTGGATTTCAGCGGCTGACTGGGTTGCTAGTTCCGCTGCTAAGGCTTCTTCAACCGCTTGGGAGAGGTTGAGATCTTTTCTGGCTAGTAAACGCCTCTGTAGTTTTAAGTCTTTGACCCCACATACAAGTTGATCGAGTAACATGTCGTCCAGGTAATTTTTGAACTCTCAGTGGAGAGCTGCTGTCCTCAGGGCGGCCAAGTATTGATTTATGGATTCCCCATCAGCTTGCTTCCTCATCCGGAAGGCAAAACGCCTCGCGATCTGCGAAGGTTTTGGGGAGTAATGATTTGAGAGCGTTTCCAGCAGCTCTGGCCATGGAACGGTCTTGATTTCTCGGAGGGCTGTTGCGGTATCGAAAACTGCTGCTCCGCAGTAGCTGAGGAAATATGACTTAATTCGGTGTTCCGCTGCATCAGCCAGACCGATGGCATCTATATAGTGATTGAACCGGCTTCTGTAAGAGTCCCACTTCTCTTCATCCGGTTTAAAAGGCGGAAATACTGGGTTAGCGTTCATATTGGCGCCTCAGACAAGGGAAGACTGCCCTCTCTCTCTGGGTATACGAGGCCCAATACGTGCTCACGTGAGTGCAGGCGGCTGTGGCTGCAGCGGTTCACCTGGCTCAATGATTTCAGCTCTTTGTTAGTGAGCGTTAGAGGCTCTGGCTGTAACGCTGTGACTATCAGCAATCTTTTTTGAATCTCGCGCTCCCGGAAACGTTGGCGGATGCACTGACAGAGATTCAAATTTCGCGCTCTCAGGGCGTGTGGGCGGCTGCGGACACAGCGCTGGGCTTCGCTTTGGTTTCGAATTCAAATGACAGCAGTTTGAATTCCGCGCTCTTTTCCGAGCAGGGCGGCTGTAGCTTCAGCGCCTGACTTCACTCTCTCTCTCTCTGTAGCTTTCAGTGCGAGCGGCTACAGACGCTTCACTTTCACTCAGCTAACTAGCGAACTGTCCGAGCTCTCTGCTTCGCGGCTGCGGTTCAGTTGCTATCGTGATTTCAGCACAACGGAATGCTTCTGGTTAGTCGGATCCCATCCTCGTCGCCACTATTATGTATTAAGGAACCAGAGCATTCTCAAGTAAAGGCTTTATTCAACAGAATAAAGGGCTGTCGCGTCTGCATACTAACAAGCAGACATGCTCCAGCGAACAGCGACTGGCTCGACCTAGCAGCCGGCTTTTATAGCCGACTGTCGAAGGGAGCCAGCCAATGGGAGCTGTAAACGCCCCCACAATATAGATGGACTTGATTGGGAACTTTGGTCAGTTCCAAGGACATAACAATTTATATAGCCATCTATCTTATATAGAATTCTGGTTGGCTCCCAATAAACAATCAAAGAAACATCAATAAAAACAGCATAATACATACTATGAGACCATATCATATTTCCTGCACAGTTATTGCCTTCTGTAGACGATCAAGAAAAGCAATACATGCCATTGATTTGCTACTTGGAGAAGTGTTAATGGCTACCTTTACGTAGTGCTTCATATTATAGTTGGGGGCAAACACTGATAGAAGGGAATATGTGTAGCTCAGGGTCAAACTGTAGGACTTCTGATGCTCTCTGAGTTTGGTAGTTTTCTTGCAGACAAGTCATTACCAAACTAGGTAATATTATCAGGGTTGGGGCATTCATACAATGTGGTGATGCTAATTAATTGCTGAGATTCTATGGAATGCTTTAGAAATGTGCAAATCTCCTTTCTTGTTTCCAGGACTGAAAACCACATATTAAACCCTTGAAGGGTTTACTCATCCCAATGTTAAATGTTAAGCAGATAAACCCTACTTTTTAAGAGGTACCATCTGCAGCAAACCAGGGAGTTGTTTCAAAGCCTTGCTTTTTTTTTTTTTTTTTAACTGTACACATGTAAATAGTTCAAGAGGTCGAAGTAGGCAATCAGGCCAAAGGCATGTAAAATATTCCCCCATCACAATTATTAATCTAGTATCTCAGCAACAACTTGACAACAGAAGTAAAATGCTCCCTAAGAGACTGGGGGGATATGAGAGGGGAAGGGGAAAAAAGATTATTCCCCACCCTTATTCCTTTATCTCCAGTAAAGATGTTTAACATTCAAATCCATTCCTTGCCAAAATTAATTGGCAGTTAGATAAGCAGGGCTTGTGCATGTATATTTTGCGTTTGTATCAATGGGCTTCAAGAGTGTTAACTATTCAGGAGAACAACTCAGGTTAATAGGGTATGTGCTCTAGGATCAGCAATGGCTTTTCTCATTTATGTTGTGTACTGAATCTCCCAAGATAAATTGAGCCTGTAAATGGATGTCTAATAATGTGTTCTGATGCATTAATTCACTCAAAATCATAATCCATACTTGACATTCAAGCATGTGGCAAGGTCTCAAAAGATATTGTCTACTTCCTAGCTCCATTGTAGTGCTTGCATTTAGTTAAGTCTGAATCTTTGGGAAATAGGGACAAGTTGTATTTCATTTGGATGTCAAGAAACCTTGTAATGGTTTATGAGAAAGACCTTGGGAGACAGGAGGAAAAACAATGTCAGCCTAAACAGTGCCTGGTCCATCCTGTACAACAGGTATAAAAGGATATTATTCAGGGATGGGCTGATGCAGGGTCGCACAGGTTCAGGCGATCCTCTAGCTATGGTGTTGCACAGTTTGACAAACCCGCAAATCCCACCCCTGGCTGGCCCCGGCCACCCCGCCCTTCTCAGGAGTCTCCACATAGCCTGTTTTGGATGCCAGGTAAGTACAGGCCCCCAGGCAGAGGCTTGGGGATGGCAAAAAACAGGCCTCCCGGAAGTTCTGGAAGGTCGGGAAACGGGTCTGTTTCCGGCCTCCAGAAGGCCTCCAGAACGCCACCAGAGCCCAGGGGAAGCCATTTTCACCTTCCTGGAGGCTCAAAGAAAGCCACGCCCACCCAGAAACTGGACAGAGAACCTGTTGCTAAAATTTTCAAAGCCCACCCCTGATGCCATTATGTGGCTCAGGAGAGGTAGAGACTGTGGGTCACATGCTCCTTAGATGTTCCTTTTACATAGTCTGCCAATAAATGATATCCTGCCCACCCCAATGCTTCCTATCTTCGGTGGCTGCTTAAGGATGAACAGTCCTTAACTACAGCGCAGATGGCCAGATTCTATGCAGCAGCACTGGGGATTCATCACAAACACTTGTCTTCTCCACCATAGTTATGTTATATAACAAATGCAGCAAACCCTTTGCACTTTTCCCTTTTAGTGTTGAACCTACAAATGGCCACATAGTTTATGGATTGTAATTTTAATATAGCTAAAGGTAAAAGTAAAGTTTCCTCTCGCACATACATGCTAGTCATTTCTGGCCTAGGGGCCGATGCTCATCTCCATTACAAAGCCAAAGAGTCAGTGCTGTCCAAAGACATCTCCATGGTCATGTGTCCAGCATGACTAAATGCCGAAGATGCCCAGAATGCTGTTACCTTCCCATCAAAGTGGTCCCTATTTTTCTACTTGCATTTTTACAAACTTTCGAACTGCTAGATTGGCAGAACCTGGGACAAGTAATGGGAGCTCACTCCGTTATATGATGCTAGGGATTCAAACTGCCAAACTGCCAACCTTTCTGATCAACAAACTCTGTGTCTTAGCCACTGAGCCATCATGTCCCTTTTAGTATTGTTAGTATAATTATTTAGTATAGGCAGTATAGTTAGTATAGTTAGACCATGTATAATTGTCAGACTGGATTTTATTATAGATTTTAGTTGTTATTTATTATTTTATAGTAGAATTTTTAATTGTATATTTACTGAGCATTTTTATTTGTTCTGGTTTCTGGTCTGAGACTATAATAAACTGATTGATTGATTACAATGTCTGGTAAATGAAATCTGATTTCCAAAGGAGGGGTGGAAAAAGCAACTCACAAAGAACCTTCCCTAATTTTGGGGATAGTCAAAATAAAAGAGGGAAAAGATACCTTAGACTTGAAAATTTCTGTTATTTCAATCTTACAATAAAAGTAGTGTTATTACCTACAGTTGGTGTTTCTTGTCTGGAATACTTGAAAGGCTGACAAATCTGTAGGAGAAATTCTGCTCAAGATCAATTATCCTTTCATATACACATCATATTTATTTTTAATTTTATTCTTTATTAAATTTATTTGCTGCATGCTGTCCTGAAGCTTTGGGCAGCTTACAATAAAACAATATTATAAGAGATTAAAACAGTAGGATACAGTTAAAAAATTCAGTTAAGAAATTGCAAGAATAGTGGAGAGAAGAGATATACAGTAGAGTGGAGATGGGAATCTATTAATCATGTAACCACCTTCAGATGGTTCATATCATATTGAATCAATCTTTTGGGTCAATTTTTGCAAAGAAATTGGAGTGTACTGAGGGAATAGTCATAAAAATCTAGAGAGCAGTCACAACCATGTGATACAAGCTACCTTCTTTTTCTCTGTGTACCTCATGGGTGTGCCCACCATTTTTTGTCTACTCTGTAAAGACCCAAAACTGGTTAAGGAGAAAGGGTGAAAATATAATCTCCTCAAATTGTAACTTTCTCATCCTTGCCCACTTATCTTTTGTGCTAACAGTGTGGAATGCATCTGGAAATACTGTGGCATTTTTCTTTTCTGTAGTGGAAATAATGTCTCTTTTCACATACTGGTAGAGAAGAAGGAAATACCTCTTTTCCCGTTTGCAGTTTTGGAGTGTAAATAATGGACCATCCAAGAATGTCAGGCACAAAGGATTAAAACCATTAGTTAAGTTAGTTAACTAAATCATTAGTTAAGATTTATTGCTCTAGTCAACTAAAGTTATGTACTAATTTGGCACGAGATAAGGGTCAATGGAATTCAAGAGAAGTTGGTCTTGGACCATTTGTGGGAACATAATGACTCTAAGCTTATGACGCATTTAACTCTGCTCACAATTATCCCTGTTCTTCTCCTACGGAGTGTTTAAATGTTAGAAGCAATTTTTTCATATATCTTAGCTCTCGCTGCCTTGTGATTTTTCCACCACTAAACATTTAGCTTGTGGCAAATTCACTGTTTCTAATTTCCATAAAAACATAATTAGCACTCATAACAACTGTTTGATTTTTTCTTAGTCTCTTATTATTCAAAAAAATTCAATGATATTAATTGAAAATGAAATATGTAGATGATATGTAATTAAGAAAAAATAAGTTAGAATTTATTTTAAAAGTTGTAAAATTAACAAAATCAAATCTGAACATGGCATTGCAACTAAAGTGCAACATTTTAACAATGTCTGTAGAGATCCAGGTTCACATTCATTCAGGTCATGGTTGTCCCCAAAGCGTTTTTTCAGGAGGCAATTGGACTTTTTTGTTTTTTTCTTTTGAAGATATTTCGCTTCTCATCCAAGAAGCTTCTTCAACTGTGACAGGATAATGGGGAACGGAAGGATTTATATTGCTTGCAGACAGCTGGTCATTTGCATCATTGTAGAGGGTCATTGAAGCCCTTGGAGAGGTTTATCTGTGTCCTCAGGGTCACCTGAGTAGTGCTCCTGATTCCTGTAGTCTACATTTTTTCTCTGGAAATCCATTCCTACTCCCACACCATTCAAAGGTGTTCAATTTTTAACAATATGAAAAGACTGCTAATAACAAAATAGTTATAACCATTTGCTGAAAGTGTGACAGTGAGTTAATTGTCTTTCTCTTGGGAGTGAATTTGGCAGACTCTTGCAAGACAAATAGAAGACAACAATGTGCTTCTTACAGTACATGATGAGGGATTCAATGTTGTAGGTTGTTGCCATCATTATTGGCTTTTATGGCTCTAAATGTAGAATAAATTCAACCCACAGAAGAAATTCATAAATAGACAGCTTGCTTATCAGCTGACTGAAAGAATATTCATGCCTTATCTGCTTCCTGTCTTCTGGGGGGTTAATTTATATATTCCCCCCCCCTGGATTTGTATTTAAAATTGTAGGGGGGGAAACAGTTGATTGTTTAAGATATGAGAGGATGGGCTTGCCTTTTAAAATGTGCAATGTGCATCTTCATTTGATGTTGTTAAACTGTAAGAAAAAACTCCTATAAACTCTAAATTGCACCATAGTTTTTTTTAAATCACTCCAATCTTTTGTGGTTTCTGCTAGACTAGAACTTTAGATGGCGATATCTATCTTTAGATTAGTGTAGCATAGTTAAATTATGTTTTTCAACAAATATAAACTATATTTGTTCTTTAAATTTTATTAACTGACTTGAGTGCATCAGAATACACCTTGAGTGTACCAATTTGCTCCCTTCAGAGCCAATAAGAAGATAGAGAGATCAAAGAAATATGTTTATTGGCATTCATTCCAATATGTATCTGCCAGGGATAAAATACCCAATTGTTTTCATACAAACATAGCCCTCTGCATTAAGACATCTTCTGTTTTAATAATTTCTTTATTTAACTTTTGTAGCCGGCCATCTCATGAGAAATGCACAGATCTAGGTTAAAAACAAAGAACTTCTAAGAAGGGAAAAGTGCAGTCTTAAGTTCCCTATAGGTACATTTTACTTTACTTCAAATTATAGAGTTTTTGTCTTTCCCAAATGAGCATTTAACACCTATAAATAAGCCCATTATATGGATATTTCTGTTCTTGTTTGCTTATTCCTTGGTGATACATAAGTGGTCCACTTTAAATAATAGTTGTTTCCCAGATACAGTTTCTTTCTTTCTTTCTGTCTTTTTTTTTTTTGACATATTGCTTCACAAGTAGGGAGAGAGGAGATGAGAAAGTGAGAATGAAAGAGAACTATAAGCTGGCTTTATAAACCCAGGAAAATCAGCACGCAAGTGGGAAGTGTATCTGGGCTGATTTCAAAAAACATTTAAAACAAGATGCTTCTGTAATACCAGGGCTTTCTCACCTATATACTCAATTTATCACCCATTTCTTGGAGCTATTCCATCTGAAAGGAACAAAGTGAAGTTATATCCTTGCAGAAGGGAAGAAGAAATGAGCCCATTCAGCTTATTTGCACTGAACTGTCTCTCTTCATCTACTCTCCTTAACATCATTGCAACTGCCTTAACGTTTCCAGTTATGGCACAGATTGGCCAGTGCTTAGCTTGACATTTCGTTCCTTCAATTTCATCAAACCATTTCCCATCCACCTGAGCTGAAGGGGTGGTCTGAGATGTTTATGCTGATGCAAAGAAAGAGTCACCCTCCAGCTCTCTTCCCATGTATATTTTGCTCGTAATTGAAGCATTGTCTCTGGCTTTCTTCAACTATATGTTATTTTCCAATGCCTTTCAATATCCTTTGCTTAACACTGAAGGCTTTATATTGCCCTTTAGGATGGATGATAAAACAGAACAAAATTATTAAAATGTACTGATGCGGATGAAGTAACATAATGGTTGGTGTAGTGACGAAGATAGTGTAGATAGTGTTGTAGTTAGGATATAGTATAGCCATTGGTGTAGTGATGCTGTAATATAGCAGTTGATAAAGTAGTTAAGAGGCAATGGCAAGCCATTTCTGAAACCTTGCCAGGAAACTCCATGGACTTGTCATTAGGACTCAACATTTTAACTTAATACCATTTTATAATGCCTTGGTAAGGCCACACTTGGAATACTGCATTCAGTTTTGGTTGCCATGATGTAAAAAAGATGTTGAGACTCTAGAAAGAGTGGAGAGAAGAGCAACAAAGATGATTAGGGGACTGGAGGCTAAAACATATAAAGAACAGTTGCTGGAACGGGGTACATTTAGTCTGATGAAAAGAAGGACTAGGGGAGACGTGATAGCAGTCTTCCAATATCTAAGGGGCTGCCACAAAGAAGGGGGAGTCAAGCTATTCTCCAAAGCACCTGAGGGCAGGACAATGGGTGGAAACTAATCAGGGAGAAAAGCAACTTAGATCTAAGGAGAAATTTCCTGACAGTTAGAACAATCAATCAGTGGAACAACTTGCCTCCAGAAGTTGTGAATTCTCCAACACTTGAAGTTTAAAAAAAGATGTTAGATAACCATTTGTCTGAAGTGGTGTAGGGTTTCCTGCCTAGGCAGGGGGTTGGACTAGAAGACCTCCAAATTCCCTTCCAACTCTGTTATTCTATTCTATTCTAAAACTGACTTGAAGATGCAGACACACGTCCAATAGTGACAATGATAATGATGGGCTACCAGGTTACAAACCTTCTATAAAATAATATAAAATATTGAAGTTTTGTGGAAAATAAGACATCATTGGATGTCCAAAAGATGATAAGCTATCAAACAAATATCTAGGGTGTGATGGGCTCCTTGGATGATGGCTCAGCTGAGGAATTAATCCCAGAGACATCCAGAGGTGTATATGGGGAGCAACTCAAGGGAGCCCAGGCCTGGAATGCTGGGGGTGGCCGAGCAGAGCAAAATGACACAGGAGGCCAGAGGTGGTATTCAGCAGGTTCTGATTAGTCCTGTACAACCAATAGCAGAAATTTTAAGTAGTTCGGAGAACCAGCAAATACTGACTAGAGATTTTATAGTATCCTTCCCCTGCCATGCCCACCAAGCCACGCCCACAGAACCGGTAGTAAAAAAATTTGAATCCCACCACTGCAGGAGGCCCTGGAGATGTGTGGGCCAATGCCACTGGATGAACAGCAGCACAAACAGACTGGACAGGAGATGCAGCTACAGCACTGACAAGGAGGATTTGCTGCCCCCACCTGATCTAAGGGCTGAGTGGAAGGAGACACTGAGGTTATTCGTGAGGTTATTCGTGAGGAGACAACCTTGTGCTTCATAATGAGGCACGCCAGGCAGCGCCTATTTAAGCGGGCTTGAGGGATTAGCCAGTGTTGGAAACAACCATCTGAAATCTGATTGGTCAATTCTGCTCCTAGAGCCTTCATTGTTTCTCACATGCCTTTAATCCAGTGGTGCTCTGGTTGCCTTCGTCAGGCCTGTATCTTCCATGCCTGACTATGGGTTCTCATTGTTGTTGTGCTGCTTCTTGTCTTGTCCCACTCCTCCTCAATTTGTCCAGCTGTCTTGCTCTTCCCAATGTAAAAAGGACCGCAACTTGCCTTGATTCGATTCTGGTCATCTGGACTTGCTACCACTAGCTTGAGGCCTTGGTAGAAAATCTTGCTAAGTTGCCAAAAAATTGGGACTTACCGCAAGCACATGCTGTGAGATCCTGAGGAATCACCATCATCATCATCTTTTAATGACCCCATAATCCCTTGTGGGGTGGAGTCTGGGCAACTGGATGGAACTGAGTGTTTACTGGCCGGATGCCCTTCCTGTTACCAATGCAGAGTTTTGTTCAGCAGATACATTCTCATTGTGCCCAGAGAGAAATATCTACCTCTACCTAGGATCAAACTCACAGCCTCCTGATTGTGAGGTGACAGTGGAGCCACTGCACCTCTCCTGCAAGATCCTGAGGAATTCTGGGGATTAATTGTGCCAAATAAAACAGTTAATATCCTATGTGCTATGCCTGTGGCCTGGAACAGGACATAAGGTATACACAAACTTTGCATTTAATGTTAGAACTTGACTTTCTTGTTTGCAGATGTAAGACTTGGACAGGTTGGAGAAATCATAGTATAATTATACTAGAATAAGAAAAGTTTATCATAAAACTCTCAACTTGTAGGAATTTTCAGAGGAGTTCTTTCAGGTTGAGACTGATTGTAATATATTTACTAGTGAGTATCTACAACTCATGTTAACAGTTGAAACTGTGGATCTAACAGTTTTTACATATCTATGCCAATTCTTCCCCAAAATGGAGAATGGGAATTAGATTCTGTCATACTTGCTTCACATATTTTAAAATGTGCATCAACAAAAATCAAAAGCTGATTCATGGAAATTAGTGGGATTACACTAACATAGGATATATGTGCCTCAAAAATCAAGCTTTTTAGTTTTTTTACTTTGAAATGGCAAAATAAATCAGAGCTATTTTAACAGGACAGATGTTAGTTTTTCTTCTACATTTACTGTTGGAAGTCATCCCATTTTAGGAGTGACTTCAAAAAAAATATGTAGAAACTACATTGACATATTCACATGGTTTTGTTGGCAATAATTACCACTCTATTTTTCTAATAATTTACCACTCTATTTTTCCATTATTATTTTTCAACTTCCCAGTCCAATCGACATCTTCCTGATGTTCTACCCATGAAGGACTAATCAGGTTTTAATGGTACTTAAGTATGTATCTCTCTCTGTTTTTCAAGATAAGCCAAATTCAGAAGTCTATTTCATAGTATCTTTATATAAGATACTGGATAGTTAAATAGGTTAAATAGAGACTAATATAACATTAAAGCCTAAAGAAGACTAAGATTTGACTTCATTAAAAAAATATATCAACAGATATCATTATTGAATAATGACTGTTAAGTTATATATAGTGAAAATCAATGCAATTTTTTACCCTCAAAAGAGTTAATTATTAGAAATGTATTGGGCGTTTGGAATACATAATGAAAAAGAAGGTGCATTGATGAAGCAGTGATGAAACAACTGATGAAGCTGCTTGGATGAGAAGTGAAAATGTCTTCTTCTTCCTCAAAGAACAATTCAGTTGCCTTTTTTTGGGGGGGGGGGAGAGCACCTTTGAGACAACTATGACCTGGATGACTGAGAATCTCCACAGAAGTTGCATTGATCTTTCTAGATGCAGAAAAAGCATCTGACAATTTGAATTAAATTTTCTTGTTTTAAAACGTAGAAGCTATGGACTTCGGTATTTTATTAAATAGGTAAAATGTATACTTCAAAATAGGCACTGATAATCATACAAAACATTTTTGTATACAAAACATAAGCCTGGTGAGATACAGAAGAGCTTAACAAGGATGCTCCTTGTTCCATTGATATTCCTCTTAGCTTTGGAAGTATTGAATAGAGACAATACTTAATGGGAAAAACTAAAGGATTGATTTCCATGTGTTAACTGGATTTAAAATAAAAAAAATCAGTAAACAAAGTTGTTAACAAAAATCACGAGGGTGGAAGAACAACATAATTATTGGGGGAAAACTGGTCTTAAGATTAAGAAAAAAGGTGAAATGCTTGGGTGTCAATATGACTAAAATGAATTGTATGTCATTTCAGAACAATTATGTTAAGTCATGGAATGAAATTAAGAAGGACAATGCTAAGATGGGAAAAATTACAACTGTCAGTGTTGAAAAAAAATTGTGATAAAATGAATGCATTAGCAAAAACTATGAAATTTTTGTTTTAAACAATTTCTATTTTGACAAATGATGTTCCATTTAAGCAATGGCAGAATGATATATCTAGGTTTGTATAGCAAGAGAAACATCCAATGGTTAAAAATCATTCAAAATGCAAAGTTATGAAGAAGATTGGGATTGCCTGATTTAAAAAATGTATTTTGCAACCTGCTATTTAGCCTGGATGAAAGATCTGGGAAATAAAAGGATCCTAGAAATAGAAGCTTATAATTCAACTTCAGGTTTGGATGACATAGCCTTTTATGGTACGATAAAGTAAAGAGCTGGATTAGTGCAGTGTATATGGTCCTGGTCCAGAAATCAGGAGACTGTGAATTCTAGTCCCACCTTAGGCACAAAGCCAGCTTGATGACCTTGGGCCAGTGACTTTCAGCCTGTTGTGGAGTCAGATGAGTCAGAGGAGATGGAGTGGGTGCCTGGGTTACCATCAGAGCCTGTGGAAGGCTCTCAGGACAGGAGGTCTCAGAGCCAGATGCAGAACAGGGGGCCATATACTCACACTTAGCCAGAGAGTCAGCTGTTTTGGGGTCCTGAGCTGATCGAGGGGGATGAACAGCTAGGGCCTGTTCCAGATGTGTGTATGCATAGAGAAGTGCAGAGAGGAGAGCAATGCAGGACTGAGGGCCAGTTATCCGGGAAAAGAAGGAGACGTTAACAAGCCCTTCCTCAGCTGGGATATAAAAAAGAGGGGTGTGGGAGGCAGTTGTCAGAGACAAGCATTCATGCTCTAGAAGAGTTCCCAGGTTTTCTAGATTGTTCAGGATTCTTTGTGTTGGGATTAAAGTGCTAATTGAGGCTCCCTGTAGGGAACTCAGACACTGCCATGGCTTGCAAATCACCTAAGGATGTGTGACCTGGAGCTTTGTCAGTGAATGCATGTATTCCTGCCTTTCTAAATAAAAAAGGGTTTCTCCTCATGAGTAGGCTGTTCAGTGGGGCTTGTGAAGGCTGGATCAGAACACAGCCCTAGGAAGGAGGCAATGGAAAACCATTTCTAAAAAACATTGCCAATAAAACTGCAGGAACTTGTCCAAGCAGTGTATAAGAATTGGACCAGGTTAAGCAGAAGAGAAGAAAAGTTAAGGTTGATGTAGCTTTTAAAAATCAGTATATTAGAAGTGCCATATTGAGAATATGGAGCAGATATAAACCCAGACTGTGCCTGAAAATGCCTTTATGAGTTTCAGCACAAGAAGCATTTTATAGAAAAGAAGCAGCAGGCAAAGTGAGATGGTTAACATATTGAGAGCTGTTGGAACAAGACCACAGAGAATATAAGATGAAACCAAGAGAGCGATTGACTGAAGAGTGGAGTTAGTTTTCAGTGATTTTCATATGCACAATTAAGAGAAAGATTCAAGGTAGGTAGCAGGACATTTGAAATTGAACAGCATAAGACCGAATTAGAAACTGGATTATGTAATTGCTAAATGCATAAACTTTTGTTGGAATTTGAAACGGAAGAATAGCAAGTCAGACCGTACGCATGATAAAATCAGCCAAGAAGTATGAATATAATAGGAACAATGGGAAAATAAGTGGTTAGACGGAACAAATTTTAATTATGTTATTACTTAAAAGGACTTTTATAAAATGATGTACCATTGGTATACTGTATGACTCCAGAAAAATTATCAAGAATATATAAAAGTACCTCAAAACTATGCTGACATGTGGACTGCGTGAAGAGTCATTTTATCATGCCTGGTGGGTTTGTCAAGAAGCCAGGAAATTTTGGGTTCAGAATCAGATACAGTAACACAAAGAATTTCAAAGATAAACATTCAACCGAAGCCAGTGCTTTCCTTGCTGGGACTGATCAATAGTCAATTAGAAAACTGCTATGGAACACTGCTTTTGTATGTGATAACTGCTGTGAGACTATTGTATGAACAAAAATGGAAAGATTCTAAAACACCCACAATAGAGAAACATTAGAGAGGATGATAGAATTAGCAGAGATGGCAAAATGGACTTGTCCGTTTAGAGAAAGGACAATAACCTCATTTATCAGTGACTGAAAAGCACTAATGGGATTTTTGCTGAAGAAACAAAAAATATGAATTTGTTATTTATGGATTTGATAGTTAGAAAGGATAGATTATGGAAAGAAGAAAATTATAATGTAATCTTAGAAGAAGAAGGTAAAATATAAATCCATTTTAAAGCATTGTTAAGAAAATTGGAAGTTCCTTTCTCTCCTCCCCTCCCCTCCCTTCTTCTTCTCTCCTCTCCTCTTCCTCTTTTCAATTTCATATTTCCATTGTTATATATTTCCTTTTTTTCTTTTGTTCTTTGCTAAAAAGTATTTTTACTTTGTTAAAAATTTCACACACACATAAGATGACAACTAATGGTCAAAGCATCCTACATCCTAAAAGCAAGAAGCTTATGTAAGATAGGACCATTCTTCCGTATTTCAGGAAGGGGGGCACAAATAAAAGCTCTTTCTCAAGATTTTGGCAGAATCAAAGAGGCATTTTAGGAGAACAAAGGCAGGAGGATCGAAAGTCAATCCTAAATTAAATTACTGCTGTGTACATTTACAGAATTTTCAGAAGAATTTTTATCTTATTTGTTCTTGTAATGGGCTGTGAGAATAACCTTGGGAGACAGGAGGAAGAGCCACAGCCAGGGCAATAGTCGGAGAAGAGACATCTCAGCCTCAGAAGGAATAGAAGTAAAGAAAACATCCCAGAAAGGTGTCTCCCAAGTTCTCTGAAAAGTAAAAACATGGCAAGGCAAGACAAAGGAGAATGGCTTTCAGACTTGTAAGCAGTTCTGTTACTGTAACTTTACAATAAAGGCAGTGCCGGTTTTCATGGTTCTGGTTTCCTGTCAGGACTATTAGAAGAGTTGTCAGCTGCTCTGATTTGAATTCAATTAATTATCAGATCTATTTCTGGGTACCAAATGTAAAAAGGATATTGATTATATTGTATAAAAAAGACAGCACTCCTAAGAAAAACCAAAAAGCTGATAGGCCTAAAGTGTTCACATGAATCTTAGAGTAGGAGAAGACCTTTTCTATTAAGAGATAAGGTAGGACACACTTGAGACCTTTTCCAGTAACCTCAGTGAATTATTATTAAAAGGCATAGAATGTTACTTTTGGCATCCTGGTTTCAGATATCATATAAATGTAATTGTACCCTAAAATGAATTGGTAACCTTTAGAACTGTCACAACCATTCCAAACTATTCTGCTAAATTATAGTTCTTTACTTTTGTGTTTTGTTTAAAATTCAATTGCCTATTCAAATAAGTACCTGCATACTGTTCATTCTTTGAGACACTTCCTTTCTTTCTAAACAATTCAGATGAAACTAGTTTCATAACTCCTCATTATAGCTGCAGAAAAACTTCGTTTTGGCCATGCTTTTTCTTCTTGACAAAGTGAAGGACTGTTGGCCTTCATGTGAGTAAAAGCTGTATTTTATTGAGTGTTTGATTCAGTTTCACATACCTCCAACTCTGTAGTCTCTTAGCTGACATTAAAAGAATATGAAAATAAAAAGAATACACACACACACATATATATACATATAGTTTTATATATATAAAACTAACTAACAATTAAAAGGAGAATGAAGTAGAACAAATGAAAGTAATAGTTTCAGGTGACAATCACCACCCAAAAGCTTTTACACTCTTTAACAAGTGAATGAAGATTCAACGTTCTCTCATCAAAACTGTACACATTGCATTGCAAAAAATTGTGGTGGCAAAGAATACCTAATGCTGCCAGATGGCCTCATAGCAACAGTAGATGATACTCAATAGACAATCTGAGTAAGTTCAAACATTCTCCCAGAGGACATAGCTATCCTTAAGCTATGTAGAATTTCAAAGGATAAAGACCAACATTTTACATTTTGACTGGAAATGATTTACCAGCAGTATATTGTTTCAAGCATGGATGTGACTTGCTTGTATCTGAATTGAAACATCAAATGTCAATGTTTGAAAAATGTCACTTTTTATGCAACATTTATGCCAGTTTCAAACATCTCTACTGCCTAACTTTCATTTAATTGTCATTTCTGCAAACTGAATTTGAAAAATGTATCTCTGCAAGGAAAGAAATCTACTTTAAAATAAACCTATAGTGGATTAAATATTTCAAGTGGCAGATGGTTGAAAGAATAATTCTTACAGAATGTGATTTTCTTGGTGTCATAATAGAACATACATTGCTGTACTTCCTGGAAACAATCATGGGAATGGGTTCTTGGAATGCCATGGGAATATCTGAAGTTGTAGTAGTTAAGTTTAAATGTCACTTCATCAATGACAGTCCTGTCGCTGAACATAGAACATAGAATAATACAGTTGGAAAGGACCTTGGAAGTCTTCTAGTTCAATCCTCTGCTTGAGCAGGAGACACTATACAATTTTCAGATAAACGATAGTCCAGTCTCTTTTTGGAAAGAGTTTTTGAAAACCCACAACTTTTGAAGGCAAGTTGTTCCATTGGTTGATTGTTCTCACTGTTAGGAAATTTCTCCTTAGTTCTAGATTGCTTCTCTCCTTGGTTAGTTTCCATCCATTGCTTCTCATCTTGCCTTTTGGTGCTTTGGAAAATAATTTGACCCCCTCATCTTTGTAAGAGCACCCCAAATATTGAGAATCCAATGTTATGAAATTATAGTCTTCCTTTCTTCCTTCCTTCCTTCCTTCCTTCCTTCCTTCCTTCCTTCCTTCCTT
>NW_020769337.1:5905119-5922903 GCF_900518735.1 Pseudonaja textilis | reverse complement strand
TTCCTTCCTTCCTTCCTTCCTTCCTTCCTTCCTTCCTTCCTTCCTTCTTTTTCTCCTTCATTCCACATTGCGCAACTCATTCCACAATCACTGGAAAGGATGAAAACCCATGTTTTGACATTACTGAAGGTTAACATAGATTTCAAACACCTGATTGCAGATTTCATACACCTCAATACATGATGTTAAAAGAACATAACTTGCAAGAGTTGATTCTCAAATCAATAAAAATGGCAGCCACTATTACATAAACAACCAACTGCAGACAACCCCATAATCACTGAAAAGAATTTCCTCCTTTCTGGTGTATTGTAAGGCTTTGAGAAAGAGATTCAGAAAGAGACTCTGCCCTTATGTATGGAAATATACTTATTCCAAATTTTTAAAAAATCAGTTCACTTGCTGAAATTCTTGTGTTATGTTTTCATTTTTAATAAATCTTGCTTTTAAAAAAATACTTCTGTGAACTCATGCCTAGGGAAAATCACTTTCAGTTCACTCACTCCAATATTTTGTTAGAAAAAGAATACCTAGAGAATGTTTGTAGTAGGGCCGAGTCACACCCAACATTTGGACAGTGACTGTTCAACCATGTGGATATAAGAATATCAGTATCACATCAAAATTCATAGGATTGTATAGAAGAAAGGCAATTTTCTTTCCCACATAAAAAAACCTGCAAATCTGTTGTCCATTGTGGGTTATGATTAATGTAGTCCTCGACATACAACAGTTCATTTAGTGAAACTTCAAAATTACTATATCACTGAAAAAAGTGATTTATGACCTTATGACCATTACAGCATCCCCATGGTCATGTGATCAAAATTCAAATGCTTGCAATTCACTCATATTTATGACAGCTGCAGTGTCCCAGGGTCATATGACCACCATTTGCAATCTTTTCACAAGCAAACTCAAAGAGGAATTCAGATTCATTTAACAATGGTGCTACTAAATTTTAACGAGTGCAGTGATCCACTTAAACAACTGTAACAAGGCAGGTTGTAAAATTGGGAAAAATTCACTTAGCAAATGTCTCACTTAGCAACAAAAAATTTGGTCGTTAGTTGAAAGCTACCCATATACATTTGTTTGGAGATAACAGTGGATTAAACATTCATCTTCCCTTGCTTTCTGTAGGAGGCATAAGGAACAGTGTCAGCATTCCAGAAAACCTCCACTCCAACAAATAACTCCAAGACAGACATCCTCTCAAGAGTTCTTTTTTTATTTTATTTTTGTTCTTTTTTTATTTGGGTAGTAAACTGGCACATCTGGAAAACCTGAATCTGAAAGTTCCAGGTTTCCTCAAGTAAAAAAATTACAAATCCACCCCCTGCACTCATCATTGCATCACATGCCCCAATCACCATCCCTTCCAGCTTAAGACATCCTCTCAACCAGGTGCAGAAATAATATGACTTTGACTTAGAAGAAGAATTATGTCTAAACTCATACACTCCAAGAAATTCCCCCCTCCCATTTTCCCAGTCACATGAATGTGGCAGTGTAGAAGCGTCTGGTGCTAATATGGCTTCCAAAGCTGACAAACGGCCTCAAGGGACAAGGGGGCAGCCACAATTAAAGCAACAGCCAGGTAAATATGACTTGAACCCAGGACAAGAAAATAATGTGAGACAATTTTTCAGACAAACCCCTCCTCCCTCCTTCACATGAAAATCAAGGAAGAGGAAAACAGTCAGATATACAAGATCCTGTTACTATAACTGTTGCAATAAAAATACAGTGAAACCTCAGGTCGCGACCGTAATCCATTCCAGGACTACTGACGCAACCCAATTTGGTTGTAACTGGAAGCACAACTGTCTGCGCATGCACAGACCACAAAACAAAAAACAAAACAAAAATGGCACTGAAGGAAAAATCACCACAGTGATTTTTGGGTTTACTTGGTCGACACCCGAAGATCTGTTCATGACCAGAAACAAAACAGAAGCAAAAATTCTGGTCATCACCTGATTTGGTCGCGAACAGAAGCATTCGTGACATGAGGTTCCACTGTAGTCCAGGCTGACAGGGTGTTTTTCAGTCTCTTTTGCTGGGGCTGACACTTTAAGAATGGTTGAGTCCTTAATGCTCTCTGAGCTTGGTAGTTTGCCAACTTTCAGAGTTAAAGAATGAAGTCCTCAAGGACTCTGAAATCAGAAACTACTTTTGTAATGGAAGCATGCGCATGTTGAATGATCCTTCATAGAAGATAGTGGTTCCCAAACTTTTTCAGTCCACCACCCCCTTGGTGCTACAAACCCATCCCAGGGGTGGGATTCAAATTTCTGTGGGTGTGGCCTAATTTGAAGGTGTGGCTTGCTGGTCACATGACTGGGTGGGCATGGCTTTCTGGCTGGGCGTGGTCACATGACTGTTTGGGGGGGTTGGTGGTCATGTGACTGGGTGGGCATGGCCAGGTGACTGGAAAACCAAATACAAGCGGTCCTCACTTAATGGCCGGTTGCTTAGCAAGAGTTCTAATTTATAACTGTCCTCCCCAGACCTACTTGACCTGTTTTTGGAGTTTTGACAGCCATGCACACACACACACACACACACACACACACACACACACACACACTCCCTTCTAACCCTGTTGGAGCAGGTCATTGGACTAGAATTGGCAAAGAATCTCTGATTAGATTCTTGTAGTGAACAGAATCTAATCAGAGATGCTTTGCCGATTCTTTTTGATTTGTTTTATTTGTATTTCTTTATTTCATGTTGCTGAATTGCATTGACATGTGTATCCCTTCTTGTGCACAGCCCAGAAGCTTTTGTGATTCTTTGCAGCAAAAATTACTAACCTCTGGCTTTGCTCTACTTTTCAAAGGTGCCGCTACTGCCATGTTCTAGGTGCCAGCCCTGCAGGTCTACCCCATTGAGCCTGCTGCACCAGAGGGACTAGCCCAAGTAAATCTGAGCAGAGTGGCAGGGAAAGGGTGCAAGCCATTTCCCCCTCCACCCATGCCACCTAACCCCAATTCCACCTTCATGCATGCTACAGAAGGCTGCCAGAGCTGCACAACCTCTACTGCTTCCTGGATGAGGACTGGCTGAAAGCCAAACACCTGGCCCACTGTTGGCAGCTCTTTGAGCATCACATGATGCAAGTCCTGTGTGACAAGGTGGCTGGCTGCCTGCACAAGCTGCACAGCTTGGAAGGGCTGCTCACCCGATTGAACTCCTTGCACTGCTCCAGTGCAACAGTCAATGGGGTGAGCCTGAGAGAGGGAAAGAGAGAGAGAGAACTGGTAGAATCCCACGCCTGAATTGCACCCTGCCCTCACCTCCAGTGCCCTCCTGCCACCTCTTAGCACCCCTTGCCCCTTAGCACCCCTAAGGCATTACACCCACCCCCCAGCGGGCAGTACCGCCCACTTTGGGAACTACTGATCTAAGGCCACTTTCTCAAAGGAATAAACTGCTATCAACCAAACTCCAAAGGAGAGAAAAAAAAATGTCAGACTTGCCAATTCCCAGGTATTCCATACAGGAAATTCCTCATGGTCTTGGAGCTTACTTTTTAATACTTATTTTATTTATACATACATATATGTACATATGTATCATACATACAAATATACATACATACATATATGTTCTTTGTATATTCCTTAATAAAGCAAATATTTTTCTTTGTCAGATTCTGTTTTACTTTGTCCATGTCTTGTGGAGCTTTCTATGGCAGGACGTCTTATACCAAATTACAAATTACATCTAGTGCAGTGGTGGGATTCAAAAATTTTTACTACAGGCTTGATGGGCATGGCTTGGCTTGGTGGGCATGGCTTGGTGGGCGTGGCAGGGGAAGGATACTGTAAAATCTCCATTCCCTCCTCACACCTGGCAGAAGGTTACTGCAAAATCCCATTCCCTCCCCACTTCAGTAACCTGCTTTCCAGCTCCGTTCTCCTGTGCAGGGCAACAAAAGAAGACCCAGCCAATCAACTGGGACTCGGGAGGCAGAGAATAGATGGGGGCAGGGCCAGTCAGAGGGGATATTTACCACAGTAGTTCTCCGAATTACCTTCTTGCCACAGTTGCTAAGTGAATCAATGCAATTGTTGAGTTAGTAACAAGGTTGCTATGTGAACCTTGCTTCCCCGTTTTTGCTTTTCAGAAGGTTCCCAAAAGGTGATCCCATGACCCCAAGACACTGCAACCATCCTAAATATGAGTCAGCTCCTATTTTCACCCATCTGAATATTGATCATGTGATCATGGGGATGCTGAAATGGTCATAAGTGTGAAAAAACAGTCATAAATAATTTTTTCAGTGCCATTGTAACTGGTCATTAAATGAACATTTAATGTTCATTAAATGAACTGTTGTAAGTTGTAAATATCTTTATTGGTCTTCCAGTATTGGTCCCTGCTAGAGGATATTCTGTGATATTCTGGCTGATTCCAAAAGCAGTATAAAGCCACAGAGACTGTAAAATTACATTGACTGATACAATTCTTGGTCTACTTGAATTTATATCTGGGATTTTCTAAAAAAATAGTAATCCCATTTCTGATTAAGATCACTTTTCTGGGAAATAGGTTTATCTCTCTATTTCCTGCCTGCTGAAAACTGAACAATCTGACACTATTGTAACCACCTTCTATTTTCCCAAACAAAACTGTGGCACTGGTTTTTTTTTTTCATCCAGCCCATTTTCTACTTTTTCATAATGACATTCATATTTTTCAAGGCAAATACAGTATGATGCCAACAGATATACCCAGCAATTCTCTTATTCTGTGTAATACACTAGACATTTTGTTAAGCCAAAAAGTACCTTGTTGTCTTTGTGAGGGCATTCTCCTGACTATAACTCCTGACAGTTGTGGTATCTTTTCTTGGGGTTATGTGGTTTTCCTGAAGCTACACTGTAATCCCTGGAATAGATGCATTTACACTAGCCATGGTCATCCCAATCTTCAAACAGGGAGACCCCAGCCTATTTGAAAATTACAGACCAGTATCTTTATGTTGCATCACTTGTAAAGTCATGGGATCAATTATTAACCAATTCATTATCCTCCACTAAGAGACAAACAACCTACTCACTAACAAACAATTTGGTTTCAGAAATTTTTTTTCCTCTAATCTGCAACTCCTACACTGCAAAAACATATGGACTACACAACTTGATCAGGGCAAAGCAATTGACACTATTTACATAGACTTCTGTAATGCCTTTGATTCAGTGGCACACAACAAACCACTCCTAAAATTAAAGTCTTATGGCATCCCCGGACACCTGCATAACTGGATAGATGTATCCCTGTCAAACAGGCAACAAATGGTCAAAATAGGGAACACCCTATCAAATCCCGTACCTATCAACAGTGGTATCCCCCAAGGCAGCATTCTAGGACCAGCTCTCTTTATACTTTACATAAATGACTTCTGTGATCATATTAAGAGCAACCACATTTTTTTCACTGATGATGTAAAGCTATTCAACACCACTGACAATATTGCTACCCTTCAAAATAACCTCAACTATGTATCAGAATGGTCAAACAAATGGCATCTTCAAATCTCAACAAATAAATGCTCTGTCTTACACATCGGCAAAAAAATCAGAAAATAAAATACAAGCTGAATAATCAAGACATTGTTGATGACTCCAACTATGACAAGGACCTTGGAGTACTTATCTCTAATGATCTAAGTGCTGGTGCCCACTGTAACTACATAGCTAAAAAGGCGTTAAGAGTTGTTAACCTAATCCTGTGTAGTTTTTTTTTTTCTCCAGTAATATCACTCTACTAACTAGAGCATACAAAACATTTGCTAGACCAATACTTGAATAAAAATTCATCAGTCTGGAATCTGCATTACATATCGGATATTAATAGAGTTGAGAAAGTCCAGAAATATTTCACAAGAAGAGTTCTCCACTCCTCTACTCATAGCAGAATACATGTCAGACTTGAAATTTTAGACCTAGACAGTCTAGAACCGTACCACCTTCAGTCCAATCTAAGTATAGTACATAAAATTATCTGCTGCAATGTCCTACCTGTCAATGAATACTTCAGCTTCAACCAGAACAATACAAGAGCACACAATAGACACAAACTCAAGGTAAACTGCACCAAACTTGATTGCAGGAAATACGACTTTAGCAACAGAGTGGTCAATGTCTGGAATACTCTACCTGACTCTGTGGTTTCTTCCCCAAACCCCAAAAACTTTAACCTTAGACTGTCTACTGCTGACCTCACCCCTTTCCTAAGAGATCTGTGGGGAGCATGCATAAGTGCACCAATGTGCCTACCGTCCCTGTCCTGTTGTTTCTTTTTTATTCATATCAATTTCATGTATTCATAACCATGCTTATACTTATACCTGTTATCTAATACTTGCTTGACAAATAAATAAATAAATAAATATGCATAGGTGCCCTTTGCCTATTATTCCAAAACACTTCTCCTCTTTAAATCCTAAGCGCTGCACAGCCCTAATTGATACACATTTTATATCAAGATAGAAGTACTTTGCCTCTTAAAATGATCTTAAACTCCTCGCTATCTACTTTATCCCTTTTGTTCACTGCTGTAAATTCTGGACACGTTAGTTTATGCATGATCTGTTTTCTGGAGCTTTATCAAGGATTTCCTGAAATGTGCAGATAAATTACATTGCATCTTCTGTCCATATTAATTAATCTGCTGTCGGATAATTAATTATCTTAGTCCAGAGCTAAAACCCATTTTTGGCTGTATGCTTACCTGTGCATACAAAAATGAAATTGCAAAAAGAGCTTGTGCAACTGGGATTAGTAACTCTAGTCACTTGGAGCAGGTAAGTAAAGGTCTTTCTGTTTCTGAGGTTCTTCTTTTTGTGACATAAAATAGGTTGCAGATATACCTAGAAATGTATGTCCCAATTATGGATGTCATGCATTAGTGTAGCTGCCAGTATATTTTTGGTACTTTCACGCACTTCCTTGGTACCCACCCTAATTTTCTTATAAGTTATTTTATGATTTGAAAAAGAAAAAAAAAGTGTGTGTGTGTGTGTGTGTGTGTATTGTACAGGCTCATCTTCTTTTTCTAATAAAACCTATATCTATATCATCATCTATATCTATATCATCATCTATAATCATCTATATCTATATCTGCTGTATATCTATATCTACAGCATATATTATTTATTGATATAAAAGCATATATATATATATATTTTCTGAGGTTCTCGCGGGTATTTGTATGTGGATCTTTGGTTGTTCGGGTTTTCTCCTGTGTAAGATTCAAAGTATCTAGGCAACGTTTCGATGAAGTCTCATTCATCATCTTCAGGCTTCTGTCTTCGGCTCTGTGCTTCTCAGAGTGATGTGAGATTGCAGCTGCTTCTTCCTTTTAACTGCTAGTGGGGGTGTGATGATTGGGTGGGGGTTTGGCTGTGTTCTGATTGGGTGGGGGTGTGTTCTCATTGGTAGGGGGTTTGGCTGTGTTCTGATTGGTTGGGGGGTTGGCCGTGTTCTGATTGGCTGGAGGCGTGTTCTGTTCAAGCCCCTACCCCATCTCAGAGAAGCACAGAGCCGAAGACAGAAGCCTGAAGATGATGAATGAGACTTCATCGAAACGTTGCCTAGATACTTCGAATCTTATGCGGGAGAAAACCCGAACAACCAAAGATCCACGTACAAATACCCGCGAGAACCTCAGAAATAAATAAATAAATAAATAAATAAATAAATATATTCTTAAGTTTTCTCGGGTACTTACATGTATGGTATTCAGCTTTGTTCGAGTATTTTCCCACGTCATTATAGTTGTGCTTTTAAAGTTGTAGCAACGTTTCGGCAGAATCTCATCTGCCATCAACAGGCTTCTGTATTGTGTTCATCAGGGATGCGGTGGCTCAGTGGCTAAGACACTGAGCTTGTCAATCAGAAAGGTCAGCAGTTCAGTGGTTCGAATCCCTAGCACCGCATAACAGAGTGAGCTCCCGTTACTTGCCCCAGGTTCTGACAACCTAGTTGTTTGAAAGCATGTAAAAGTGCAAGTAGAAAAATAGGGACCACTTTGGTGGGAAGGTAACACAGTTCCATGCACCTTCGGCATTTAGTCATGCCAGCCATATGGAGATGCCTTTGTACAGCGCTGGCTCTTCGGCTTTGTAACAGCGCTGATGAGCACTGCCCTCGAGAGCTGGAAATGACTAGCATATATGTGTGAGGGGAACCATTACCTTTTATACACACACATACACACACCACAGATGTGTGTTTGTATGTGTGGTGCGTGTATGCCCTTCTCTCTTTCTCTAGATAAGAGAGTAAGAGAGCAGGGGGTGGGGGAGAGCAAGTACAATTCAGGAGTTCATTTGCAGGTATGAATACCTACCAACTTCAAGGTAAATTGAAATTGCCAAGAAAATTCTCAGCTAAGTATAAGCGATGGAAAAGATTTAGGGAGCCACTTCATCAATCAGTCTTCTGGTAAACATGTTCTATAACAGGCCTGGCCCATCAAAACAACTTTTGACATGCTTTTAAAATTACAAATTTGTCTCCAAAACTCCCACCCACCCAAGTCATATCTTCTGATGCCCTAGCAACACCTGTTATAAATCATATGCCATTAATACATTTCGGCTGTTAGATGAAATTTATAGCAATAGTAACAGCACTTAGACTTACATAACACTTTATAGTGCTTTGCAGCCCTCTCTAAGTGGTTTACAAAGTCAGCCTATTGCCCCCAATAATCTGAGTCCTCATTTTACCCACCTCAGAAGGATGGAAGGCCTTGAGCCTGGTGAGATTTGATCTGCCAAACTGCAGGCAATCAGCAGTCAGCAGAAATAGCTTGCAGTACTGCACTCTAACCACTGCACCACCAAGGCTCTCTTATACACTATTACCTGTCTTTTTCTCATGAAACACTGCTTACTCAGAATTTTGAAAAGGTGATCATACTTTGCTAAGCTGAGAATTTAAGGTCAGTTCTTAGGATGCCAGTATGAGAGCACCGATACCACAAAATAGATACGATAAACACCTTGCTGGAATCCTCATGAATATTATTTGCTCCTGTTATGGAGAAAATGTGTTTCACAAAGCTATGATGTAGATTCTGACACTAAGAATCACAACATGATCAAGGCCTATAAGGAGAAATATATAGGCTATCAGTAGGAGTAGTTGAAAACTTAAAAGCAGAAGAATAAGTCTATACCCCAAATATGGAACATCTGAAATGACAGATGTGCCTCATGTATGCTTTGGAAGTCAGTCTCATGATTAAAGAATATTATGTATAATTATGCATATGTCTCACACACACAAAATGTTGTTGCTTCCAAATTCTACATAATTTGCAATCTACTTCCAATTTGTGGCTAGTGTATTTGTGCTCTGCAGCAAGTATGACAAATTGCCATCATAGGAGAAGGGTAGACATTTTGAGCCCACACACTTTAATGTGTGTGTGGTTATGAGAGAGAGAGAGAGAGACAGAGAGACAGAAAGACAGACAGACAGAGATCATCCAAAACTATCAAAAAAATTTCACTGTCATAAATTAATCTTTTGCCACTGAAATTCAATATTGAGCAAATCCTCAACTGAAAATCAGGGGTATCTACAGGGAGGTGGTCCAAAAAGCCAAGATGGTAGTACAACATACAATAAAAGCCCAACTCTTTTAGGTCTAAAATGATCTCCATAAAAAAGAACGGGATTTCAATTCTATGGTTGCGCATGCCATCTTAACTTGTTTGAACCCTTCCCTGTAGACACCATTTATAAAATCAATATAAGATTTATGTGAGGCCCAGAGGCTGTCCATAGCAACTGTGCTGTCGTTAGCATATAATCTGTGATTCAGAGATGGTATTCATTAGGTTCTGACCAGTTCTAGAGAACCAGTAGCAGAAATTTTGAGTAGTTCAGAGAACTGGCATATACCTTTGACTGGAGATTTTACAGTATCCTTCCCCTGCCATGGCAACCAAGCCACACCCTTAGAACCAGTAGTAAAAAAAAATTTGAATTCCACCACTGCTGCGATTGTACCACCTAGAACACATCGTGTAAAGCTGGCAAGTAGTGAATTATAAGCAATAGTTTATTAAAACATTGCAGAATTCCAGACAATATATGTCACTTTGTCACAGAAAATTGGAATCTAATGCCCTTAAAACATCCAAGTGCCCACTGAAAAATATCAGCCGATTCTTAGCTTTTATAAAGCACACAGCAGTCTCTTTCATGAGTCATTATAGAATATCTTGAAATGTCATGGTGTGCCAACAAAAATAATTAACATCATTGAAGCATTTTAAATAAATGCAGTTTACCAACCAAAAATGAAAGAAGGAAATGACTCTGGGCTGCCACTGTTGGCATCAATCATGGAGGACTCTTTCATGAACTTTGCCATCAACAGTTGCATGGAAAGAAAATCAATATAAGCAGGGGTGGAATTCAAATTTTTTAACAGCCAGATCTGTAGGCGTGGCTTAGTTGGTAGGCATGGTTTGGTGGTCATGTGACTGGGTTGACATGGCCAATTTGACATCACTCACATCGAGTGATGGTGTCTTGTGACTGTGGGGATGCTGCAATTGCCGTAAGCATGAAAAACGGTAATAAGTAACTTTTTTCAGTGCCATTGTAACTTTGGTCACTAAATGAACTATTGTAAGTCAAGGATTACCTGTACAAAAATACAAAAGGCTTCTTTGCTTGCAAAAAGCTGTCCTAAATATCAATTATTAGATTAAAAACACCTGCAAGGTGGAGTTACCTTAAGGAATGAAAATAGTTAAAATGCAGTAATTATCAGCAGCCAACTCTTGCTCATAAAGTGAAACCCTTTAGCAGAGAGGTTATTTCAGCTCTCCAGAAAGAGCACACCCAGGAGAAGCAATCCTTAGATCCATTTGCACCATTTAAAGATAACAGCTGGTCTCACCTCACAAGATATCCTAAGGAAATCATCCAGATTTAAGGAAAGGTCATATGCCCCCAGAAAGATAGTAAAAAAATCAGTGCCAATCTTGCATCCTGCCTCTTGGAAGTACACCCCAAAAGGACAGTGCCAGATACCACTAAAGCAGTGAAGAAAGACCCGCTCCCAAGATAGAAAAAGAAACCATGAGGCAGGAAAAAATTCAAACACAATAGAAATAATTAAATCACAATAGTAGCTGTTGTTTGTTAAACCGATTATCAGAACAAATAGACACAGGAACTAGCCAACCCAGTTTCTTTTCAGGAACAGAGATTAACCTTTCTCCTTCCAAACAAAGCTGAATAGAGAAAATTATCCCATCAATAAACACAGGATTAAATGTCACCAAGCACAGAATTAAACTTCACCAAAAACCAGTTTTAGACCAAAACTCAGAAAGGGTATGTAAACTCATGTTTGAATGTCAATCTTTCTAGCTAGCCAAGAAGCCTTGCTGAATGTCACTCATCTTGGTTCCTTGTCATTAAAAGCTTCTTTCTGGCAGCTCTGCTTCATTATTCAATTTCTTCAAAGTGCTAACTCCAACAGGGGAGTATTTCCACCCAACAGCAGTGTAAAAAGCTGAAAACAATCCTTCCCCTTTAAGAAAATCAAGGTTTCAGATTTCCAAATGAAATGGCTACACATATGTCAATTTCAGGCTTTACACAAGCAAAGGAAAAAAAAAATCCAGAGAAGCTCCGGAAACAGGAAGTCTAGTCCTGCCAAGAATATAATACGGGTTAATGGAGGGGCACTTTTTGTAAGCAACAACACCAGGGTTTGTAAAGTGGAAAAAGAAAAAGGAGATTTCTTCTAACAACTGGTTCTCCAAACTGCTTAAAAAGTTAACAACCGGTTCTAGCAAATAGGTGTGAACTGGTAAAATTCCACCCCTGAATATAAGGATTTCTCAGGTGGCTTCCTGAGAAATCTAGGAGAGAATCATGAAAAATCACAAGGCTTGCATCCAAACTTTCTCACTGTCCAGAAAATATAATGCATTCTGATTCATGTTGAATCCTGAAGAGCCCTGGTGGTGCAGTGGTTAAATTACATTATTGCAGGCAAACCAACCACAGTCTGGAGTTTGATCCTGAGGTGACTCATGGTTGACTCAGCCTTCCATCCTTCTGAAGTTAGTGAAATAAGAAGCCAAATTGCTGAGGGCAAATGTGCAAATAATGCCACCCCATCCCACAGAACATTATAAACCATAAAGAGTTCTGTGAGATGGCGTGTAAGCCTAAATGCTACTGCTATTGCAATTCAGGATGAGAGTCAAAATAGAAAATGTACTAAGCTCTGTTAGGTTGTCCAGAAAATTTGAACCAGTGCCTGAGTGTGATCTTGAGCCAATAAATTGTGATTCACTTTAGTGAACCAGTTGGCTCCAGTGAATGGCATATAGACTCTTCTGAAATGAGTTGCAGTCTTCCGAAAGGTGAAGATTAATAGTCTGCCTGGGGGACTTTGAAGTCAAGATTGCTAATACCGTTTGGAACAATACAAACGATCTCAGAACAATTTTAAATCCATCAGGTCGGCTCACCAATCATAGGTTACAGTCTCATATGTGACCTGTAAGCTTAGAAATCTGCTGTTTGAGACCCACTTGGATTTGCAAAGACGTGAAATTGTCAGGGTTTCTGGAGGTTTCAGTACACAACATGAAGATCACAATTCAGTTTGTGGATATTAACTGCAGATTTGTCATGGTAATATATTATATGGTTATATCAAATGAAAACACATTTAATAGAGGAGAATATTTGTAAGCTCAGGGATGAAATGAAGGATCCTTGATGCTTCTGAGCTTGGTTGTTTTCTTGCAGACATTTCATTACCCAAACAGGGTAACATTATAGATGCTAGGAGGGAGCGGGATTTCCTTTCCTTGCATATTCTAGTGCAGTGATGGCAAACCTTTTCAGCACCAAGGGCCTAAACTGGAATACATGCATGCATGCACATGTACATGTGCACTGGAGTGCCAGAAACTGAAGACCAGATCACCAGTGCACATGTGCATGCTGGCCAGCTGGTCTTCATGCATTCCTAAGTGCTGGAAACCTGAAGACTGTCAGAATATTCATGAACTGGCAATGGCATGGTAACAAGGTTAGCCAATGAATAGGCATAGCAACTAAGTCAGCCAGTGAGGACTGTTTGGATAATGAAACCGGAAGGAGCCTGGGTGTGGCTCTGCATTAAGCTTTGAGCTTTGAAGCTGCAAACTTGTCTGCAACTCAGAATCAAAACTGAAACTGTTCTCTGCTGTTCTTTCCTCTGCTTGTGTTTTTGCCTGTAACTGCTAGCATGTTGGAAGAATCTGCTGTTGGTATTGTAAATTTACTTCATGTGTTATTATGTATATAAAGAAGTTAATGAATCCTGCTGAATCAGTTATCTGTGTGTGCTTTCTGGATGTGATTTCTGGAACATACTCTGACAAAGATCAGATGGCCGGTGCGCCTGCACTTGCCAGGCAGCTAGTCTTCCCGCATGCTGGAAACTGAAGATCAACTGGCTGGTGTGTTTGCGCACACTGGAAACCAGAAGAGCAGCTGGTGATGGCCTGCATACCCACAGAGAGTGCTCTGTGTGCCACCTCTGGTACTCGTGGCATAGGTTCACCATCACAGTTCTAGTGGCTTCCTGTCATTTTTGGTGGGAGTGATCTTGGTGGTTCTTTGGGTGAGCTGTTTAGCTGTTAACTTGTTAAGCAATTCTTTGATTTACTTTTTATTTGTTGGGCTGATGTTAACTTTGGTGTAAATCTCTGCTCATCTCAATGTTGATTATTGATGGGAAGGTGATTTTCCATGTTGATTGTCTCCTTTGAATGTTATGTAAATGTTGTTTATGTCTATGTGCTTGTTGATGGCTGATTTGTCAGAGTTCCAAGCTTCCAGGAATTCTCTAGCATTTTTAGCCTGGCTTAGTCTAGGATGGTCACAGTTTCCACAGTTTCCCAGACTACAGTTTAGTCTGCTCATGTGTTGTGAAATTAAGGAGTTTTCATCATGTCTTCTGACTGCAAGTTGGTGTTCATGGATGTGCTCTATGAGTCTCTTGCCTGTTTGTCTTATATAGTGCCTTTTGCAGTCCTTACACTGTGTGTTGTCAATGACTCCTGTTTTTTCTTCTGGGGTTGCTGGGTCTTCTGGTTTACTTAAAATGTTTTGGAGGGCTTTAATTAGTATGTGTGCTACACTGATGCCATATGGTTGCAATAGTCTGTCGGTGATTTCTGAGGTGTTCTTGATGAATGGAAGTGCTATCCTTTTCATAGCTTTTAGTTGAGTGGCCAGACACTTTTTGATGAAGTTGTGCAAATATCCATTTTGTTGGATAATGTTGTGTGCAGATGAGGTATTTCCTATCTCCGATGTTCAGGTTTGCTGCAGTGTGTTTGTGCTTGTACAAACAACTTCTCTCATAGGTGGTTGGGTTGATACAGTGAGTTTCAGCACTGATTATGAAGAATCTGGTTCTCCCACCTTATTAATATTATACTGCTGTTCACTTTTACCCCATGCTGAGGTGGAGGTAGGCAGTTATCATTACTGAAAAGACTATGATCATTGAAAATCATTACAACTGCCTGGCTAACCTTCAGGTTCAGGTACGCTTAAAACTGACCTGTAGGAATAATGGATAATTAGCATCCCACCCCATCCCACCAGCAGTTCTTATACATATTCAACAAAATATGACTAATTGAAGGCTCAGAGAAAAGTCTAAGTGACAGGTGTAGGTGGGGATTCCAATCACACAGAGAAATGTCTGACAGCTTGTGTGATTTCAAAGCGGTTCAGTTTCTCATAAGGAAGAGCAAATAATTCAGCATTTAACTTCATACACTGTGAGTTACAAGGATTGAGGCAGTGAGGAAAGTGTTTATCTTAATTCATTGGCTCCCTACCCCCACCCCATCTTTTAGTTTAATAGCTTGGTATTCTACTTTGTCAGGGAGTCTGCTGTCCAAGCAAGGGAAAAAAATGATGTAGGAAGAGTTGATAGAAGGAAGCTTAGGATGTGAAAGTCTAAGATCCTAAGTATGTGGCTCAGGTTTGGTTTCTTGGAAGTTCAGGACCATGAAAAATAGCCCTTGCTGTAACTTGTGGCTCTTTCAAAGTAGGGAGTGAATGTTTATGGAATGGGGAAGTGAAATCCATTTCACAGAGCAACTCAAAAAGAGGGCTGTGAAAATATTTACAGACCCCTCACATCCTGGACATAAACTGTTTCAACTCCTATTCTCAAAATGACACTACAGAGCACTGCACACCAGAACAACTAGACACAAGGACAGGTTTTTCCCGAATGCCATTACTCTGCTAAACAAATAATTCCCTCAACGCTCTAACTATTTACAAAGTCTGCATTACTATTACTATTAATCTTCTCATCACTCCTTATCACCCATCCCCTTTTCTGATCCAAGCCTCGTTCATATCAAATAAACACAAAGTATATATAAAATGTATCTCTGTGAATTTTTTTTCATTCATAACAAAGAGTCATTAAAACTAATTGTTCCAGATAAGAGCAAGGCTCCCAAGAAGACAAGATTAATTGCAGGGTTATATCCAAAACCAAAAGTCTCCAAAAACAAACTAGAATAGACACGATTTCCACAAGAACTTGGAGTTGAAAGAACTTCTTTGCTTCCTGCAAAGAATCCAACCCTTGAGGGCTAGCTTTTATCCCTTATGGAAGGGGCCATTACCTTGCAGCCTTACTTCCAAGTCGCCCATGCTACTGCATCTGCTCTTTCCTTCGAGCAGCCCTGCATGCATGTGCACTGGGCACAGGCTCCTCAGGGTCCTCTGCATCATTGCTACCAGACTCCACAAACTCCCAAGGCAGCACCCCACTCTCCAATAGTTCTGGCCCCATCCCTGCATCACACATAGGCTCCTCACTCTCAGAGACACAGCCGTCTGCACCTGCTGCCGGCTAACCACAACATCCCCTCCCACTTGTGACTGTATGACAGTAACTTTGTCGCTTGCATCCTTATGATTTATATTGACTGTTTCCTAGTATGATTTGATTGCTTATTGTACCCTATGACTAATATTAAGTGTTGTACCTTATGATTCTTGACTCTTGACAAATGTACTTTTTCTTTTATGTACACTGAGAGCATTTGCACCAAGACAAATTCCTTGTGTATCCAATCACGCTTGGCCAATAAAGAATTCTATTCTATTCTATTCCAATAAGATAGAATTCTCTTCCTCCCGGAGGTGAGGAAAGCCCCCATTCTCCTGGTATTCCAAAAAGGAATCAAACATGGCTATGCTCCCCTTGGGGAGCACAGAGGAGCACACAGTCATGGGGTTGGCTGGTACCCTGACGCCTTCCCTTCTCCTTTTAATTTTAACAATGTTTAATTATCCTTGCCTTCCTCTAAAATTTTATTTTTTATAGCTTCTTCTTCTTGCTGTGCCTTATCCATCATTGGACATTGGAGTTCATATTGGTGATCCCATTTCTTTTATTTTTAAAAATAATTTTTATTAAACATTTTTCTTATATACATCATTTCCATTCCTTGCAACACTTTCATGATGGTATAGATAAATAAATCTTTTAGATAAATCTTAACTATCTATACTGTGTACATACATTTACATAAATCTTAACTATCTATATACTTGTCTATGTTGCTTAATCTATCTTTGTCCACTATATCTTTTACCTTATTATCTTATTGTCTTCTTCTCTATTCAACTCTATATCTATTATTTAGCCAATCACACAGTACATTCCATGTCAAATAATAATCTGTTTCTTCTCTTTCCTTTATCTCCATGGTCAACTTATCCATCTTGGTACACTCTAGTATTTTTCTTATCACATTTTCCTCTGGTGGCATACTATCATTTTTCCATTTCTTCTGTACATACGTTATAAGTTATTTTTGCTGCCATTAATAAAGGTAGCATTAAATACTCTGTTTTCTTATCATATTTTCCCATTATTATGCCTAATAGAAAAGTTTTCAGTCTTAATTCAATTACCTGTTTAATTATTTCTTCTATCCATTTTTTTTGTCCTTATCCAATATCTTTTCACTACAGGGCATGTCCACCACTCATGGTAATATGTTCCTTGCTTTTGTTTGCTGTTCCAACATTTGGATGATCTGTTTGGGAACATTTTTGCTAATCTAGCAGGTGGTAAGTACCAATCCTATTTCTATTAACAGCCGCACAAAAATGTGCTGTTGTGTTTTGTCCAAACTAGTCCCTTAGATTTTGAAGCCATGGTGTTCTTCTTCTGCCTGGACCTCGTTTGCCTTCAGTCTTTCCCTGGAGGATTAAGTGAAGTAGGCTGTATTTTTTTCAGGTGTTGCATCACATGTCCAAAATATTCAAACGTTTGCTTTTTAATGGTTTTGATGATTTCCCTTGGCTTTCCCAGGCAGCTTATCACCTCCTCATTTCTGATTTTGACAACTCAACATAACAGCCACCTGTAAATCCACATTTCAAATGCTTCTAGTCTCTTCAAGTGGCTTTCTATCAGAGACTAACACTCCACTCCATAGACCAGGCTAGAAAAGATGTAGCATCTGACAAGCCTGATTTTTAATCTTAGGCTTATGTTGTGTCTGCAGAAGACATTTTAAAGACCTTTTGAAGATATTTTGATCATTTTGACAAATTTTATATACTGTTTTTATGTTAATGCTTTTTGTACATTGCCCATCTTGGAGTGAGATGGCTGGTTTAAAAATGTGTAAACTAAACTAAACTAAACTAAACTAAACTAAACTAAACTAAACTA
>NW_020769337.1:5870175-5905109 GCF_900518735.1 Pseudonaja textilis | reverse complement strand
TAAACTAAACTAAACTAAACTAAACTAAACTAAACTAAACTAAACTAAACTAAACTAAACTAAACTAAACTAAAGCTTCTCTAAGCTGCGTGGACATCAATTCCCAGAACCCAGAACCATGCTGGCTGTGGAATTCTGGGATTTGAAGTCCACACCGCTTAAAGTTGCTGAGGTTGAAAAACACTGCAATAGAGCAGCACCATCTCTTTAGAATATGTGGAATAAGCTGAAGGGTCCTAAGTAAAAAATCCCTACTTCAGAATGAACAGGGATGAATTCTACTTTCTCCTGAAAGCTGTTTCCAGGAATTCTTGATTCAATCAATCAATCAATCAATCAATCAGAATAGAGTTGGAAGGGATCTTGAAAGTCTACTAATATAACCCCTTATTCAAGCAGGAGACCCTATACCATTTCAGTTTTTCCATCTTTCCTAACACAGACAAACACTGTATTTGTACATTTCTGGCTATAAAGTTTTTATTTCAGGTTCTTAGGTTCTGAGGATCAGGTTCTTAACATCTTTTGTTGGAAACCAAGGAAGAATTTTATTCAAGGTCTTGTATGACTATTGTTTATCAGAAGCCAACAATACTGAATAAATCATCCTGGACAGTCTCTCTGCTTACCAAGTAAAGAAATTCCACAAGGTGAATATTTGAAAATGTAAATTCTTTGTTATTTTGCAATCTAAGAATGATGAAAATACCAGGAGTCCTAAGACATTGTATATAGTTTTCATGAAAAGAGATAAAGCAGACCTTCATTAAATTGGGAATTCTTTCTCACTTCAGCACAAGTCACATGTTCAGTTAAGACTGTATGGTTTTCTGTACAGTGGGAAAGGAGATTTTCAAGTTTCCATTCCTATGTTGCAGCTTATTTTGCTTCATCTAGAATTCTTCTTTTTAGTTTTGATTTTTCAACACAGAGAGATATTTACTGCTAGGTTCTTATGTCTTAATTTGAGCAGTATATGGAGTAAGGGGAATTACTGCTATTGCTAAACAGTATGGAGCCAGATATAATTGATTATGACTGAAAATCATTAAGAAATCTATTTTCTGCCATCCAGTCATACCATTCAGAAAGAATTATTTAGCCTTAGCCTGGGGAAGGATTCACACAACCCTCCACATATATTGGAAGAATGATGAGGTTGCAGGGTTTGGCTGCACAACCACATAGGTTGTCTAATAACCTATCACCAGCAGCTTGAGGCTGTGTAGCATAATTCTAGCACACTTCACACTTTGCTAACTCATAACAAAGTTCAAATTGAACTTGCTGCCTCCAGAATGCTCTTTTCTGATCGGCCTGTCCCTTCTCTGGAGTAGGTGGACACAGTTCCAAACACAGCACTGGTTGAAACTATCCATCACTGTGACTTTCTTTTTTTTAAAAAAATCTATGAAATCCACCCAACATCAAAAGGCACTTTTGAAAAGAGAGTATGTGGGAGGCTAGAATGTTTCTTTGGCACAATCGTGTCATATTTTTTAAATTAAAAAATGGGTTAATGTAAAAAAAAAATAGAAGCCTTAGGAAGCCAGAAGGGGACCTAAAGAGCTGTTTGTAGGCACATCAATGTTTCTGGTTCTTGAAACCAACAGTGAAAAAGTTTACTGGGGAACTACACCAAGATTGTAGGCAAGCTTAGCGAACTCTGTGCAGTGTTTGCAGCAGTGGTGGGATTCAATTTTTTTTTTTTTTACTATTGGTTCTGTGGGTGTGGCTTGGTGGGCCTGGCAGGGGAAAGATACTGTAAAATCTCCATTCCCACCCCACTCCAGGGGAAGGTTACTGCAAAATCCCATTCCCCTCTACCCCACTAACCTGCTTTGCAGCTCAGTTCTCCTGTGCAGGGCAACAATAGAAGACCCAGTCGATCAACTGGGACTCAGGAGGCAGAGACTAGATGAGGGCAGGCCAGTCAGAGGTGCTATTTGCTGGTTCTCCAAACTACTCAAAATTTCCACTACCGGTTCTCCAGAACTGGTCAGAACCTACTGAATACCACCTCTGGTTTGCAGCCTTGAGGTTTTTGCTGGATTCATAGTGTTACTTTTTGAATTTGTTATTTTCATTCTTTCTGGAGGTTAGAGTATGGACTCAGGCATCAAGCAAAAAATCCTTAGAGAAGGAATTCAGAACTACCTAAGAATTCTCAGAAAAGGATCCAATCTGTCTTTGTTTCAGCATATTTTAGGATCGACAGGAGACCTCTTTTATCTTCTGCAGTTGTCCCACCTAATCTACATTAAAAAATATCTGACACTATATGGCATTTTCAAGACTAGGATGCCAAGAACCATATCCTGTAATGCATGTAAATGGCCAATGTGATGACACTCAGTACTTTTAACTAGGTCAGTTACAAACTTAGCAGCAATATTCAAACAATCTGCCTCCTAAATTAGATTTAATATTAATTCTTTATTCAAATTAGATGGCTACTTGGTTAATTTATCATTCGATGTACTACACTGAGAACATTCAGAAACCAGGATAAGTATGCTGATTAATTTATTTGTTTTTGTTTTTTTATGGGGGGGGAGAGTTCTCTGAAAATTTCAATTGAAAAGAGACAGTATCCTTCTTTAACAGGTTAAATCAATATATGACAACAAGAAGAATAATGGCAATTTTTCACATATAGCACAGGTAGCTGTGCTTCCAAAGATCCACATGTAACTCATCAGTTTGAAACATAACTTGCTCATTCCCTCAAGACAAAAGATAGATTTAAAAAGTACAGCTACTTATCTTTGCTATCTCTGGGATTATTTTTGTTTTGAAAAGTATACAATTCACAGAGCATTTAAAGGGGTAGAAGCACAATGGCCAGGCTTGAAATTCTAGCATTACAAGATTATCTGGAAGGTTCTGACCAAAAGAGCTTTTCTTATCTAGAAATATATCCGATTGAACTTAAAATTCTTTCTAACTTAATTAATGGCGCTAAGAGCAACTCTTTATTTTTTCCCTACCAGTTCTCATGCAATTTAATGCAAGAGAAAATATGGGAACAGTTTTAGACTTAGAAAGATGCATAACATAAAGCAATTTATATATTTATTTCCCACTTTTATTATTGTTAAGTAGGTGTGCTGAAGGAAGAGGCAGGACCATAGGATTGCAGGAAAACAGTTTATTTTAGGTTTGGAACAGAAAAGTGGCTAGCTGCAACAGACACCAGCTTTTATAGCTGGTGCTATCCAACATTTCAACCACCTACTGAGCTTTATTATTCCTGCCAGTGGCTAGGCCAATGACATCAGACTCCAATCTACATATTATGCACATGAATATTAATGAGGCATCATTGAATATTTAACAATTATTTTTACAAATAACTCAAGGCAGCAAACCTACTGTATCCAACATACTTTTTTCCTCCTATTTTCCTCACAACACCAATTCTGTCAGGTGGCTTGGACTGAAAGACAATGAAAGTCCAGCTGCTTTTCATGGCTAAAGCAGGATTTGAACTCGTGGTCTTCCAATTTCTAGCCTGGTGCCTTAACCACAAAATTAAACTGACTCATTGTCTATTCTACAAATCAGAGACATTGATATGCCTACAAATAGCTCCCTTGGTACACTCCTGGCTTTCCAAGGCTTCTAACTTTTTACATTAAATACATTAAATATGTTTTTACATTAAATATATTTTGATTTTAAAAATATGAGAAGACCATATGTACCCTCCCCTACTTCCCACAATAACATAAATTTTAAAAAGACAGCAGCAAGAGAAATTAAAAAGAAATTCTCAAGCAACCTGATAATAAGGCAACAAAAGAGAAATTGCATGCAAACACCAGAAAAATGTCAAGGGACATTTCGTTACAACATCAAGAGTCACTATGGAATCACAGTATTGGAAGCAGGCTTTTCAATAAAGGAGAATATTTGTAGCTCAGGGTTAACATGAGGGGTCGTTGATGCTCTCTGAGCTTGGTTGTTTTCTTGCAGACATTTCATCACCCCAAACTAGCAGGAAAATGGAAATTGCATGCAAACACCAGTAAAATTTCAAGGCACATTTTGGTGCAACATTCTCTGAGCTTGCTTGTTTTCTCACAGACATTTCACTAACCCCAAACTAACCAACGTCATCAATTCTAGTCATCAAGTAACATCACCAGATAACTAAGTAACATCATCAGACTAGCACTGATAATATTACCTAGTTTGGGAAGTGAAACATCTGCAAGAAAGCAACCAAGCTCAGAGAGCACCAAGGATCCCTCATTTCAACCCTGGGCTACAAATATTTTCCTTTTCAGTCATCACATTTAACTCTCTGCTGAATGCAGGGATCTACATTACTAATCCTTGACAGGTGTCTATCTAAGACATTGCTTGAATATAACCAAGAAAGGGTGCCCTTCCCACTGGAACGCCCCCCCCCTTTTTTTTTTTTTACTAATCAAAGGCTTTTCCTCCCATTTAACTGGAATCTGTGTTCCTGTAACTTAAAAGCATAATTTCATACCCTGCATACCGAGATAATGGTGAAAAGGTTGTAGCACTGAATTACCCTGAAGATCTGATGGGGTAGGATTGCAGGAAAACAGTTTATTTTAGGTTTGGAACAGAAAAGTGGCTAGCTGCAACAGACACCAACTTTTATAGCTGGTGCTGTCCAACATTTCAACCACTGACTGATCTTTATTATGATGGCGGGGGGAGCAAGGATTGGAAGGCATTAAAGCAAAGAACAAACTGATGCCTCATTTCAGCTCAGTTACCACTTGGTGACACAATGACTATTAGCTGAGTTCAGGTTTTGACTTGAACTTCTCAGTTTAATATAGCCTAAAATCTGTTACAAGTATTAAGCTGCCTGTTCAGATTTCATAGAAGATCCATCATGCGCTTGGAATCCTGGAAGAAGAGAAGTGGAGTTGTTTCATTTCTTGACTTCTTGTTCCCTGGCACCTTTTCTCATCAATTTAAGTCTGCTTGAGCTGGAAGGCCAGAGTGGAAGGATGTCACTTGGTTTTACTGGGAGAATGTTTTCCACATTTTCTTTCCATTTATTAGCATTCCAGCAAATGGAAGACTTAATGAATGAATTCTGGTTGGATTGCAAGCACTCCAATATTGCTGGGTGAATGTTTCCAATAATAGATTGTGAAATGACATAATCACTTCTTGTGATGACCCAAAGGGGTGTGGCACAAAGGCAACACAGTCAAATAAGCAAGAAGTGTCCCTTTAGTATCTTCAACTTTGCTCCCAATATCCAGGTTACCTTCGGCTGGAGAAAAAAACTCTCCCCAAAACAGTCTTTAAGTGGAGGAAATTCAGTCCGAAAACAAAGTACATACAAATTGTAAAGAAAAATCCACACAAACCACATTGCAGTAATTAACTTGACAGGGCAGGAGAAGGAATTGCACACTTGAAACCCCAGCAAAACACACACAATTGGGAAAGACGCCAGGAACCCAGATAAGCCTCGATGATACCAGATAATTCATGAGTTGCTCCCAACAAATTTGCTATGCACAGCTTCCCTTTTTAAACACGGTGTTCCCAGCTGTAGCTAATGAAGGGAATTGGGGCCCTTTCCTTCCCTGCAAGCCACGCAACTCACGTTGCTCCCTTCTCCATTCCTCCCTGCATGCCCTAGGATGAAGAGGGTGTGGGCCTGGGTCTTCCTCAGAATTCCATCTCCCTTGCGGTACCTCTCCCCTGCTCTGCCCAGCCGACCTTTGCCCTTCAGTTTCTTCCACAGCCAACGGAGCTACACTCCTAATCCCTGTCAGCTGCTCGGCCTTCCCCTCCGAATCAGATTCCGGCAGGGGCATGACACTTCTGCATAGTAGGTTTGAATGAGGTTTGATATTAGATAGATGTCATCCAAGAGAAATGATAATTTAAGATAACCTCCTCCAGTGCTCGACGTACAACTACAATTGAGCCCAAAAATTCTGTGGCCAAGTGAAACATTTGTTAAGTGAATATTGCCTCATTTTATCACCTTTCTTGCCACTGTTTTAAATGAATCACTGTAACACGGTTGTTAAGTGAATCTGGCTGCTCCCTTGACTTTGCTTGTTAAGATCATATAAGGTTAGGGTTACTGCAGCCGTCATAAATCTGAGTCAGTTGCCAAGTGTCTGAATTTGATCCCATAATCAGGAGGCTACTGCAATGGTCATAAGTGTGAAAACCATTCACAAGTCCCTTTTTTCCCAGTGGTGTTGTAACTTTGAAGAGTCATTAAATGAACTGTTTGTAAGTCAAGGACTACCTGTATAACAGATCTGAAGTGCAGTGGTGGGATTCAAATTTTTTTACTACTGTTTTGGTGGGCGTGGCTTGGTGGGCGTGGAAGGGGAAGGGGAAGGATAACTGTAAAATCTCCAGTCACAGGTGGTATTTGCCAGTTCTTTGAACTACTAAAAATTTCCACTACTAGTTCTGCAGAACTGGTTGGAACCTGCGAATACCACCTCTGCTAAAGTGGTATTTTATATTTTGTATTTTTATAGTTCTTGTAGTATTTCATTTACATATATTTACTTTTTAACATTCTAAGCTGCCCAGAATTACCCCAGAGTACATTGGGCAGCCAATAAATTTGATAAATAAAACTAAATAAGTTTATAATGGCCTTTCCTTCATTATGATGCAGCTGTTTATTCAGCAGCTTTGTTTTCTAGGCCCGTTCTATAAAATATGCATGGAAAAAGTCTATCTGGCCACTAACATTTGACACTGATCTGATGGTAATAATTAATCTTTAAAACATGTATGCACACAGAGGTTTATGAAATAGGGTTGGTTAACTTGGCAAAAATTGTCAAGAGTGAAGGGCCCGCTTATTTAAGAATTATTGCATCGGGCCAAGTTACATTTAATACAGTGCCGCTGCAATCTTCCTTTCTCAGCAGATAATGAGAAAACTTAGAAGGAAACTTAGAAGCAAACCATGCTGCAAACGCTATTTCTATTTTGAAGTTCAGGGTCTGTTAATCACTTTCAGCTCCAGTGACAGATCAACCTTTGGGTATATTTCTTTCTTTTCAATGTCTTCTCTGGCAGCATGAGCAGGTAAGGAGTTACTTACCATTACATATCATTTGTAAACTGTATTTATATTTGCAAAAATGGGATCTAAAGTCTTTCTCATTTCAAAAGCACAGATACACACACTGTACATGCAGCAAACTAGTGAAGGTATGAATCACATATTAATTTTGCATCTGGATTTCTGAAATTTATCATCAGCAAGTATGCCAAGCTGCACTTGTTTCTTCTCCTCGCTTACTGTGGTTAACATAAATTCTTGCAATCCAAATTACTGGATTCATCTCACCTTACTTTACCTTAACCTTACCTTTAAAAAAAGAAAAGCTGGGAATGTTGGGAGCTGAAGTCCACACAAGTTGCCAGGTTTCAAAAACACTGCTTTAAAATATTGGGTGTCTGTAAAAGGATTATGTGTCAATCTCTCTACTATATATTTTTTGTGGGGCTGAATTGCCTTGCCAGCTAATTCTAGACTAAACACAGAGCAGTATAATAAATGCAAGTTCTTTTCCATACTAACTGATAAGTCGTGGGAATGAGACTCAGGACAACAGCATGATTCCAATCTGTTTTACTTCCATATAGGACTGAGCACCAAAAAAACTGCGGCAGCCCTTGTTATAGTCGGGCTGCTCGCGGCTGTGGCCAGTGACAGCTCTTCAAAATTCCCACCACCACGGACTGACCAATTGGAGGTAAGTATGCTAATACGTAACACCCCTCCCCAACTGGTCCAGTCCAACCAATCTGAGCCTTGCCTACCATACGTAATCACTAGGTAGGTGGGGCTTTTATGGATACGACTGGACCTGTGCAACTCTGGATTGTTCAGACGGATGTGTTGTTCCTTCCCTCCATCTTCTTGGAAGCTCCTGGTAGGTTCAGTTGGCCATGACGCTCCCACCAAGAATTTCCTGGCTGGTTGAGTTGGTTCAGCCGCTCCCGCCAGGGACTGCTTCCCAGCTGTCTTTCTGGACTTGTTCCTGTCTCCCCGGCCTGCCTTCTTCCCTGGCCTCAGGAATGTGTTTGCATTTCCCAACCAGGGCTAGTGTTAGTAGTGGTTGAGTAGTTGTCAGGGCTTGTTCTGTTATTTCTCTTGTTTGTGGAGGGTCTCCCCTCCCTTTTTATTTGTGTTTTGTCTGTTTGAGGGGTCTCCCCCCTCTTCTCTGGTTGTGTTTTGTTTGCTTGAGGGGTCTCCCCCCTCTTCCCTGTGTTTGTTTTGTTTGCTTGAGGGGTCTCCCCCCTCTTCCGTGGGTCTGTTTAGGTTTCCTTTTGTGGCTCTAGCTCTGAGCTGGTCTATGTGTCTCCTCCAGCTTCTCCCATCCTTGGTGTCTACCCTGTATGAACGGGGTCTGGTTATCTAGGTCACTTTTGCTGGTATCCACCGTGGTTCCCCCGTGAGGTTTTTTGCATATACTGGGTCCCCTGTTTGAAATGTGCGGCAATTATTGGAGGAGTCTGCTGGTTTTTCTGGGCTATATGTGGGGTGTTGTCTGTCTAGGGGATGGGTGTTGTCCTCATTAGTAACTCTGCTGGACCTTTATTTGTTGTGGCACTGGGTGTCATGTGCTAGATGCTTACTAGCTTATTTGTCTTTTCTTGTGTGTCCCCAGGCCCCAGCTTTTGTAATGTTTCCTTCGTGTAACATATCATGCATTCTGCCTGTCTGTTCGCGGTTGGGTGTCCACGTGCTGTCAGTGCGTGCCTTATCCCATGTTGTGCTAAAAACTCCTCAAATGTTGTTGCCGTGAATTGTGGCCCATTGTCAGATACAATTAGATCTGGCAATCTATGTGTTGCAAAAAGTTTCCTGAGGTGTCTAATGACGGCTTCTGTTGTGGTGGAGTGCATGATGCTTATCTCTAGCCATTTGGAGTAAGCGTCTACAACTATTAAAAATGTATGTCCTTTGGTTGGGCTTGCAAAATCAATGTGTAGCCTTGACCATGGTCCCCTTGGTGTTTCCCATTCGTGTGTTGGTGCTGTGGGGGGTGTTGGCCTTGATTCGTGGCGGTGTTTACACATTGCCACCCAGTCCCCTATTTCCTTATCCTTCCTTGGCCACCATGCATAACTTCTTGCCAGGGATTTCATTTTTACAATACCCGGGTGTCCCTCATGTAACAATTCAAGTATGCGTTTCCTTAAAACATCCAGTATGACCACCCAATCCTCCCATAGTATGCACCCCTTTAGCATTGAGAGTTTTGTTTGTCTATTCTAGAATGGTTTGGCGGTCTTGTTGCTCTCAGTTTCTGGCCATCCTTTTCCTACCCAATTTAAAATCCACGCCATGGTTTTGTCCCTAGCTGTTTCTCTAGCAATGTCTGCTGCCGTCACAGGTAGGTTTTCTAATGTCTCTATTTGTAGTGTCAATGTGGTTGGTTCTGGATCATCTTCTATGTCAGGTAGAGGGCAATGGCTAAGGCGGTCATCATGATTTATGTCTTTTCCATGTCGGTAGGTCAGTTTGTAGTTATAGGCAGCCAGGAATTCCAACCACCTTGTCATTCATGGTGATAATATATTGGGTGTAGCTTTGTTTCCTGTGATTATGCCCAGGAGTGGCTTGTGGTATGTGATTAGTGTGAAGGTTGTCCCATAGATATATTCATGAAAACATTTTATTTTGGTGACAGTGGCCAATGCCTCTTTGTCTGGTTGACTGAAGTTCTGCTCTGGCTTTGACAGAGTCTTTGAATAGAAGTCTATGGGTGCTTCTTTCCCATCAGGCAGTACATGGCTGAGTACAGCGCTGATGACAAGAGGTGATGCATTGCAGGTTAGTATTATTGGAAGTGTTTCGCTGTATTGTATTAGTACGTGGTCTGATGTGATCAAGTTTTTTATATCCTGGAATGCCGTTTCTTCTCATTGCCCCAAGGATCAGGTTGCTTTCTTGTCAAGCACCCTGTGTAGTGGTTCCACAATGGTTGCTTTCTGCAGTAGGAATATATTATAAAAGTTAATGAGTCCTAAGAAAGCTTGTAGATAGGTTTTATTTGTGGGTCTGGGGGCTTCCTTGATTGCTCTGACTTTATTTTCAGTGGGGTGGATTTCTTCACTGTCTATAAGGTATCCTAGGAATTCAACTTTGCTGGCAGTTAATTGGCACTTCTTTTTTAACTTTTAGTCCTGCCTCCTTGAATTTGCCTAGGACTTCCCTTAGGTGGTCACGTAGTTGTTCTTTGTTCCTGGTGGATACCAGGACATCATCAAAGTATGGTACCACCCATTTTATCCCTTGCAATAGGTGCTCCATTAAGCTTTGGAACAACCCTGGGGCGACACTGACACCAAATTGTAGTCTGTTGCATTTGAATACCCCCCTGTGTATCACAATGGTCTGGGCTTCTGCTGTTTTGGAGTCAATGGGAAACTGTTGATATGCCTGTGCGAGGTCTAGTTTCACGAAGATCCCCCCCTGTTAGGAATATAAGTTACCTAACAGGTATTTGGGTTAGAAATATATAAACCAGGATAAACATTTTAAAACTGTATCTTTAAGAAAATGGAAAACTTTAATTAGGTCCGGTTTCTCAAATGGCCATAAGATGGAGCCAGAAACCTGGGTTGTTTAGCCTTAGTTTCAGAAGAGAGTGTGAGTGTATCTCTGTTTCCTTTTGTTGGAAAATATTGCCGTTCCTCCATTTTTCCTAATTGACTGCTATTTCTGGATTTAATGTAAGTTTAATACTGTTTTTGACACTGGACTTTCTAATTGGATTATCCCTGGATTGAAAAGCTGACTGATTTAACCTGTGAATAACTTTGGACTGCCTATTTTGAACTTTGCTTAAACTTTCTGGAAGTAAAAACCTACATTTACTATACAGTGTATCTGTGTACTGTATGTGCATTATTCAAACACTTCTCTCAAAATACTGTATGCTCTCATTCTCCTAATGGGGAATTACCTCAACACCTCCCCCCAGGGAATGTAATAGATGCTGTACCACTGGAACTGGTTATGCCTTTGTTGGAGTGCGTGGTTAAGGATTGCTTTGTAGTCCCTGCAGATGCACACCGATTTATCCAGTTTAACTGGTGTAACAATTAGGGTTTCCCATTTAGCGTGGTCAATTGGTTCTAAAACCCCTTGGGCAATGAGTTTATCCAATTGCTCATTGATTTTTGGTTTTAATGCAAAAGGAACCCACCTCGCTTTTAGTCTTATGTGGGCTATATTTGGGTTTAGACTAAAGGAAATTGGGGACCCTTGGTACTTGCCCAGTTCTCTGTCAAATACGTCCCGGAATTCTTCCATCAGGTCATCTTCCCACTCTGTTTCGGTTACGCTGTTTATCCCCGTGACCTTGATTCCTAATGGTGCAAACCATTTGAGTCCCAATAGGCTGGGTTGATTCTGGTCGACTATGGTTAATGGAAGAATTTTGGTGTATTTTTTTTTATGTTACCTTGAATTTTCTGGTACCTACTATGGGGATTTTGTTCCCCTGGTAGTCTTTCAGTGTTAGTGTTTGTTTTTCTAGTTCTTCCCGGCTCATGTCTGGTATCAGTCTTTTTATAGTGTCCCACAATACCATTGACAATTATGAGCCTGAATCCACTTTCATCTGGCATGGTTGGTCTTCTATGGTGACCTGGACATATACTTTCTTGGCATTTGTCGTGTTGGAGTGTCCAGTGGTCACCATCTGCTGTGTTTCTTCCTTTCTGTTGTTTGTTTCTTTCCCTCGCCTGCTTCTGTTGTCTTGGTTCCAACGGCTCCCTGTTTGTCTTTCTCTCTCTCTGGGGGTTGTTCCATCTTTGTCTAGGGATGAAGTTCTTTCTTGCTTGGCATGTTCTAGCAATATGTCCCCCCCTTTCACAGTGTTTCAAGATGGCATCTAGGAAATGGCACTCAGAATGTGGATGGTTCCCCTCACAACTGGCACAATGAAATTCTCTCCTTTTTCCATTCTGATCCTTTCTGCCCTATTCTGCCCAGAGTTGATTTACCCCTTCTTCTTTCTCATTGTCTTCCAATGGGGACAATGTCCTTGTGGTGGGTTGTGGTGGCATTTGGGGGGGTCTCTGGTGTCACTTTGTTCATCTTCTGCATGGCAGCTGCTGATTTCTGCATTCCTTCTGCTACGGTAGCTTCCTCTATTGCTTCTTTTAGCATTATTTTGGGTTTTGCTAATAATCAGCCCTGGAGTGTAAGGACTCTCAGTCCCAGGAACACTTGGTCCCTCATGGCTTCATCCAAGTTTAGGAATTCACCTGCTCTGGTGATGTCCCACAGCATTGCAATGAAATCACCAATGCTCTCACCTTCTTTTTGGTCATGTCAATAAAATTCATGTCTTTTGATTAGGCAGGAAATGGTTGGTGTGTAGTGAGCCCTCTAATTTTTCCAGGTCCGGCCAGGCCATCATTTTCAAGTCGGTGGGTGCCGTTAATGCTTTGGCCATCTTAAATACTGCTGGACTGCCATGGATTAGGAATATGGGTCTCATCCTGTTTTTGGATACATTATGGAGGTCGCTTCCTTCGAGGAACATGAGGAATTGGTCAATGTACAATTCCCAGTCTTCGGTTGCTGGGTTGAATGGTGTGGGTGGCGTGTTGTTTCCGGCCATGTCACCCCGATGCGTTGCCGGTGTTCATCAATCGCCACGTGCTCGCTGGTTCCCTTTGTCTCAGTATCACATCCTCGTCGCAAGTGTTATGTCACAGGAATGAGACTCAGGACACCAGCATGATTCCAATCTGTTTTACTTCCATATAGGACTGAGCACTGAAGAAACTGCGGCAGCCCTTGTTATAGTCGGGCTGCTCGCGGCTGTGGCCAGTGACGGCTCTTCAAAATTCCTGCCGCCATAGACCAACCAATTGCAGGTAAGTATGCTAATACATAACACTAACACTATCAATAACTACTGTAGTATGCTTATGGAGAAGATAGGGAATATTGTTTAGCGTTTTTTAAAATAAGTTGCCAAAAAATTGCACACTATTACATACTTGTGAGACAATGAAATAAATTTGAAATTATAACCATGGAAGCAAGAGAACATGAAATGAGTTTGTCCACCCTATATTCAAATATATGAACCAGAGTTTACAAAAATCAGAGCACCTATTTATTATTTAAAATGTTCTTTTTCTTCACTGCTTTTCCTTTGCAAATAATTTCCAGGGTTTTTTTTTCCTCGCAAAATTGCAAACATGATGTGTGGAAAAGTATCTTAGTTGTTCCTAACACCTCGCTCTTCTGGGATATGTAGGAGCCATTTTCCCAGCCTAGAAATCACAGACCGTGGGGCTCCTACTTTACTTTCCATATCAAGGGTGTCAAACTCAAGGCCTGGCGGCTGAATTCAGCCCATGGGGTGCTTAGATCTGACTTGCGGGGCCACCCTGGAAAAGGCTCATGGTCCCTTTGCCAGCAAAACTGTGGCTCGGGAGGGCTGTACCTGGCCTTCTCAAGGAGTTTGTTGTAGCCGAAAACAGACCTCAGGAGCCCGGTTTCTCTGGCAGAGCACCCAGGCCATCACAGGCACCCCTGATATGAGTGATGTTGAGCTGGCCATGCCCATCTTGGCTACACCCCCTCTGTCCCCCCGAGTGGCCCTCAATTAAATCAAGTTTAACACCCCTGTTCCATATGCTATCTAGTTCCTCCTTCAGGTCCTGGTACTTCTCCAGTTTCTCATGCACCTGTTTCCTGAAGTTGCTGTCACTTAACCGAACTATATCTATCACCATCGCTGTCTTCTTGTCCCTGTCTACTATCGGAATGTCTGATTGATTAACTAGTATCTGCCTGTCCATCTGGATCTAGAAGTCCCACAAGTTCCTAGCTCTGTTATGCTCCACCACATTCAATAAAATTTCCCATCAGGACTTCAGAAGGTCTAGCCCATGCACTGTCCAGATGTTGCTGTGCACAATGCCAGCTACTTGGTTGTGTTGTTCATTGTATGCTACTCCTGTATACATCTTAATATCCTTCCACAATGTATAGGGTGGTCTTAGGGGCCTCTCTGCATAGTCTGCATCTTGGATCCTGTATGCCACATTGTGGCATGATGTAAGGTGTAGACAGTGCATGGGCTGGACCTTCTGAAGTTCCTATGGAAGATTTTATAGAACATGTGAATGTTCTATAACAGGCTATGCAATTTGAGGAACATCAGAAAATAACAGAAGCTGTACCTAGATGAAATTCAAAGCAAATTGATATGAAAAAGTCTGAGGTTTAAATTATGCTTGTTATTATCAGTGTGAGCCATGGCAAGTTGCAGCTATATATTTAGAAAATGGTTAGACAGTGTAGTCCAGGAGTGTCACACTCAAGGCCTGTGGGCCAGATGTGGCCCACGGGGTACTTACATCTGGCCTGTGGGTCACCCTGGAAACAGCAAAAGACCAGCCAACAGTGCCTCTCCCAGTAAAAAAGGAGCTTGGGGGCCTCCCGAGCTCCATTTTTGTTGGCAGAGGGTTGCAGGAGGCTGTTGTAACCAAAAACAGAGCTTGGGAGCCCATTTTCATTGGCAGAGCAATCGGGCCACCACCTGTGCCCATACCCACCCTGGCCATGCCCCCGGCCATGCCCATCATGGACTCCCAAGGTCAAATGCAACCCTAACGCAGCCCTCAATGAAATTGAGTTTGACACCCCTGGTGTAGTGGTTCAACCACCACCTTTGACATCGGAGACTAGAGCTTGAATCCTGACTGGTACCTAAACCTTACTAGCATGGTCCTCAGGCAAACAGCCTCTAACACTTCACCTGCCTATCTCAAATGTGAGAATGGCATGAAATGGAAGAGTTATGCTGCCTGACATCACCCAGATTAACCAAGTCAATATGGAGTATTGGGGAACCAGGACAATGTGAAATACATGAAACATATGTGTGATGGACCCCTACTTCTATGAATCTGGTGCTTAGTGTGTATTCTTGTGCTTCCTTAGTGCTGTATTTTAGTCCAGTTCTTTTCAGCCAGTGGTAGGATTTTCCAATGTTGGCCACCTCAGCTGTTGATGGTACATCCCAAGCAGGATCTTCTTGTCACGGTATGCCTTCATGTGTTTCACGTATTTCCTCTCATTAAGTCAACTGTTGCAGTAGCTTTCCATTAATTTGAGGTTCTTCTGTCTTATCCATACGTGGTTTGTTCCAGTAGCCCACTTATTTCAGATTGTCCTGGTTCCCCAATATTTCACATGGACTTTGTTAATCTGGGTGATGTTGGGCAGCATAATTCTTCTACTTCATGTCATTTCAAATTTGAGATAGGCAGGTGAAGTATTAGAGGCTCTTTGCCTGTGGATTCTAGTGATGAGGTAGATACCAGTCAGGATTCAAGCTCTAGTCTCCTGTGTCAAAGGTGGTGTTTGAATCACTACACTGTCCATTGCCCAACCACTTTCTAAGTATATAGCTGAGACTTGCTGTGGCTCACAATGATTATAACAAGCATAATTTAAACCTCAGACTTTTTCCTATTAATTTGCTTCGATTTCATCTAGGTAATGTTATTTTATCTGTTATTTTTTGATGTTCCTCAAATTGCATAGCTTGTTTTAAATAATCTATTATTTTGTGGGTGCAACTGTATTTGCTGCTTTGTCTTCTCTGTTCATTATTGGACTTGATGTAAAGAAATAAACAATTTATTTTTTAAGAAACTGGGAATCTTAATTAAATATCACTGGCACATGTGCTATCTGTTGCCAAGGCAGTATTGTTTTGAAATCTATAGAGTTGCAATTGCATTCATTTTCTCTTGAGCACTCCACTTTGTCTCCTGAATCTGCACCTGCTTAGCAACAACAGCAATAACACCCCTTCCTCCCAAAAAAATGTTATCTGGGCTCAGACAAGTCTATGTGTTAAGTTTGAGCAATGAGAGGCTGAACCAGAGCATGAGTGCAACAATACTTTATTAAATAATAAAGGGCTGACCGTGCTTGCCAAGCCTGGAACTGGCTCGCAGCAATCAGCGACTGGTTGGACCCCGCAGCCTGCTTTTATAGCTGGCTGCTGGGGAGAACCAACCAATGAGGAAAGGGGGAAGAACGCCCACTCAAAGTGAGTGGACCTGAGTGAGAACTCCTGGAGTTCTCAGGACATAACACCCCTACCCCCCAGCTGTGAACATGCATAGTCTTTGAGGTAGGCAGGAGGTTTATGTTGGCGCCCGGAACGGCGTAGTTCTGGAACATTGTCTGTCCGTCCGGGGTCTGCCTGGGCAGGCAGAGGCGGCAAAGTGTCACCAGTGTGCCCCTCGGGTTGGGCCTGCCCTGAGCTCGTAGGGTTGCTCACTGGGGATGTGCTCTCGAAGGCTGGATCGGGCTGGTCAACTGTCTGGGCGCTGCTGTCCGTGCTCGGGCTTTCGGAACCGGTTGTAGGTGTAAACTGATCGCCGGGCGTGATGTGGATGTGAGGCTGAGGATGAAGCCTCCCCTCGTCTAGGGTCTCTGGGTCCCTGCTGGCGATGGTGCTGAGGCGTCTGCGCAGTTGGTCTATGTGCCTTCTCCAGACGCGGCCATCCTCCAGTCTGACCCGATATGACCGCGGCCCGGTGATGGCTATGATCTCGCCCGGGATCCACAGGGGGTCTCCAGCGAAGTTCCTCGCAAAAACTGGCTCCTGTAAGATAAAATGTCTGACCCCCGATGAGGAAGCGAGGGGAGAGTCAGGGCAGTATTGTGGGTGTAGTCTGTCCAATACAGTCCTCAGGCGCCTGCCCATCAGGAGCTCAGCTGGGGACTTATTGGTGACTGAACAAGGAGTTGAGTGCTGGCTCATCAGGAACCGCGAGAGTTTGTGGTGCCAGTCATCTTTGTTGAACCTTGCCAGGGCTTCTTTAGTGGTCCTGACGGCCCTTTCAGCCAGCCCGTTACTGGCAGGGTGAAATGGGGCTGTGAAAATGTGGCGGATACCCAGGTTGGCAGCGAAGCGGCTGAACTCAGTCGATGCGAACTGTGGGCCATTATCGGAGACGATGGAGTCGGGTAGCCCGTGCGTAACGAACAGGCGTGTCAATACGTTGGTGATTGCTAGTGTGGTGGTCGTGGATAGCTGTGCTACGTCAATCCACTTGGAATAAGCGTCCACGACCACCAGGAACATCTTCCCATGCAGAGGGCCCGCTAGGTCGATGTGGATTCTAGACCAAGGAGCGCTGGCATTTTCCCATCTAGCAGGGGTGGCAATGGGGGGAGCAGGACGTGATTCCTGGCAAATGTTGCAGGAACTTACCCAATTGACAATGTCCTCGTCTAGACCCGGCCACCACACGTAGCTGCGTGCTAACGCTTTCATTCTCACGATGCCAGGATGTCCCTCGTGCAACGCTTCCAGAATTCGGGTACGCAGTGAGGCCGGGATGACCACTCGAGTGCCCCATAGTAGACAGCCCTGCAGACTTGACAATTCCTGCATGCGAGTCTTAAATGGTGTGAATTTGTTATCAACATTGCCACCCAGCCACCCCCTCCTCACCCAGTCGAGCACCTGGGCGAGTGTTCGGTCTGTGTTGGTTTTAGCAGCAATGTCCATGGCCGTGATGGGTAGGTCCAACTGGGTGATTTCGAAAATAGCGTGGACAGGAGCAGGGTCTTCAGCCGGGGCCGGCAAGGGGCAGCGACTGAGGGCGTCAGCGTGGGACAGTGTTTTGCCCGGGCGGTGTACCAGTCTGTAGGAGTAGGCTGCTAGGAAGAGAGTCCACCTTGTCATCCTAGGGGAGAGGACTTGAGGGGTCTGCTTGTCCCCGGCTAGGAGACCCAGGAGGGGTTTGTGGTCAGTGACCAGCTCGAAAAAATGGCCGAAAAGGAATTCGTGAAATTTTTTCACGGCTGCAACAGCTGCTAGGGCTTCCTTATCAATCTGGCTATAATTGCGCTCCGTGGTAGAGAGCGTCCTTGAGAAAAAGGCGATAGGAGCTTCGGCGCCATTGGGAAGCCTGTGACTTAGTACCGCCCCGATTCCAAAAGGGGAGGCGTCAGCTGCCAGTACTAAAGGGAGGCTAGGGTCGAATTGAATAAGTACCGCCTCTGACGTGATTAGTGATTTGACGGCGTTAAAGGCATGGTCTTCCTTGTCCCCCCAGTGCCATGGTGACTTTTTATCCAGTAATCTGTGTAGGGGTTCAGCTACTGATGCTTTATGGGGCAAAAAGGATGCGTAAAAGTTCAATAGCCCCAAGAACGCCTGCAGTTCTGTTTTGGAGGTTGGAGTGGGTGCCTCGTGGATTGCCTTAACCTTGGACTCCAGGGGATGAATGCCAGAGGCGTCAATTTTATAACCCAGAAAGTCCACCTGTCTAGTGGCAATGGTACATTTTTCTTTTTTCAACTTGAGGCCACGCTGTCTGAACCTCTCTAACACAGCTCGAACTCTTTGGAAGAGTTGGGGTCTGTCCGTGGCCGAGACTAAGATGTCGTCGAAGTAGGGTACTACACCAGGGAGGCCCTGCAAAATCCGCTCCATGAGGGATTGAAAAATACCCGGGGCCACACTTACGCCAAATTGGAGACGCTTGCATCGGAAGGCACCCCTGTGAGTGACAATTGTCTGGAGTTCCGCTGTTTGGTTATCTACAGGGAACTGCTGATATGCTTGAGACATGTCCAATTTAGCAAAAATGGTGCCTGGTTCGAATGTGTGTAATAAGTGTTGGATGACGGGCACAGGATAAGCGCTAACTTGCAGAAATTTATTGATTGTCGTCTTGTAGTCCGAGCAAATTCTCAGGCTACCGTCTTTTTTGAGGGGTGTGACAATGGGCGTCTCCCACTTGGCGAAATCTGTTGGCTCAATGACCCCTTGTTTTAATAGTTTATCCAATTCTGCATCTAGTTTTGGCCGAATAGCGAATGGGACCCTACGCGGTTTTAGTCTGATTGGGACTGCTTGGGGGTCAACCGAGAATGAGATGGGGGTACCATTATAACACCCCAGCTCTTCGCTGAATACGTCTGAGTAATCAGCGAATAAGGAGTCAGTGTCTGAGGTTGAGACAGCATGGACTCCTGTTAGCCCTAGGCCGAGATGGGGAAACCAATCGAGCCCCAATAAGGTGGGTAGATTGCCGTTAACTACCACTAGAGGTAGGTGGCCTTTAAAAGCTTTAAAACTAACAAGGAACTTGCCTCTGCCGATTACAGGAATGGTCTTCCCCTGGTAGTCCTTCAGGCCAAACTGGCATCTCTGGAGCCGGCTAGTGGATAGGCTTGGTTGGAGCCTCTTAAGGGTGTTCCACGAGATAATTGAGAGCGCTGACCCTGTGTCAACCTCCATGAGGCACGGTTTACCTTCTAGGGAAACGGAGAGAGAAATTTTACTAACAGTGTGGCACGTGTGTTTGGCAAGGTGGTGCGTGCGACAGTTCAGTACTTGCCTCTGTGGTCCCAAGTGCGAGGGAGGGTGCCTTTGTGCTGCGCTTTGGGGGGCTTGGCAGACTCTCGCGATGTGTCCCCTTTTATGGCAGTTATTGCAGGTGGCTCCTTTAAACTTGCAGGTGGCCCTCTGATGAGATCCCCCACAGGCTAGGCACAGGGTGATGTGCTTGGGAGGACCACTGTTTTCTTGTCTGGCTCCTACCTGCGGCCGTCTGTCATTGGATAGGCGGTGGACTTTGTTTTCATCACTTATGGGTTCCTCTGCTACCACCTCCTCGGAGTGGACTGGGAGTGATGTCAGCTTGGCGCTAGGGCCCTGGATTTCGGTGGTTGATGTTGTTGCCAACTCGGCTGCCAAGGCTTCCTCGACTGCTTGTGCGAGGTTGAGGTCTTTCTTTGCGAGAAGTCGCCTTTGCAGGTGGAGGTCCTTGACCCCGCAGACTAATTGATCGAGGAGCATGTCCTCCAGGTAGGTTCCAAACCCACAATGCAGTGCTGCTGTTCTGAGAGCGGCCATATATTGATTTATGGTCTCCTTGCTCGATTGCTTCCTCATACGGAAGGTGAATCTTCTGGCAATCTGTGAGGGCCTGGGGGAATAGTGGTTAGTGAGAATTTCAAGTAACTCTGACCACGGAACGTTTTTCAACTCACGAGGGGCCACGAGCGCTGCGGCCATATCGTAGACGGTGGCCCCGCAGTAGATTAGGAAATACGATTTTTTCCGATGCTCCCCCGCATCCGCCAGGCCAACTGCATGGATATAATGATTGAAGCGGTTCTTATACGATTCCCACTTCTCCTCATCTGGTTTAAATGCCGGGAAGACTGGATTGGAACTCATGGTGCTGAGACCGGTTGAACAACCTGAGGAAAAAATCTCTCTGGGGCAGCAGACAATGTTTTAGGGCCTGTGGTGGGCAAGTGATTTCAGCTCGGGAGAGGCTGTTTTAAATCCTCTCTTTCTCTCTGGGTTAACCACGTTAGACTGTTAGCCGTTGATGGCGTTTGGGTTCGCGCCTGAGTGGGCGTCAGTGACTGGCTACAGTGCTGTGCTGTACCTTTTATGGTTTGAAATTCAAATGACAACCGTTTGAATTTCGCGCCTGATACAGAGCGGCTGCGGCTCGCAGCGCTTCACTTTCCCTGTAGCTGGGCTAACAAACGGCTACAGACGCTTCTAACTTTCGATTCTGACCGCTCTCTCTGGCTGCGGATCAGCGTTTGCTCTTTTTGTTTGCTCTTTTTGTTGGCTGACCGCTCTCTCTGGCTGCGGATCAGCGTTCCCTTATCGCCGGCCGATCGCTCTCTCTGGGCTGCGGATCGGCGGCTAGTGACTCAGCGGTTGCATGGTGCTACTGGTAGCCATCCCATCCTCGTCGCCAGTGTTAAGAGAGGCTGAACCAGAGCATGAGTGCAACAATACTTTATTAAATAATAAAGGGCTGACCGTGCTTGCCAAGCCTGGAACTGGCTCGCAGCAATCAGCGACTGGTTGGACCCCGCAGCCTGCTTTTATAGCTGGCTGCTGGGGAGAACCAACCAATGAGGAAAGGGGGAAGAACGCCCACTCAAAGTGAGTGGACCTGAGTGAGAACTCCTGGAGTTCTCAGGACATAACACTATGCTCAAATAAAAAAATGACCTGTGATGCAATTGAAGCTATTTCAAAAAGAGTTGACAAGATATTTGGTAGGTTGATGCAAATTTTCCCTATGCAGTGAAATTTTGGGAGAATTATAGCATGGAAAACACAACATTACTAACCTGAGCACTTAAAATAATCTAAAGCTTTTATTATTACATTTGAAGTTTTTATTTATTATTATTATGAGCCATGGTGGCACAGTGGTTAGAGTACAGTACTACAGGCTACTTCTGCTGACTGACTGCAATAAGGCAGTTCGAATCTCAGCAGGCTCAAGTTTGACTCAGGCTTCCATCCTTCCGACGTGGGTAAAATGAGGACCCAAATTTGTTGGTGGCAATATGCTGACTTTGTAAACTGCTTAGAGAAGGCTGTAAAGCACTGTAAAAGAGTATATAAGTCTAGGTATAAGAATTGCTATTATTAAAGAAAAAATATAGGAATCTCTTTTATGTTGAATTGGTTCATTAGTAATCCAGCTTGGTATTAGCTACACTAGTCTCCAAAACTTCGGGCTGGTATTCTTCCAGAATTAAGTAGAAAATTTGATACCTGAGGATTCAAACCACTGGGCTCCACTTCCCTTTTTTGAATGGAGTTCATGTTTCTTTTACAAAAAGTAAATTTCATAGCCAAAGCTTTGTTGATTAATTGTAATAATGTTATACCCGATACCATTTCAGACAAATGGTTGCCCAATCTCTTCTTAAAAGCGTTCAGTATTGGAGCATTGATAATGTCTGGAGGCAAGTTGTTCCACTAATTAATTGTTCTAACTGTCAGGAAATTTTTCTTTAGTTCTAGATTCCATTTCTCCTTGATTAGGTCCATCCATTGGTTTTTGTCCTGCCCTCATGTATTTTGGAGAATGGCTTTACTCCCTCTTCTTTGTGGCAACACTTGAGATATTGGAATGCTGCTATCATGTCACCCCTAGTCCTCCTTTTCATTAAACTAGATGTACCCAATTCCAGCAACTGTTCTTTATACATTTTAGCCTCCAGTCCCCTAATCATCATTGTTGCTTTTCTCTGCATTCTTTCTAGAGTCTCAACATCTTTTTTACATTGTGGGCACCAATATTGGATGCAGTATTCCAAGTGTGGTCTTACCAAGGCATTATAAAGTGGCATTAACACTTCACATGATCTTGATTCTATCCCTCTGTTAATGAGGCCTAGGTCTGCTTTGGCTTTTATGACAACTGCAGCACACTGCTTGCTCATATTTAAGTGATGGTCCACTAGGACTCGAAGATCCATCTCACAGTTACTACCGTCGAGTGATATACCACCTAAACTGTACCTGTGCATTTGGTTTTTCTTGCCTAAATGTAGAACCTTACTTTTTTCACCATTGAATTTCATCTTATTAGATTGTACCCAAAGTTCAAGTCTGTCAAGATCCTTCTGTATCATAAGTCTATCTTCTGCTGGTATTCCAGCTCCCAGAATTCTGGGAGAATGCTAGCTGAAGAATTTGGGGAATTGAAGTCCACCCTTCGTAAAGTTGCCAAGTTTGAGAAACACTGATTTAAGGAGATCAGCATGGTTATTATGGGCATTGCAGAGAACTACATTACTCCCTGTACATAAATAAAGTGTGTTTTATTCTCAGCTAACATACATGATGAGGTTGGTAGAAATATATCCATTGTTAGCTGCATCACCTCAGGTGCTTATTATGTACTTGAAAGTTACAGAATGATGGATATTTTTTTTTTGGTACTCAAAACCAAATGGTAGCCAAATGAGATTCCATATCAAATTGAAATATAAATTGAATTAACAGGTAAAAGTGAGGACAACTGTCTTTTTGTCCCATTTGTGGATTATTGGGCAGCCTACAACATAGCAAAGAAGTAGATGGATAGTTGTAGCATTGTTTGCTCAACAATAACACACAAAGAGGAAAAACGTTAGATGAACCATCTGAACAAAAATACTCTCAGAACAAATATGTTGTTTAGTACAGGGAAATTCTTTTTCTTTTGTTGGTGAACGGCTCCCATCTGCTTCTCCTTAATGTCAGCTGCCAAGCATCAAAATGCATGGACAGAAGCACAAAGAATATACTTCTCTTCTACCTTTCTTTCCACTGCTGAGTTCACTTCCCTGTATTGGGAGTCTGGAGTTTTCTTTTTAAATTATTATTATTTCCTTGAATTCTGCTCAGATGGGAAAGGTAAGTTTTAAATTCACAGTGACAACATTTTGAAAATTGTAATTCAATAGTTATATATATATTTTTAAAGCCTGGACAAATCCTTCCTACTTGTGAAAGAGTTGGTTCCACCCCTCACCCCCCCTTTCTCTCTTTCACTATGAGTGGAAAAAATACTTTAAAATTGTAAATGGGAAGAGTGGCCCGATTACTTTACTTTGCTAGCTCTGCTGAAAGGAGAATGCATTTATTCTTTGTTTTTCTTCTACTTCTCCTTTCCCTTTTGTTAACATTAAAAAATAGACCTCTGTGCATACTTGCACCGTTGCATCTTAAAGGAGCAAGTTTGGGAATGAATCAGATGATTATGGAACATAGCCCAGTCATCTGATTTCTTGAAGGTAAAAAAGTGAAAACTGCAAGCAAATGATTTCTTGAGAAATGTAAAGACAGGAAAAGGCAGTTTGATCACGTAAGACGACCTCTTCCCATCTTCTACACACACTATTTTGGAAAGGAATTCCCATATCTCCCTCCTAAGGAGAATAAATATTTAACATACTATTAATTATTTAACAGAATAACAGAGTTGGAAGGGCCTTGGAGGTTTTCTAATTCAACCCCCTGCTCAAGCAGAAGATCCTATACCATACCATTCCAGACAAATGCCTGTCCAATCTCCTCTTGAAAACCTCCAGTGATGGAGTACCCACAATTTCTGAAGCTAAAGTGATAAGTGGTTAGTTGTTCTCACTGTCAAGAAATTTCTTCTTAGTTCTAGTTGGTTCTCTCCTTGATTAGTTTCCATCCATTACTTTTTATTTACATGTACTTATCCAGTCGTGGGATTCAAAATTTTTTATTACCAGTTCTATGGGCATGGCTTGGTGGGTGTGGTGTAGCTTGGAGGGTGTGGCTTGGTCAGTGTGGCTTGGTGGGCGTGGCAGGGGAAGGATACAAAATCTCCATCCCCACCCCACTCCGGGAGGAAGGTTACTGCAAAATCCCATTCCCTCCCCACCCCACTAACCTGCTTTTCAGCTCCATTCTCCTGTGCAGGGCAACAAAGAAGACCCAGCCAATCAGCTGGGACTTGGGAGGCATAGACTAGTTGGGGGCAGGGCCAGTCAGAGGTGGTATCCAAACTACTCAAAATTTCCACTACTGGTTCTCCAGAACTGGTCAGAACCTGCTGAATACCACCTCTGCTTATGCCCTTTAGAATACACTGTTCAATGGGCAAGTGCAAACAGAATGGATAGTACTTACTGTATGAATGCTTCCCAGAATCACCTTATAGGAAAGATGGCAGGCATAAACACTTAAATACATGATGTAGAACCATTGGAAATGTTGATGATACCTTCCACCCCAGCTTGTGCCCTGATAGCCAGTATAGTACAAAGGAACCTACTGTTATGGACTTATGTGAGGAAGACTACTGAAAACAGGAAGAAGGTTCAGGCATACTAAAAAAAATTATGCCATGTGGCTTTTCTGGAATTTGACTTCTCTTCACAGCCCATAGACCAGGCCTGTCAAACTGGAAGCCAACAGTCCAGATGCATCATGTGTAGTCTATGCCCACCCCGGCTTCGCAAAGGCAAAAAACATCATGACACCTCACAATATGTCACATGACACGATCAAGTTTGACACGTTTGCCATTGACTAAAACCATGGAATGCTGGATTTAATTTGGTGATTCATAAATTCTGCCCCTAGGCTAGGCTGACCTGCATTCTGTAATATACTCCAATTATAAGTCATGTTAAGCAAAAGAGGTTGGGATAACTGAATTGTTGTATCACCCAATGATACTGGGTAAATTTTGGAAACCTTTTAGCTGAAAACACAAAATCCATGCATCTGTTAGAGCTGTTATCCTGTCACAACTCATAAAGGGAACAGAAGTTAACTCATGGTGAAGCTTGCTGGGTCTTTGCGTACAACACTGAGATCTCAAAAAGAATTTCTACTCCCATTATTCCAATTAGAACAACCAGTGGGCAGAATTTTCTGTCTTTCTTTAACACATACAGGAAAAGCCAAGGAAATACAATAAGATATATTCAGGTCTTGCAGAATCACTGGATGCTCCTGTGTTGAGTAGGGAGACCAAAACTCTAGTCTTCCATTTAAAAAAAAACACACACACAATTATTACTCACATACTTTCAGACATTCTCTAAATAGTGCTTCTTAACACTAAGATGTATGGACTTCAGCTCCTAGAATTCCCCAGCCAGCATGCTGGGAGTTCAAGCCCACACATCTTAAAGCTGCTAATGTTGAGGAGCACTGTTCTATATGTTCAAAGCTTTTCCCTGAATCATTTCTCCTGAAAGAGATGAAAACAGTACAAATTCACTGAAGATGAGTACAAAACATGAATAATAATGTCAGGCAGAGTCTAAGGACAGCCAGAAAGCTCCCCTTTGCATTTTGTCAGTCTCGAATTTTCAGATATGGAAATAAGAAATGTGATAATGTGAAAATATTTCAGAGGAAGTGTCAGAATTTTCTCTGTCAGGAATGTACCTCTATTTAAGACCTCTATTTAATCTGGGTTTGAATCCTTTTTTTACTAATTGTATAGATCAGAATCTCCTTTTAAAAGGTGGTTACGTATGTGAATTGCTGTGTCGGTGCAACAATTGTCAGACTGCTTTGATATCCTAAGAGTGCAAAAGTGTGGGGGTTTTTGTGAATAATTTAAATTATTATAATAGGGGCGGGAACATTATCTTTTCTGACAGGCTTTTTATGATTGATTAAAACCGAATAAGGATGAGGGAGTGAAAATTGTGAGTTTCTTTTTTTAAAAAAACCTTCTCCATCACTTCCATAACTGAAGAAATGTTCTCCGATGCCTTTCCTAAACATTTGGCTTCCAGATTTGATGAGTTACAGCTCATCCAATCCTCAAGCAGCATGGTCATGATTATACTTGCTGAATATTAGGGAAGCATAAATCTTAATTATTTGGAAGGCTCCGAGTCAGACAGGGCTGTTCTATTTGCAGTATTGTCACAATTATACTATACATAATCATTGTAAGTATGATAATGATCTATGACATATTATTTGCTGTTTATGTACATTGTGAGCTTATGCACTGGAGACAAATTCTTTGTGTGTCCAATCACACTTGGCCAATAAAGAATTCTATCTATCTGTCTGTCTGTCCGTCCGTCCGTCCATCCATCCACTACCTATCCATCATCTATCTATCCATCTATCATCTATCCATCCATCTATCCCTCCCTCCCTCCCACTCTCTTTCTCATAGGTTCTTGTCACCATTATTCCTTGAATACTTTATATTCTATTGTTTCTGAGTCTTCATGAACTTTGGACATCATGTTACCAGGGCTGTCTGTCAGTAACTGCACCTTTAGGTTTTGGAAGCTGATAGATTGCATCGGTAGTCCTGAACTTACAACTCTTCATTTACTGACCATTTGAAGTTGCAACAGCACTGCAAAAAGTGACTTATTACCATTTTTCACACTTGTGTCCATTGCAGCATCCACATGGTTACCTGATCAAAATCCAGATAATTGGCAGCTGGTTCATATTTATGATGGTTGCTCATGCAATCCCCTTTTTGTGACTTGCTGACAAGCAAAGTCAATGAGGAAGCCAGATTCATTTAACAACCATGTTACTAACCAGGGCAAGAAAGTTCATAAAATGGTTGTAAATGTCACTTAACAGCTGTCTCACTTAGCAGCAGAAAATGTGGGATGAATTGAGGACCACCTGAATGCAGTCATCTTGTTTTTGGTTGGTCTCTTTCCCAGTTGCCTTCCATTTTTCCCACCAGCAAGGTCTTCTACTCTGACTTGTGCCTTTACTTTGCGTGTCTAAAATACTGCGCTAAGTTTTAGCTTCCATATAAGAACTTCCATATAAGTGAACTTTCTGGGTTTACTTCATCTAGCTGTTAACAAATTGTGCTTCTTGTAATCCAAGCTATTTTCAACTTCCTCCAGTGCTGCATTTTATATGCATCAATTTTCCTTTGTTCAGCCTTTCTTTGGTTCACCCTTCACAACCATATGCTCCTACTAGGGAGAAAAAAATAGCATGGCTTTGACAATACTGTTAGTGTCTCTGCATATTAACTTTTATCCATAGTCTTTCTCCTAAGCAGCAGCCAACTCTTGATTTCCTTGCCACTCACACTAACCTTGTGAAGTTTTGAACTAAGCTAAGTTGGTCTGTATTTCCTGTTCATCCCGATGCAGGATGGGCCATGTCAGGAGAGCAAAATGCATAACGATGATGGATGATGTTATCCTCAGCTTGCTTCTTGCCTGTCTTCTGCAAAGGTTTTCTCTGTCCAAAATGGTGTTTTTCTTTCTCTCCTGACACACTCAGGGCAACATATATTTGTATCTGTATACACATGCACGTACTTATATAAAATTTGGAAATAGAGCAAGAAAGAAATAAAAAATAAAGAAGGCATTGAAAACAATCTATACCAAAGATAAAGAAAGAAAACTTCCTATCTACTTTACAGTAATTATAAATATATTTAAAACTGTTTTCCCTCTTCTAAATTACTTAACATGGCTCCCTTCTCCTCATATTCAACCCTATTAGTTGGTAAATCCAGAAAAAATCTAGTTCATTTTTATCCATTTTCAGGAAAAAGTCATAAAAGGCTTCTAATCTTTTATAAAAATAGGCTTATTTCCTCCTTAATTAAAAATTGTAGTTTATCTATTTCTGCAAATTCTGCCATCTTCCCAAATCTCTGCCTATTTTATATCACACTCTGGGCAGGTTCCAATCAAAATAACATCTTTATAAATATCCTTTATTTTGGGATATCTTAAAAAATCATCTATATATTTAGTCCATCTTTTTTCTACAATATCTTTGCTTTCTTTGCTTTTTTCTTGCTTATCTCTTAATAAAAAAGTCTTTTGTCCTTCCTGTAATAAATTTGAAATTATCCTCAATTTATTTCAATTACTTGCTTAGATATGGCTCCATGTCTTTTGTTCGTCTCTGGAATTCACTGTTTAATTAGCTGTACATTTCCCTTTTTCTCTGTTATCTTTTCCTTTCTCATTTCTTCATAATTTTCAGTGTGTCAGAAAAACAGCCATTTTGATTTCTGTTGCTTTTTGCATTTTGAGGTATTTGTGTTTGCGTCATCTTTAATAATGTCATGAGTTTCAGTCCAGAGTTCTTCAAGCACTCTATCGATCAAATCAGTCACTCTATTTATCAAATCAATTCTAGACTGTACACATAGAACATATTAAATGCTAAACTGTGATGAACCAAAAATCATTGTCTTCATTTCATGTGTTATTATGCCCCAAATGAATCCTACAATATTACAGCTAACTGCAAAAGTCCAGTTCATACATGACAGTAAAATAATATGTAAGTTATTATCGTGGGATAAAATCCAAACAATTCAATAACCTTTTACTCTGGGCTACCACGTTATGTAAATCCAACCTCACATCTGCTTTGCATTAGAGTCATTCTCCAAAACTTTGTAAATCAATGGATCCAGTTGTTAAAACAGCAGGATGCCTACAACCAAAGTTCAAGGTTCCAGTTTAAGCTTACTTGTCAAGAAAGGAGATGCAAAAACGAGTAGAGGTGAATCTTTTACTCTCTACATTAAAGTAAATTTCATTCCTGGCCTTCCAAAATGGCCTGAAGATCTCACTCTGCTAGCTGGTCTAGGGCCCAATGGGGATGCATCACTCTGGAGGTGGGCTAATGGACTAAGACAGGGGTGTCAAACTCAGGGCTCACAGGGTGCTTAGATCTGGCTCATGGGGCTATCCTGGACACACCAAAGGACTGGTCTGCAGTGCCTCTGCCATTGAAAACAGAGCTTGGGGGGCCACGCGCAGCCCCCATGAGTTCCATTTTTAGCCATGATGGCCTCCTGCAGCCCTCTGCAGCCCAATGCCCCTGAGGTCAAACAGAACCCTGATGCAGCCCTCAATGAAATCAAGTTTGACACCTGGACTAATATAAGACTCCCACCTCCTCCCCATGTTCATCTTGCTCCCTTCTTTCCCAACTTTGTCAATTTTAAATTAATGTTAGTGTTGTTATTTATTGTTTCAATGCTTTAATGTTTCATATTATTCTCTTTATTTATTGTAAGCCACGTAAGAGTGCTGATGGAGTAGTGATTAGAATGCATTATTGCAGGCTAGCTCTGCCTAGAGTCTGGAGTTTGATCCCGAAGGGTTCAAGGTTGACTTAGCCTTCTATCCTTCTGAGGTTGGTAAAATGAGGACCCAGACTGTTGGGGGAAATATGCTGACATTGTAAAGTGTATGGGGTAGTATATGGGGAAGTGCTATTGCTATTGCTAGATTTGCCCCTAGGCAAATGGGCAGCATATAATTTTAATAAATATTTAAAAAAACAGAAAGGCACATGTAAAACCAATTTACAACATTTACTATGGTATGGTATGGTATGGTATGGTATGGCATGCAATGGCATGCAATGTCATATAGTATGGAATTATTTTACTTCTCCATAATTTTCTATTTTTGTAAAATTATTCTTGTTTCCATATCCCACCAGAAATATTTTTTGCTTTTTAAAACCTCTCACTTCTCTCTTTCTGAAGATTTTATCACCATCTTCTGTTGTGGCTCCAATTCCTGAGCCTGTGCTGTCAGAGGAAGAGGACCTGGAAGGACCGACACAAGGTGGAGGTCCGGACGGACCATCGGAATTGTCAACGGCAAGAAAGTTGAACCAGCAGCAGATCCGGTGGTCGTTGTTTTTTGCCCGGTTCAACTTTTCTGTGACCTATATCCCCAGTGGTCACAATCGGAGGGTGGATGCCTTGTCCTGCAAACCCAAGTACCTTTACCCTGAGGACCCCCTTCCTCCATGGACGGTGCTGCCAGCAGAATCCTTGGCCGCAGTCCAGGAACCAGTGGACTTGAGGACTCAGGTGCGGGAGGCGCAGCGCCTAGACACTTGGTCGCAGCAGAGGATGGGGGAGATTGGACCCAAATCCCCATGGACTTTGGAGGAGGGTTTACTCAAGCATCAGGGCCGGTTGTATGTACCCATGGGGCCACTTCGAGCTCTTATTATGACTCAGTGTCACGACAACCCTGCAGCCAGCCATTTTGGGTTTTTTAAGACCCTCCATCTTGTAACACAGACTTTTTGGTGGCCTCGAGTACGTCATGATGTCCACGCCTATGCCACATCCTGTGTACTGTGCAGGCAAGCAAAAACTGCGACGGGTGCACCTCCTGGTCTCCTCCAACCTCTGCTGACTCCAGACAGACCATTGGGGAGTGATTTCCATGGAGTTCTTGACTCATTTACCGCTGTCCTCTGGATTTACAACTGTGCTGGTGGTGGTCGACATGTTGACAAAAATGGCCCACTTCATTCCGTGTCGTAAATTGCCAACAGCCCATACAACTGCCCGTTTGTTTTTGCAGCATGTTTTTCATCTCCATGGTCTGCCAGACAGGGTAGTTTCTGACCGTGGTGTACAATTTACAGCCCAATTTTGGAAAAGCCTGATGACCGCGTTACAAGTGCAGGTGTGCTTGTCATCGGCGCACCATCCAGAGACTGATGGGGGGACAGAGAAGATCATTGGCATTCTCAAGCAATACTTGCGTTGTTTTGTAAACCAACAGCAGAACAACTGGGCTGATTATCTCCCTCTGGTGGAGTTTGCATTCAACAACTCCCAGCACACCTCCACCCAAATGACACCATTTTATGCAAATGTGGGGTACCATCCACGGTTCTCCCCTTTGACACTATTAGATTCCCCTGTTACCGAGACCCAGGAATTCCTTTCAGAACTTCACTCAGTTCAGCAGTTAGATCGGCAGCAACTGATACAGGCCAAAGAAGATTACAAGCAGTTCGCAGATCGCTCTTGACAGGCAACGCCTCCGCTGGCTGTAGGAAACTGTGTGTGGCTATCCACAAAACATCTTCAGGTTGACCGCCCGATAAAGAAGCTGGACCATTGGCTCATTGGCCCATTTCCCATCGAGGCGGTCATTAACTCCATAGCCTATCGACTGACTCTACTGCGCTCTATGTGAATTCAGCCAGTCTTCCACCATTCCCTTTTGGTCCCTGACACCCCTTCGTGTTATCTCCAATGTCCTGCAGCTGTTGATCCACCACCTGTGCCTGCTGAAGATAGCACAGTAGAAGGCAAGGTGGCCAGCATTAGGGATTCCCGCTGGCTGAAGGGGCAGTTCCAGTATTTGATCGAGAGGCAGGGGGATGGGCTGGAGGCCCTCTCCTGGGTGGATGCTTCCACGATCCACGCCCCAGACCTTATATGGATGTTCCATGACCATTTCCCCTTGCGACCACATCCTGACCATCAGACTCGGGGGAAGGGCCCTGCGGTGGGGGATAGTGTTGTGGTCCTGATTCCTGAGCCTATGCTGTCAGAGGAAGAGGACCTGCAAGATGAGGAGGAGGAACTGGGAATGCCTTCCTCCCCAGGACCTTCCTCCCTAAGGAAGTTTCCATTGGACAACCAGGAGGAACAGCCTGAGATTAGTCAGGAGGAAGGCATATTGGAGCAGCCCCTGACAGGGAGTAAAGAGGAAGAGTGTTGGCTCGATCCTAAGCAGCGTCGTAGGGAGAAACATGAGCAGCAACGTAGGAGGCGTGGGAGGGTCAGAGAGTGAGCTGAATCATTGAGCCACACCCCACAGGGGATAAAAGTGGTTGTGTTTTCTCCTGAAACTTTGTACGGGAAAAAGTTTAACATTACTTCAGATTTTCTTCATGAATGACTATTTTTGTGGACTGCCTTGTGATTTTCTGTGAGTAAAACTTTATCAGTTTGGACTTGGCAGGCAGGACATGTGGGAATGCCAAGAATATTATCAGTTCCAAAGAATTAACTCTGTGAAGTCTGAGCCAGCTTGCCTGCCTGTGTTGGTGTGAGTTTGTACTCTTTCATATTTTGGGAAAGAGGAAAGGCGAGACAGAACAATCTTCCATCCATGACTTTCTCAAGTTTGCTCTTCCTTTCAATCTATTTTCTCAGTATGCTGCTGCACACACCTCACTCAGGCTCATTTTCATGGTGTCACTATCAGGGTATGCACATCTGTCCCTTTTCATTTTGTTCAGTTTCTTTCTTGTTTTTAGCTGCTAATTTTTTCCCAATATAATCCATTTTTGTGCAACTTTGTGTGCATGAAAAATTTTCGAATTATGAACCATGAAACTATATTCTGTAAATGTCAGACTTTAGAATATCTTGTCCTTTTTGGTTCTTCTAAAGTAGAAATTTGGGCCAAATGAATTTGTCATTTCTCCCTAATTAGAAGCATTTTATTTGTGTGCAGTTAATAGCATACCAGAGTCATATGATTTATTTTAGAACACTGCTTTTTTCACTATCAAACTGCCTTCCAAATTTTAATTACCATTGGAACCCATCTGGACTATCATTTTTTCTAGCTCTGTTCTCAAAAGGAAAGAAAAATATTGATATTTCTTAAATACAATATCACTAGAAAAGTACTTCCTTTCATACATGCACATTCTCTCATATCATGAGTTCATTTAGTCATTTAATGTATTGTTTCTTCCTATTTCACGAGCTAAAACATGCACATAGTGCTTTTAATTACGAAATAGCGTCTGCATGATAAATTGTTATCTATCTATCTGACAAAAACTATGACAAAAAGTTACATGTAGAATGGAATGGAATGGAATGGAATGGAATGGAATGGAATAGAATAGAATAGAATAGAATAGAATAGAATAGAATAGTTGGAAGGGACCTTGGAGGTCTTCTAGTCCAACCCCCTGCTTAGGCAAGAAACCCTACACCATTTCAGACAAATGGTTATCCAATCTCTTCTTAAAAACTTCCAGTGTTGGAGCATTAATAGCTTCAGGAGGTAAGTTGTTCCACTGATTAATTGTTCTAACTGTCAGGAAATGTATCCTTTATTCTAGGTTGCTTCTCTCCTTGATTAGTTTCCACTCATTCCTTCTTCTCCTGCCCTCCGGTGCTTTGGAAAATAGCTTGACTTCCTCCTCTCTGTGGCAATCCCTGAGACATTGTAACACTGCTATCATGTCACCCCTAGTCCTTCTTTTCATCCAACTAGACATACCCAATTCTTTATATGTTTTAGCCTCCGGTCCCCTAATAATCTATGTTGCTCTTCTCTGCACTCTTTCTGCAGTCTCAACATCTTTTTACATCGTGGCGACCAAAACTGAATGCAGTTGTAAGTTCCAAGCTTACAAAAGGTTATAAAATAAAGCATGATTCACTTAATTGCTTTGCTTAGCAATGGAAATTCTGATCCTAATTGTGGTTGTAAGTTGAGGACTACCCGTACTGCATCTCTCTCCAAGAAGGTTGACTTGAAAACTTCTTTAACTGAGTGTATTGCTAGATGGCAGCACCTATTTGATCTGGGGTGACCTACAAAACCTGAATACCATTGAACCAAATTAATATCTGCATAGGAGGCTTAAGAGAATTGTATATGGTTGGCTGTAGATTGAACTGAAGTCGAGACAACAATCTCCTAGAAGAAGCAATGGCTTGAAAGCATATGCAAATTTCAGTGTAACATGGCATCACAGTTTTTAGAAAACAAAACCAAGGTTCAAACATCATAACATTCCAGGCATAAGATGTTAATATGTTTAAGAACATAGGAGCATATGCAGAAAGAAGGAAGATCGTGGGAAGCGACAAATATTGGCAAGCATTGGGGAGGAAAGAGAAATCTTTATGAGGGAGAAATAATAAATTGGCAGTTAAAGGCACAAGATCAAAGACAGCAGGAAGGAAATATTAAGCATTTATGTCTATAGTATGAGAGGCCTGCCTTAATTAGATATGATGAGAAGTCTATTCAATATTTCTCAATTTTTTTCTTTTAAGAACCCTGTAATCCCTTGCGTCAGGGTGGAGTTGGGGTGATTGAATGGAGCTCAAGTGTTTACTGGCCGGAAGCCGTTCCTGATGCCTATGCAGAGTATGCAGTAGACAATTACTCATTGCACCCAGAGAGAGAAATAGCTGCTGCTACCTAGGATTGAACTCACAGCCTCCTGATTTTGGGGTGAGAGCTCCATCTCTAGGCTACTGCACCACTCATTTCTCCATTAGTTTTCTAAAAATTTTATCGTGTATACATTTGACACACATTAAACAGGAGATAATTGCTACTTGCATTCTCAATTCTGTACTTGTGACATTTGGAGGCTAACCATTAACCAGATACCAATGATCAAAGCCTTATCTCTTGAGAAAATATAGATCTGATTTTAATTTTGGAAGCTAGAATCTTAAAAAAAAAAAAAAAATTCCGGGCAGTCCCCATCCTCTCTACCCCATTATTCTGCAGAGTCCCAATTACTGTTAAATTGAGAAGACCCACAGGAAGGGCCATTTCAAGTAGGCATGAAATGTATGTAAAACATCAATGCACAAATCATGAGTCACTTTTGAAGTTAGTTTGCCATGAGCAGAAATGGTAGCTGTGACAGCTTGTGTGCAGCCAAGGCTTCCTGCTTGTTGTTCATGTATTTACAGAGAAACCCAAACAAATGCTGTGTGCTAGTTTTTGCTGATAAAGTAGCACAGGAATCTACAATCCTAGGAAGCTTCTGCATTTATTTATTTATTTATTTATTTATTTATTTATTTATTTATTTATT
>NW_020769337.1:5798261-5870165 GCF_900518735.1 Pseudonaja textilis | reverse complement strand
ATTTATTTATTTATTTATTTATTTATTTATTTATTTATTTATTTATTTATATATTTATATATTTGTCAGTTGCATAACACACACACACACACAGAGGGAGGGAGGCAGGGAGGGGGAGGGAGGGGAAGAGAGAAAGAGAGAGAGGGAGGGAGGCACAGAGAAAGAGAGAGAAAGAGAAGCTATTTACAGATGCTAGCCAGCATAGACTCAGAGGTAAAATTTTACCCTCTCAAAAGAACACTAGGAAGAAGGACTGACAATTATAATGGACCTAGACAGTTCTGACCATTGAAGATTTATGGTTTAATAAAGAAACATTAGCAAACCTGAGTTGGATTGAGTAATGCTGAAGGCTTGTTATTTGTTGACTATAATGGAGCAGCTTGCCTTCGGAAGTTGTGGGAGCTTCATCACTGGAGGCTTTCAAGAAGAGATTGGGCTGCCATTTGTCAGAAATGGTGTAGGGTCTTCTGCTTGGGCAGGGGGTTGGACTAGATGACCAAAAATGTCCCTTCCAATTCTGTTGATCTGATGTTACATCTGTTGTTGACCTGAACTCCATAATATACAACAGAAAACAGTGCTCTAGAAGAAGATGAGATGTGTGTGTTGTCCACTCAACACAAAAGATGAGATTGAAATGCAATAATTTTATCAAACAGAACCCCCCCTTCATTTGCTAAATTCACTCACATAGGGGGAATTGTTTAAATAGGGGTCTTCAAACTTGACAGCCTTAAGACTTGTGGACAACTCCCAGAATTCCTCTTCCAGTCATGTTAGCTCAGCAATTCTGGGAGTTGAAGTCCACAACTCTTAAACTTGCCAAGTTTGAAGACCCTTGGTCTAAATTCAGAAATAGGCAAGGTGTAGAAATAAATAAACCTATCCAGGTAGCTCTTGGTAAACAGCCACTCATTTACTGATCGTTCAAAGTTACAAAAGAGCCCAATGAACTTATAACCAGTCCTTGAAGTCCTCAGTATTCCCACAATCATGTGATGTCATCTAGTTGTTTCTGGAACTGGCTTGCACTTATAAGGGTTGCAGTGTCCCAGTCATATCATCACCATTTGCAACCTGCCCTCCCAACTTCCCACGAGCAAAGTCAATGGGGAAGTCAACCGCGAAGGTCACAATTCACTCTGGTCTGTTACTTGCACCCTTTTGGTCTGGCAGCAGCCACCTGTGGCCTGGCTACATTAATACTGAGCTGTGGTGGCCATCTATGCATAGTCTTCTAGCAAGCTGCTGACCTGGAACTTGTGATTTCCTACTGGTTTTTACTTGTGGGAAACTGGCAGGAACTTGTGAGATCCTTATTCAATGACCCATGATTCTTGCTTAACAATGACAATGGGGTCTCCTGAAATTGCCATTGCCATTGCTAACACAATGGTCACATGACATTGCACTTTACTTACTTAGCAACAGAAATTCCAGGTCCCAATTATGCAATATTATCTCATGTTACAGAGGACACATATGTAGTCTAACAGAAAATACTTCTGCTAGTTCATTTTCAAGTTCAGTCACTCTACAGTTTAGAACAGGGCTGTCAAACTCATGGCTGGATGTGTCAGGTGCTGGCCATGCCCCCGCCCGGTTTAGCAAAGCAGAAAAAAGTCCCGATACGTCATGTGAGGCTGTGAGTTTGACACTTTTGGTTTAGAATCACAAGAACGCCATGTCCTGAAATGGAGAAAAGAGATAACTTGGCTTCTTTAGCCATAAATAATCTTGCTGGTTCTGCTAAGGACTATGACTGGAAAATCAAAACCAGATACTATTTAAAAAAAAAAATCTGAAGTGATATTTTGTACTGTAAGTCTATCAAAACCTGTGAACCACAGAAAGCTCTGATCACAGTCACCCTGTTCTACAGCTGAAAACATTTTGAATTATGCAAATGTTAACAGATATTTTGAACTGCCACATTTTTCAATTTTCATTAACTGAGCTCATCACTTAAACTGATATATGACTGTACTGTGGGACAGAAGGAAAAGGAGATGAAATTAATGCAGGAAGAAGAGAAAAAACATGTTTAAGAACATGTGTGCTGTCACTTAGCAACAAACAGGAATTCTGATTTTCTTTAGAGTTCGGGGACTTAATTCATGGGTGGGGAAAATGTATAGAAAGTAACTGTTTGTTTAGAAGGAAGTCTCATTATGTATGATTGACCTTACTGAACCTCAAAGGTCTAGTTTATTGCTTATATTATCCTACCCTCTCCGTATTTAAAAAAGCAATTGCTTTCTAGAAGTTTAAATACACAAATAAGCCAAAGCCAAAGCTCATCTAAATATAACTGCCCACTTTAAGTTTTCTAAATTTTCAGAAGGTACATATCTCTCTATAATAGTCTGAGTTGCAAAGAACATCCAACTTCTTTTTGATCAATCACAATAAAAAGGCAATGTCATTAGAATACTTAATATTCCATTACTCCACAAATTGATGGCATTGTGTGTGAAAGAGAGAAAGAGATTGAAAGAACATATTTTTTTCAGTTGATCTAGATTTCTCCATTTTTTGACTTATGAGAATTGAGATAATGATTGTAATGAACTTTCTTTCTCTGCATTCCTCAGATATGAAAATGGGCAATTATTTTTCATTATTCTTCCTGAATTTAAGTGAGATTTTTTTTTTCCCCTGATTCAGAATTAAGTGACTTGGAAAGATTCATAGATCAAAGCAAAGAATGGTGATTCCTGGCAAAAGTCCTGACTTGTATCTGTGGTTTAAATAATTTCCCGTTGCCCTTTGTAAATAATTTCTGAGATTGCATTTTTATTTAAGAGGGGAGAGTGCCTTATGAGTCCAGTGCTATCTCTTCTGTGAGAAAAAAAAAAAGGTTCTCATAGGTTTCAAACAACAGAAGTCAAAGCTTTTAACACAAAAAGTCTTACCTTAATTGACACCCTTAGAGCTAGGAGATACTTTGTATCTATACAATCCACTGTTCAGAAGTGCCCTATCATTTATTTACATATTTAAAATATTTATAGAGCTACCTACCTATGACCAACTCTGGCTGGCTCTCCTAACATGTTAAATTTTCTACTATTCTTCTTCCAGAATGCTTGACAGATATTCCAGTTCTCCGTGTGAAATTTATCATGGTGTAAGCATGCTTTTCATCAGCAAATGAACTAAAAAGTCATCAACATTTGGTCCCCAGAGTTGCCCAAGAATTCCATCATTTCTTCTCCCTGTAGGACAGTTGAACCAGTTATGTACTCTCTGTGTTTATAACTTCATATGAACCTAGTAAGGAAGGTTAGATTGAGAAGGTTATTGACTTGGAGCTTGAGTAGTCTGAATCTATATTTTCTTTGGTTAATGCCTTTGGTTTATCTGTAGATCCTACAACATCATTTTAGGATCAAATCAATCCCCTTACTCAAGAAAATGGAATGTCTGATTCTGTTTTCAAAGAAATTACAAACTGGCACTTAAAGAAGAAAAATCCTATCCAAACTCCTCATCTTTCTCTGATGTTAAATGAAAAAGTTATCTGGCAGTCTTATAATCACCATAATTTTGATTTGCTCAGCCAGTTCTTTTTTTTTTTTTTTTGGTTAAGAAAAGCTGATGTCACCTGTACTGTGGACTTAATAAAAACTGCATTAAAGAGAAAACCCCGGTTTGCAAGGCTTCGGCAGCGGCAGGGATTCGCAATACGGCGCGATCCCTGCTGTGCTCGCTGCCAAGGTGCCCCCGATCCGTTTGGATTTGGGGGATATAGCTGCCCCATAGAGGCAGCTTAAGACAGGGGGGATCTGGATAGGGGTTTGGGGGTGTCTCAGACCCCCTCCCCAACCGGCAAAACCCCCTTTTCCCAAGATGGAGGAACAGCAGTCAGTAATCACCACCACAAAGAAACCTGCAGCTGGACAAGATTGTGCAGGAGAAAGAAAGTCGGAAGAGTCATGAAAGTGGTTTCTGACCAGGATAAAGCAAGAGAAAGTACCCTGGAATTGGAAAGTTGCCAAAGATAAATTGTTTCCAGAAAGAGTTACAAGCGGCGAATGGAATTCTAAAAGGGAAAGTTTTTTTTCTTTCTTTTCACTCTCCTTCCTAACGTGACAGCGGATGGAACTGTAAGAGAAATCAGAAAGCCTGCATTGGAGGTAATTAAATGCTGAAGGGATAAGGATTTCTGAACATTTAAAAAAAAACCTTTTTTGCTGTGAGTGGGAAAGGAGAGGAAAAAAAATTGGAGCAGAATTTGAAAATAAGGAGAAGATTGCCTAGAATTTCAGAGTTATTAAACATTAATAAGACTTCTAAAAAATATATTTTAAATGGAACTTTGTGACTAAATACTAACCCCAGAAAGAGAAAGTGAAGAAGGAGAAAGTACTTAAAAGAAACAGCTTATTTGGATTGCTTGGTGATTTTGGAACTTCTGAGAACTATCTTTGATTAAAAGTACTTGGGTGGTTGTTTGGAAAAACTTTTTCTCTATATAATGGCATCACTTGTGGATGAATTGAAACTTGAATACCAAAAATATAAAAAAGAAGAAGAAGGGAAGGATTCTCTTGGCACTCTTTTTCAATTTTTAGAAATGGCGGTTTGTACTTATGAAAAGCTGACTGCGCAACAGGATGACTGGGACAAAGAAGAAGCCATTTTTGATGAACAAGTGACTTTAGTTGGGGAAGGAAAGGAGAAAGAGGAAGAGGAAAAGGGAACTTTAAGATCTGGAAAAACAACCAAAAAAGAGAAGAATAAGGTGAAAAGTGGATACTATGTTAGAAAACAACAGAAAGGAGGAAAGCAGAAGAACAAAAGGGAGGTGGAGAGACAAGGGGGTAAAGAGGGCAAGGAGAAGAATAAGCAAGGGAGAAAGGAAGGGATGAGAAGCCTCAATGGTGGGGAGCAAGATGCAAAGAAACAAAAGTCTTTTAGAGATAATGGGTAAACTTTATTGAAAAAGAGATTCTGGAAAGTTACATAAGATTGTATTTTTATGTTTGTATTTAGAAATAATCTTAGAAAATTGGAAACAATATGTAATTTAAAATGTGATAAAATATTTAGTGTAACTTAGTGAAATTTTTGTCAAGAAAGAGAAAGCAATGAAATAAATGGGAGAATTGGAGTAGGAGAAGGGGGAACATTTCAACGAAACAATGATTTAAAATATGTGATGTGGGTGGGGGGGAAATAACTATGGAAAGCATAGTGTTCCCATAAAGGCATGATATTTAATTGAAATGGGTAAAGTGTTTAAGATATAAATGAATATTAATATTAATGATTAGATTGTGTTATCCCAGTGAATTTTTTTGTGAAGAAAAAGAAGGCAATGAACTAAATGAGAGATTTGAAGTAGGAGAAGGGGGAACATTCTAATGAAATGATGATTTAAAATATGTGATGTGGGGGGGAAATAACTATGGAAAATAGGTGTTCCCATAAAAGTATGATATTTAACTGAAAAGTAATGTGTTAAGTGTTTAAGATATGAATATTAATATTAACGAATAGATTTGTATTGGCATTGATAATATTGTATAATTTTAGAATGTACCAAACAGAATCCCAATGTAAGCTATGTATTTTATATTAAGTATTATAAATGTAGGGGAAAGAGATAAAGGCGTCATACTCCAATTAGTGTACAGGAGAAGTTTTGTTTAAAGAAGATAGATAAATGGATAGCTGGAAACAGAACAGACAAAGAATAATAAATATTATGATTTGAATTGAGATGAGATAAATAAAATAAAACTAAGAAAATTTAAAAGAGATGAGAAGCTATATAGAAAATTGAAAATGGTAATAAGATATGGAATGGTATACAAAATGAATATGAATTTGAATTTGTGTCTGTACGAAGAGTTGTAACCCGGGACTAAGCAACTTTCAGAAAAGATGTTTTTTATGTTTCTATGTTTTGTGTTTTGTGTGTTTATGTTTGATTGAGTTAATAAAACCTTGGAGGAATGTTAGAAGAGGATAATTGAGAATAAAAGATAGAAGAGAATAAAGCAAGTCAGAAGAAAAAATAAGTATAGTGAATAAAAACATATAAAACAGATAAATATAGAAAAGAAATACAATTGAATAAAAATAAAGGGAGAAATAATGATAAACTTGAAAGGATATGTATGTGTTTATAAGGAGATGTGTCAATGGTGTATAAAATGTTTTATTCGTTTTGTTAAAATTTACAATTAACTTTCAGGAAAGAGGTTTTATGTTCTTATGTTTTATGTTTTGTATGTCTTTAAAAATTAATAAAATATGTTTAAAAAAGAAACTGCATTAAAGTGTGATCACTTTTAAAGTTGCCATACAATTGCTAGGTTGAGCTATATAATACATATTTCAAAGAATATAATGTTCCATTCCAGCTATTCATTTTCTTACAACAGTTTGGACTAATTTGTCTTGATATCTTTGTGTTAGGAGTGAAAAGTAATTTTGGATGGTGCTTACATTTACACACAAAGTGGATGGACTTAGTTACAGTGGTGATAGGTGCACCCGGAAGACCTGAAAGACCAGAATGGTACATATTGTTAGGAATAACAAGGTTACCTAATGTAGTTTGGGTAAAATAATATATATAAACTATGATTGTGAGTTTAAGTGTGTGTCACTTTAAAACTGCAAAGCATGTAATTTTGGGTGTGGTGTGAAACCACCATAAGAGGGAGCAAGAGGACCTGATTGATTGCTGGCAATTACTGACAATTACTGGATTGCATGGTTTGTTAGCTGCGTGTTTTCCCTCTACTGCTGAGTTGCTGAAAGAAGAGAGGAGTTTTTTGAGCTCTTCATATCTCTACTGCGAGGAGATTATATCAATGGACTGACATTTGTAAGTTTACTGACCTCTCTTTTTCGACACTGGAATTTGCAACGGAATAATCCCTGGATGGACTGAACTAGTGAATGATATATGGACTGTTTTTGACTATGATATAAATCTTACTGGAATAAACTATTTAATTAGCACTGTGTATCTGTTTTACTGAGTGTAAACTACAAAAACGTTTATCTCACATATTTTGCCTGCCTGCCTGACTGCCCTGCAGATCCTGCTAGGGTGTATCCCTAACACATATCATCATAGAGAACTAAGAGTTAACATGGCAATCAGTCAATCAATCAATCAACTAACCAACCAACCAATCAATCAATCATATTTATACATTGGGATTATTTCACTAATTTACATAGTTTTGTATGCTGCCTACTATAACAATTCCAGTAGCATAGTTTATACTAAATACTATCCTAACACTAACACTAAACTATACTATACAATACTATACTACAATTTGTTGTCCAAATTGTTTATTAAGATCCAACTTGTAGGCTACAAAAGTCTTGAAGATTGTTTTTGTTGTTCAAATACAACAGACTCAAGGATTCCCATTCCATTAACCATCAGGTTTCATTGGGCAATTACACAAAGATCATTATACAGAGCCAGAAATTAATGACATTTTAGCCAGTTTTTTTTATGCAAACACAATCCATATAATCAATTTAGAATTTTAATTTGCTTGCAGATTTTCCTCATACATTAACTATGATGGCTGTGAATGAAGTGTTAATCTGAAGGACACACATCTGGACAAGACTACTGAAACAGGAGTTCAGTAAATAAACATTGTTGCTGCAAAACTGAATCTTGAAAACAGGGATAAAAACCTGATATACTTCAGATATTTCAGTAAAACCCCATATTTCTTACCACCGGTTGTGAAGGCTAAGAGTGATTTGAGTACTACCTCAATACTTATCAGTAATTCATTCCAGAAGATGTGACCAATACCAAGAAAACCACGTGACTTACCATATGACCCACTATTTCAGTTGGAAGAAATAGCAAGTCACAGGCAGCTGAAGAAAATTAGTTCTTCTTTGCACATTAACTATCAGAGACAGATGAGTGCTGGGACATGATTTCTGCTTCAAAACATGTTGAATACCAAATTCGACAAATTTTGAAGCAGTCAAGTGCCAAGGTATAGTTAAAGAAAATGCAAGTGTAGCAGTGATTAAGGTGTTGAAGTAGGACTGGCAACACATAGATTTGGAAGTTAACTGACTTTAGGCCAGTCATGATCTCATAGTTCATGTTATCTATCATGAGTCTTGGTGGTACAGTGGTTAAAGTGAAGCATTGCAGATTCTGCCCACAGCCTGGAGTTCAATCTTCACGGGACTCAAGGTTGACTTAGCCTTCCATCTTTCTGAAGTTGGTGAAATGAGGATCAGATTGTTGGGGGCCATGTGTAAATAATGCTTCTACATTGTCAACAACCCAGAGAGTGCTGTAATTAGGTCTAATTGCTATAGCTACTGATTATATGAAGAAAAATTAGAGGACATGCTAGCTTGTGAGCTTGCAGAATAAAAGTGAAGTATACAGAACTTTCTAATAAATAAGTTAAATAAGATGATGTGAGATGATCTAGGAAGGCCCAGAGAGTAGGAAAGGTTCTATATAGAAACATTCCAAATATCAGCAGAAGGATGCTTCATGCCTAGATGGAGAGACATGAAGAGAATGGCCCTAAGAAGAAGCAAATAATCCTTGCATTTTATCATTCTTGGCTAGAAAGTGGTATTTAAGGTGCTTCCTACATTCATTAGTGCTCCAGGACAGTTGGTAACTTTAATCTAAACCTTAGGAGGTTCATTCTGGAACCAACAAGCACATTAGAAGAAAAAACAACATTTTCCCAGGAGGTCTTCTTTGAAGTATCAAACCAGAAAATTAAAAACCCATCTTCATGCTGTAATCCATTTTAGGGGGCCTAAAATGGATTACAGATGGATTAAAAAAATGGATTTTTTTATTACTCTATACTGGAATGTTTAACTTTTTATTATACTGATTTTCTTACCTGCAGCTATAACTAATCAATTCTCAAAAACTATGAATGCTTCAAAACTTAATAAAACTGGAACTGATGTACACACAAGCAAGCACATCCATACGCACTCCATAATCTACCCTTTTCTTTTGTTTATTAAATATAACTTTAAAAAGAACCTTTGTAAATCATATATGTATGCTCTTTTAGCTCACAATGGAACTCTGAGAAATGCCAATCTAAGGAAATAGTTTTCCAATTGTGTTCTCATACCCCAATTCTCTGAGCAATTAGATCTGAAGAAAGATGAAGATGCCCTGAAGTCATGCTTGACTTCTAGTGACTATATCTGTACAGTTTCCTTGGTAGTGTTATAGAAGTGATTTGAAGTACTGTCTTTTTCCAGAATGATTTTAAAACTCCCCAGTCTAGCTAATAGTTCTGGAATTCCTGGTAGTCTCCCATACAGGTACCAACCACAGAAGAATCTGCTTGTCTTCCAAGATCATATCACTTGTTTATAGTATGTGTTGCCACCTGCTCAGGTAAGTGAAAGCTAAAGAAGAGTAATACATGGAATAAACTCACTAATATTATCTAATAGTGTTAGAGCATAGAATAATAGAGTTGGAAGGGACCTTAGAGGTCTTCTCATCCAACCCCCTTTCAAGTAGGAGACTCAACCATTTCAGTCAAATGGTTGTCCAGTCTCTTTTTGAAAGCCTCAAGTGATGGAGCACACACAGCTTCTAAAGGCAAGCTATTCCATGGGTTGATGGCTCTCCCCTGTAGGAATGTTCTCCTTAGTTCTAGATTGCTTCTATCCTTGGTTAGTTACCATCCATTGTTTCTTTTTGGTGCTTTGGAATCCCCTTGCCTCTATTATTTATTTATTTATTAAATGTATATGCCAGCCATCTCACCATCAAGAGACTCTGGGCAGTTTACAACAATATAAAATGATAAGAATATTGTAAATGTTCAGGATTAAGAATTTAAACATTAAAATTAAACAACAACAAGGTAAAATGCACCATTATGAAAATGGGTAGAGTTGGGACCTTCTCCTGATATATTTACCACCTCCAAAGTGGGACATTCCCATTGGCACCCCAAACCAGTTGGCAGAGCCAGATTTTTAGACCCTTTAGGAAGGCCAAGAGCGTGGAGGCAGATCTCATCTTGAGAAGCATAATGTTCCAAAGTGAGAGAGCAATGGCAGAAAAGATTCTTCTTCTGGTTCTACCAGGCAAAATTATTTGACCAATAGGTCTGCAGTATATATATCCTCTGCTAAAATGAGTTGAGTCAGCCCATCTCATTGGGATTAGATGGCTATTATGCATACATTTGCAATCTTAACATTTTTATTGTTATTTATTAGACACAGGTTTATTTATTATTTGAATTTAATAGCAGCCCAACTCCAATAGATGGGGTTATCATAGATGGCAACTCACACCTTTAAATGGATAGTAGTTTCCCACTAACTTTCAGAAGGGCAGATTTCGTGCTCTAAAACTGTTTTCAAAACACAATTTGACTCACTTAATTTTTCAGGGTGGTCATTCGAAAACTCTGCCACAATGGCAACTCACTTAGTTTGATAATCTGTTTTATTTCTATCACATTGGTAGAATATGGATATGGGAAAGAAATCCAGCTGAGTCACTTTACTGGCTTTGGCTCACTCACAATGGTAGAATTGATATTCTTAAATTCAGTAAGTAGCTATGCCTATGCAAAAGAGGGTGGATTTTTATTGACTGATTTATGCATTGAGATTGCATTCATGAGATCCACAATACCACAAACTAATCACCCATATATTAACATCATAAGCTGTGTAAACCTTGCTCAATTGTCATTTCAGTTCACGTTTCAATGCATTGTGATCAGTCAGATCATGATCAGTGCATTGAATCTAGACATTAATTATGATCTAAAGTCCGATGGCTACCACTGGCCAATAAAGTCTAGCTGGGTGATGTATTATGTTGAAATGTAATTTTAGTCACATATGGGTTAATGTATTATATTCTGGTTGGCATAGGAGTGCATAGTCATTTTGGCAGAGATGTCCAGAATGCATAAGAATGCAAATGCAGAAACTTATTAAAGTACCTACATTGTTTTTCCCTGTATGTAGCAATTTATGAACTTAAAAAAGACATGGGTGCTTTAATAAGTCACAGGTACACAGCCATTTCTATAACAATGAATCTATCCAATCAGTAAAACCCTGTTGGAAGAACTGGAGAACTGGTAGCAGAAATTTTGAATAGTTTGGAGAACTGGCAAATACCACCTCTGACTGGGTCTGCCCCCATCTATTCTCTGCCTCCCAAGTCCCAGCTGATTGGCTGAGTCTTCTTTTGTTGCTCTGCACAGGAGAATGAATCTGGAAAGCAGGTTAGTGGGGTGGGGAGGGAATGTGGATTTTACAGAATTCTTTCCCTGCCATGCCCACCAAGCCACACCCACAAGCCAAGCCAAGCCAAGCCCACCAAGCCATCCCAAAGAACCAGTAGTAAAACTGGCTAACTCCATCAACTTTCGAAGCCATTCGTCCATTGTAAGGATCAAAATGTCTATCCATTTTTGAATTTTACTTTGAGTGGCATATTAAGGTCTGCATCCCCAAAAGTAGGCAAGTTCAGAAGAAGTAGATGGTGCCAGGGCAAAAACTGGATTTAATTAATTTTTTTCTTAAAGACTATTCACTTCTTTTTTTAATAAAGGGTTTAATTTTAAGTGTTGACATTAATTTAAACAGAATATCAGCTATGGTGTTGCTGAGGAATGTGGGAACTACATAAAAAGAATTAGGGGAAGACCAAGTTGTATATTCAAGTTCTATAAATTATTTCCCCATTTTCAGCTCCAAATATCATTTGTATGGAACAAAAGCAAATAAAATCAAACATGTCTGACTTATTTCTGTCCAGAACTTCTTAAAGAACATTAGGAAGCAATCTTTTTCTGTTTCATTCTGTTGATCTACAATATAATTTATGATTTCAATAACTTGATGACTTAAATCAGTTCTTGTACTGGGTTCACTCATTGTTGAATTATAACTCAACCATAGGCATACATTTACTAATCAAGATTAAAATAAGCCTAGCATGCTGTGGGAATATAAATGCTAGGTTTTAATTAACTTAGTTTACTGTGAACTAAATAAATGTTAAGTATTACTAGCAAAAATTATGGCCTTCCACAGCTTGGTTGCCTCTGATCCTGTTGTAGATTTTAACTTAGCACAGGGGAGAAGTGAAATGCAATTGATAGAAAGTTTGGGGGAAATATGATCTACAGCTATACATATCACACGATTTCCCTTTTGGGATCAGTAACATAGAGAATAAGGAGTATGATATAGTAGGACAAAGAAATTGTAGATCTGAAGTAAAAGGAAAGGAAAAGGAAAGCTATAAAAGACAAATCTGGTTGACACCAGCACCATTCACTAATCTTGGCTAAACATTTCTATTTTTGCAAACCCTTTTTGCTTCCAACACATCCATCTATCATTGCATGTTTTTTGCTCTTTCAATTGTCCCTCCCCTCCTCATTCTCTCTCTTGATTTTACTCCATCTACTCCATCTAGCCTTGGCCTCCCTCCCTTCCTTGTGATTTAGTTCTCATCCATTCTTTCTAGATGCTTGAACTGCCACAACTTATAGGTCACTCAGGTTTCTGTTCAATCCAAATTTGTTCAGCTTCCATTCTTCTTTCTCTTTTATTTTTTACTTATTTCTTAAGTTCTCCATTACCACTGTATTTAATTTACTTTTATGTTCTTTTGACCTATCTACCTCCCACTTCCCAAGAATGGGCAAACGTACCCTCTTAATCGAAGTATTTTCACTTATTTCAGCAAACTTATTTCACTCATCTTTCTACCAATGATTGCAGATCTTAATTTTCTTTCATAATTTTCCTCTATATTTAATAAACATTGTACCAAGGTGTACACATACATCTATTTGATTTAATTTCTGCCATGTATGCATAACATTCAATTGTTCAATCCATTTTCTTTGTCAAACTCCACTGTTTTGGTTTTAGGTATATTATTCTTACATCCTTGTTCCTTCTTACATCATATTTAATGTTTGCTACAAATCATTTAGATATTTAGCCTCCTCCTTCATGGAGCCTCAGTGGTGCAGTGGTTAGAGTGCAGTACTGCAAGCTACTCCCACTGCAATTTGACAGATCGAATCTCATCAGGTTCAAGGTTGACTCAGCCTTCCATCCTTCCGAGGTGGGTAAAATAAGAACGCAGATTGTTGGGAGCAATATGCTGACTCTGTAAACAGCTTTGAGAAGGCTGCAATGCACTGTAAAGTGATATATAAGTCTAAGTGTTGTTGCTATATACCATTTATTCTCACACATAATTCATGTTCATCATATACTGCTCTTAGCAACCAATTTTCTGCTGTATATTTTCTCAATCCCTTTCATAATTCAAGCTCTTTCATTTTATCACATGATTTCCCCAAATAAAGAGATGCAGGACCTGAAACAGAAGCACGCAATGATACTTTGAGTCAGGTGAGGATATTCTCATATTATTTGTCAAACACAGCTTGGCTTCCACTGTAGCTGCCTAGCAGGCATTGAAAGGTTCCCATAATGGCCTGTTTAACAAATGTTCTTAATTGTAATCCTCTGCTGGTGGACCTGATTTTAGCCCTTTCTCCCAGTCCCAAGCAATTTGTTAATACTTTTAGAAATAATATTTTTCCTAATTCTCTCAACTTTGTTGCTTCCTTTAATACAGGCTTGTCCAACCCACGGCCCGCGGGCCGCATGTGGCCCAGGTCGCCTCGTAATGCGGCCCAGTGCCCACCCCAACCTTCATGCCAGAGCCAGCGAGGAGGAGGAGAGGCAGGCGCGAGGCGGGGCGAGGCGAGCGCCAGGCCAAGCAGCAATAGAAAAGGTGGGCGCCGTCAGATCGCCACCTCCTGCTGTTGCCGCCACCGCCGCCGCTTCTGCCCCCGCTGCCGCTTCTGCCTCCGCCCCCGCTGCTGCTTCTGCCGCCGCTGCCCCCACCGCCGCTTCTGCCCCCGCTGCTGCCGCTGCTGCTCCTTCCCCCACCACCGCTGCTGCTTCTGTCCCCGCCGCCGCCCCCGCCGCCACTGCTGCTTCTGCCTTCCAGTCCTGCCTCATCCAGCCGGGCCATTTGCAGGAGGAAAGGTAGGTGCAAGGTGGGCGAGCTTTCTCCCCCCCCTGCAAAATTTGGCCAGAAAATAAACCGTGATAAAAAAACCATGATTAAAACACCGTGATAAAAAATAAATAATTTTTAATAAATAATTTTTAATAAATAATTAATAATAAATAAAAACATCTCACTAACTTCATTTCCAAATAAATTTAATATGTTAACTATGTTTTCTATGGTTTTTTTGGATGATCAAGTATCGTTAGTGTTATTTTATTTTATGTGCGGCCCAAACCAAATTTTCATCTTCTAATGTGGCCCAGGGAAGGTGAAAGGTTGGACACCCCTGCTTTAATACATTACTTGCAGTTAACCTTTTGCTCCGTAGAATTTTACACCATCTCTTTTTTATGATATTTTTTTTTGCAGCATTGGTTCTTTTGTATGTTTTTTTTCCTGCATCCACAGTCTCTTTTACTTCATCATTCTACCAAGCATCTTCTTTATGGCTACCATTACTGTATCTCTCTAAATGATCCTAATTTACTCTGTAACATAGTGTTAAATTTTTATTTACTGAAAGATTAGTATAGATCTAGACTAGCATAGCTCTATTTCAAGCTATTTAGCTCTTGTCAGTTAGTCATACCCTTCTGGGATTCAAACCCTGGCTATTTACATGTTAGGTGGATGTATTAACCTCTAAACCACAGGCTCTCCTTGCTTGGTCAAATATACCAGGGAAGAGATTGTTTTTTTTATCAGGGCAACCTAGTTCTACCCAAATATGGGATGGAGCATTTTGTAACACAGTGTTTCCACTCTGTTCCTTTCTGTTTCTAAATCTTCTTCCTCACTTTCATTTTGTATTTATTTTCTTGATCTGCTTTCTAATAGTTTTTCACACAGGACTTGTATTTTATTTTTCTTCAGTTATTTGGCTCTCATTCTAGGGTCTATAGCACTTCTCTCGTTCTTCTATGTTTTTAATTTCCTAAGATTCACTTTTGCAATGTGCCATCATACATGCTGGAGTCACGTGCCAAGGGGCTGGACACTACTTTAGCATTGTGTACTGTGTGAACCCAGCTAAAACGCTCAATTAATGCTTCAGCATGTATCATGTGAACCTAGAACATTGGACATGGGCCAGTTATCCACCTGGGGGGGGGTCAGTCGAGTATAAGCACTTTGTGCAAATCCATCTTTCAGACACAAATTAAAGCAAGTCAAAATTTGGTTACACATCGATAACTAACCACCGAACAATGAAAAATTCCTCAATTATAGGCAGTCCTCAACTTATGACAATTGAGCCCAAAATTTATGTCTCTATGTGAGAAATTTGCTAAGTGAGTTTTGCCCCATTTGACAACTTTTCTCCTCACATTTTCTCCTTAAGTGAATCCCTGCAGTTCTTCATTTAGTAACACCATTGTTAAGAGAATCTGGTTTCCCCATTGACTTTGCTTGTCAGAAAGTCGCAAAAGGAGACCGCGTGATTCTGGGACCCTGCAACCGTCATAAATGTGAGTCAGTTGTCAAGCACCCAAATTCTGATCACGTGACCATGTGGATGCTGTAATGGTCGCAAGTGTGAAAAGTGGTCATAAATCACTCTTTTTTCAGTGCCGCTGTAACTTCGACTGGGCATTAAATGAACTGAGGTACACCGAGGACTACTTGTAGTTTGGATTCCCCCTCCCCCCATTTTTATGCCCGTTTTTTAACCCTTCTCTCTTTAGAAAGAGACGTTTCCCCAGACTAAATTCATGCTGCATTTAAGCCATGGGTTACCCCAAAGCTGGTATCCCCTACATAGGGGAAGACTTTGCGGAGTAGTTTTTGGAGAAGAGAGGAATGGTGTGTGTGTGTGTGTGTGTGTGTGGGGTGAACAGAGGAAGTCTCCGGAGGAAACTTCCAGTTTCCCCTTCCCCACTTCTCTGCCACCGTTCCCTCTCCACATCTGGGCAGATTTTGACACTCCGTCTAACGTCACAGGTGACGTTGGGGCTTTTCCCACCCGCGCTTCCCCCCCCCCCCACAACTCTGTGTGTGTGTGAGTGTGTGTATATGTGTGTGTGTGTGTGAAAGAGAAAGAGAAAGGCGGGAGCGTCGGCGGCAGGATGGACGGACGGGTGCGCGTGCACAGCCGCTGTCACCCCCCCCCACACACACACACATCCCCCCGCCCCATCCCCGAGACAGATTCTCACTTCTCAGCCGGACTGAAAGGAGCGCCCTGCCTTTCTGACCCTAAAACGGGAGGCTAGAGAAAAGCTCGAGGAGGAGGAGGAAGAGACTGTTCTGGTGTCCGCTCTGCCTGCCGCTGTGTGTGTGTGTGTGGGGGGGGAGAAGTAAAAGGGGGAGCGCGCGCTTCGTCCAGCTGCGAGGTTGGTCGGTCGCCGTGCGGGTAGCCGGGGCGCGCGCGCCCGCGCCTCACTCCGCGCCCGCGCCTCGCTCTTATGTCTACAGGTAGCAGAAGCAGCAGAAGCAGCAGCCGAGGCGGGGTTAGGGGTGGCTGGAGGAGGCAGTCCGGTCGCAGAAGGCTTTTTAAAATATATATATATATATATATATTTGCTCGGCGTCCCGTTTATCCGTCCGGATGTACATCTGGGGAAGCCGTTCTCCTCTGACCAGAATCGCGGCTGCCTTTTTCACCCCTGGGATCTTTTCTCCCCCGCCTCCTTCCCTTCCACTAGCTTCTGGTGTCCCTTTCCCTCCTTCCTTAAGCCTCCTCTGCCGTTCCCTCCGTGGACCCAAGTGTGTTTGTGCTGGGTGCCTGTGTGTTTTACACGCGGCCACGCACAGGTGCACCGGCCGTCGCCAACAGTTGCCTGCTCCCTCGCGAAGCCACTTTTAATTTTTCTTCCGCCCGACTTGGAAATCCCTGGATTCGTTCGGCTTGCCAAGTTTTTGCAGCGAGACGCGCCTTCTGAAATTTCTATCTCCCGCTCCCCCCCTCCCCCCCCCCTTTAAGGGTGTGCATGTGTGTGCATGGCGGGGTGGGTGGAAGAGGTGTGCTGTATTGATCCCAGCAGCTGTTTTTGTAGGCAGAGGCACAGGTTTCGATTTTTTTTCCTCCTCCTCCTCCCCCTGCTCTCAAATTCCCCCTCCCTCCTTCCCTTTCAAGACACTAGAAATCCTGCAGGGACCTACTGGATTCTAAGAGATCAATCTTCCACGGTCTTCTGGCGAAGATACATAACGCGTTTGCTTTAAAAAAAAAAAAACCAAAAGAAAAAAAAAGCCCTCCCAAATAGTTGAAAGATCTCTGGCTTCCTCGTTTCCAAATATTGCAGATCAGATTCTAAGGAAGAGTAATTGGTTAAGGTAAGGATCTCTGTTTCTTATCCTTTCCGATTTCGGCTTACAATGCATCTCAGATTTCCCATAAACTTCTGTTTTTCTCCAGCTGAATTCTTACTACCCCAAATAAATGTTTTTCTAGTCCTCCTCTTGGGTCAGTTGATCCCTGAATTGTGTCCCTCCCCCTCCAATCTTAAACCATCCGCTTCTTTATTTCCCTCCCTGATTTAGAAGTCGTATCTCTTTGATGTTTATTCAGTCTTGAGTAGAAATCCACCAATATTACCCTATTCAAATACAAAACATCTCCAGGATTATCCTGTTAAATAAAACAGCCTTTCCTTTTCCCTCTTTTCTGAGGTGCACTTCCTGGTCCCAAACAGTTTAGAAAAAAATATTGCAATCCTGAGGTCCGTGCAAAATCATAGGCAGTGATGATAAAGAGGATGATTAGCTCTTGTCCCAGGGAATTCGAGTTTTTGCAGTTCTGCAGTTATTGTAAGTAAATTTCAGCACTGTGAGAAGAGAAAAGCAGGTTGTGTGTACTATATCTGTAGACAGAGAATAAGTCTCTTGTGCTTCTTTTTTTAAAATGCTAGAGGCCACTGTCTGGTTTCCAACAACGCACTTTGTCCCTTTTATTATGCCTCTTTGGTTTTAAAATGCATGATTTCTCCTTTCCTAAGGTTTATTCTTTCTGTAATATACTTTGCAACCTTTAGATTTCTTAGTGGATCAGCTTCAAAATAAAGTGCAGTAAACATGTGCAGTGAGGATTGTGTTGGTAGAGGAACAAGTGTTTCTGGGAGCAAGAAGGCGTATCTCTGAGAAGGGCAGAGGAAAAAAAATATCAGGAGATTGTGGCCACGTCCACACAACATGCTTAACCAGGTCAAAGAAAGAGTCAAAACTTATATGTGCAAAACATCCTCATGCTTGGTTACCGCTCACCTTTATAGAGGGTTTTTTTTTTGGGGGGGGGGGGTGGCTTCATTTTTTAACATATTGTATGAATGCAGAACTACATTAATTCTCAATGACCAGGTTAAAACCATCAATGCTTATGAGACCTAATATTACCCACTGGAAGATGTCTAAGAGTAACAGGGGGAAAAAAAGAGAGAAATGAAAGAAAATGAAAATGAAAATAAGAGGAATTGGGTAAATAAATTGAGGCAAAGGTTCAGTAAAGATGCTGTTGCCTTAGGTAAAAAATAATCTGCAGGGTTTACAACTTTGAAGGTTCTTTATTAGGCATAACTGTTGGGATTTTTGTTTTGTTTAATCCTATGAGTCTGCTCAAAACAGTTGAACAGTAGCATAGTGTGTGCTTGCATAAATGTGCACTAGTTCAAAAGCAAGCTTTGGAGAGACACTATCAGATTAACATACTCATAGGAAGAAACTGGAGTCATTCAATTAATTTTGGACCAGGCACCAGTCCAGTGCAGGCTCTTCTTCAAAAGAACATTAATTCCTCTCATCAGGTTTCTCTGAAGGATTTCAACCCAGTTTAGTTTATGTACTATTACAGAACTGGGGAATGTTCTATAGAGGTTCTTTGTCTTGCAAGGGGAAGAAGTGGGAGAGAGAAATATTGTTGACATTGCAAGAAATCTTTGAATTGGAATGAACTTTCCCTCAGCTGGAATGACAGGAAAGTATAAGAGAGGAAGGAGGGAGGGAGAGGAAGGAAGGAAGGAAGGAAGGAAGGAAGGAAGGAAGGAAGGAAGGAAGGAAGATAGATAGATAGATAGATAGATAGATAGATAGATAGATAGATAGATAGATAGATAGATAGATAGATAGATTTAGGTTTGGTCTTTCAACTATATAGATGCTAGGTTCCCTAAACAATATGCTGTCTTTTATATCCCAGAAACTGATACTGGAAATAGCAAAGCTATTTGCAAGCAGCTCATGGCAAGACATTTTAAGGAATTTAATTGCCATTTTAAAAAAATCTCTGAGCTAATAAAGCTCTATCTTTCAAAACTGATTTGTGCTACTCCAAAGGTAAATGTTAACCTTTTTAAATCTCAGTAATAAAGGGTTTCTCAAGAAAAGGTAAATGGCATTTGACCATACATCTTTAGCTGTGATTTACACACAAACACACATGCCACCTGGTTCTGTATCATTAGACAACCTCAGGGAACTGAGAACACTTTAGATGTAAAGATACGATGCTTAATAGAAGGAGGACTGTCAGCTTATGCATCAACAGACAGTACAATGTCCTTGGCTTGGACAGGAGAGTTAAATCACCTGAAAAACTGCACAAAACAAGTGGGAAGCACTGTTTAAACTGTCTGATTTTACATTTTGATTAAAAGAGGAACTGTAAGAGGCTGTTGAATGCCTGATACAAACTGGATTATTTGCAGTCCTCTTAAATAAAAACAGGCTGTAGCATTCAGTTTTTCATTATAATATATTGAAAGCTCCTGCAATACTAAAAAAAAAAAGAAGTATAGGTGGTAGCCTGTATTCCTTCATTATGTTCCATTCTAGCTACCTTTGTTGGATTCTTCATTACTGAGGTTTGTTGATTTTTTCTCTTCCTTCCCTCTTACTTGTATTTACAATGAACAACCCAAAGATGATTCTTAGAAACATCCGAATGACCTTCCTCTGATAAATCAGGAAAGCAACAGTTCCTCCTGAGATATTTTCTAATTTTTGTTCCAAAGAGCCCATCAAAAGATTCTATATTTACCTAAGTTTTTCCTTCCTCTTGCTTCTTTAAAGCATTCTGTAGCCAATGCGTGAGATGTTTATGTATCTGATTACATATGGTCATTTGTTTTAAATACATCATGTCATTTTTTCAGTTGGAGTTCCATTTAACACTATCGACAAATCATTCATTGTAGGAAAACACCATTAGCAATGTATACTTCATACATTACATGAGTCTCTAGGCCTCCTGAGTATTGAATATGATTAATCAATGGAACTAATTTCTTAACTAGAAATTTTTCTTGTAGATTTTCTTGAAATATTTATGTATAATAGCCCAGAAAGATGATTATGAGATGCTTCATCATCTCTATGAAATTGTACATATAGAAACCTACAGGAATTAGTTTGCAGATATTGAAATTCTGTCATTATCATTCTAAGGCATGCCTCAGTCTATGGACCCAGAAGTTCTAATTTCAGATCTTATTTTTATCTTGCTTGCTTCTTAGCAAGCTATTATTTCTGTCATGCTTAACCAGCAATGTTTGTCATTCCAATCCAATATTTTACAATATTCTGGCTCTAGAAGTTCATACTGGGGAGAATACATGTTCTTGCTCCCTCATTATCACCCCTTAACTTGCTTTTTTGCTACATCTGTTTTAATTTTTGCGTAATCTTGGATGGTTGTTTGCTATTTGGTAATTCTACTCTTATTGTATTGTTGTTAAATTGTTATTAAATTGTCTTGCATGCAGCTTTGAGTTCTTTGACAACTGGGTGGCCTTACATATCCAATCAGTCAGTTAATCTATATTCTCACCAGATGGGAAACGATTTTTCATATTTGTTATGGCTGAAGTAGGGAAGGGTTTTGACTTAATTAAAGCCAAATGTGTATTATGAGATATTGGATAAAGGCCTGTCCAACACACAACACCTCTTACTTCAGTCCACTAGGCTTTTTATGAATTTCTTTTCAAATTACACAGAAAAAAACCTGCTGGGGAAGTGAAAAATAACTTAAACTAGATTTTCCATGCTTGGTTCATTATGGGAAGGAGACATTTCATACCAACCGATGACAGTCAATGGTCATTACTTACTTTAGCTTATTTTTGGTGCTGCTTCCTTCTCTTCAAGTTTCAGTATTTAATTTTGTATGTTTATGTTACCTATTCCACGTCATGCATGGTTAAGCCTTGTCAGACCATATGATAGATCAGTCACTTTTGAGTCAGTGTTGACTTCTGGTGATTGCCTAGAGAAGTCCCTGCAGTTTTCTTGGCAATATTTTCAGAAGTATTTACCATTGCATCCTTCCTAGGGCTGATAGAGAGTGACTACCCCAAGGTCATCTAGCTGGTTCCATGCCTAAGATGGAACTAGAAATCATGCATTTCTGGTTTCTAGGCCTTAACCACTACACCAAACTTGTTATCTTTCATGAGAGACAGCTATTAGGAGTTGTACCCTGTATCCCTTCTGTATAAATTGTTTTGGACTACATATTTGAATACTGAATGTGTAAGCATCCAGGATCCCCACTTCTCATTCCTTCTTTAACTTCCAGTTATTCACCAGATTGGACTATCATAATACTACAACAGCTACATTTTGAGCAGGGAGACTACGATTTCACACTTTAGGGATCAAACTGAAAAGGTATCATTAATTTTCATTTATTTCATTCATTCCTTGTTTCAACATTTCAAAACCAGTGGATTTTTCAGATTAGCAAGATTTAGGACCAGGTTAAGAATATAAAATGATTCTTAGTGGAACAGGTAAGATTAATATTGCAGCTCTATTCCCTTTTCCAACCAGTCATCTATGGCAGATTTGGAAAACTTGGAAGAATAATATTTATCAGCTGTTCTTCATAAATCTCATTGTATGAGAGGATGCATGGAGGATTCTTTCAATAATCTAGATTTTATCAGTCTGATGCCCTCCAGATATATGGAGGAAGAAATTTTTCAGATTTCAGTTTCAGTTCCAACATATTTGGGTGGTGCCAAGTTGCAAAAAGTTGAATGAATTGAATAGATAGATGTAGCAGTAATATGTGGTGTGGTTCAAATATATGTGATTGGCATGGAATTACACAGTCCTGAAATAAAATTAATTAGCCTAACTGCCATCTGGTTAAGGTCTGAGGTCTACATTCACAAGAAATGTCAGTCCTTACACTGGTGGAAATATGATTTAATATTTTGAAGTATTTGATATCAAATCTGAGTAGAAGCCCAGATTCCAACTACAGCTATGCTATAAAGCAAGAGATAACCTGCAGAGCAGGACTCTCAAACAAAGTAAAGTAATTTGAGGTTTTGTTTTGTTCTTGACTTATATGAATGCACATAAAGTGACAGAAACATCTAATTTAAATTCAGGAAAATTGGGGCTGATTAGTCTGAAGGACCAAAGATGAAATCATATTACAACTCAAAACATGTGGAAAAAGTTAATTCAAGCAATCCATTAAGCAAGACTTTCTCTTTAGCTTTCTCGAACACGACAAAATGTCCTTAGGTTGAGATTGTCTTCCTTTAATATCTTATTTATAACTGGGATAGCTGTAGTTCCTTTCCCTTTATTCCCTACCCCAGCATGAATGTGTGAATTATGCATGGTGTGATGTATGATTCTAGCTATTTTGCTTTATAAATAATGATGGTATTGTATTGTATTTGAATCATACATTGTACAGCATATCTTGGTCAAAATAAAACCAGTGAACCCAATGGCTGAGTTATCCCATTATACTAAGGGATAATGTGATTTATTTTTGGCTCAGAATAGGATGTGAACCCATCTTTTATGACTCACAAGTTAAAATAGGACTTGGCCTGATATATAAACTCACACAGTGGCAGACAGTTAATTCCGTGTCTGTGGTTTAAACATTTTCAGGCAGGCAGTGGCCATTCTGGGAGAGCTTTCTTGGAAGTAAATATTACGTGATTTTGTAAGGATATTTTCCCAATGCTCAACCACTGAGCATTGTGGTATAGTACCAAATAGTGATGGCTGGACCATTTGCAAGAAGATCTGAACTTGAGAGAAACATCCAAGAATATCTGTAGTAGACCAGCTCTAGTAGACCAGCCAACAAATACAGTTCTTCAGTCTTCCTGCTTCTCATACAACTCCTACAGCTTAATTTGGTTAATGGAATATGCTGTGTTACTCAACTGTGACCTAGTATGAAGATATTGGGATATTGTAATGGCATTGGGGAGTTCTTGGTTCTTTTCTACCCTTAGCCAGAGAAATTTACTGGGTGACTTGGGGCCCTCTCTCTGAACCAAATCTACTTCACGGGATTGTTACCATGATGAAGAATACAAGGAAGAAGTTTTTGAGCTCGTGAAGAAAAAAAGTCAGAATGTAACTCTTAACAAAGTCAAAAGAAACAAGAAAAACAATAAAACCAACCAAATGTGGCAGGTATAAATGCAGCTGCTTGCTCTTTTTCTGAGCTGGTTAATCATAGTATGCAAATTCAGCTTAAGTTGCTAAATTGGCAGGTAGTGGAACAGAGCCTTTTTTTCCTTACTGGTGACCTATGCGATTGTCCTTTCCAAGGAAAAATGCAACATTCTCCCATTTTGTTCAGGTTTAGGAGAGATTTCAAAACAGTTTTATTTCCATGTCAGTATTTGTAAACATTAAAATGTTTAATGAAACATATTTTCAAAATATGCATTTATTATGAAATATTATACAATGGTTTAGAGAGAGTAGTACTCCCTAAAGGTGGTTTAAATATATGTCAAGACACAAAAAAGATACTCTTCAGTTGCTAAACTATTTCCTCATGGTATTTCTGCTGCATGGCCCTGAGTTTACAGTTTGTTCCAGCCTTTGCCAGTCTGGTGCTTTCCAGATTTTCTGAGGCTAGAATCTCATGGAATTCCCAACACATCTGAAGGGGACCAGATTGACAAAGGCTGGTCCCTCAGTAATAATCCCTCAATGGTAACTTATCTGATCTTTCTATAAGGAGAAAAATACATCAAGAGAGAAGAGAAAGACAGCTAGTCTAGTAGGAGACTAAAACAACCATTCTGAATTTACCCATGAAATAGCATCACTGATACTGTACCAAGAACAATACAACAGGGGTTTGCATTGTTCTTCTGAACACAGTCAGGTTCACTGTGTTTAACAGAAATGGTTTTATCCTTAGGTTATTAGGAGACCTTCTAGTGCACCCAGAGGGCAGTAATAAGAAATCCCTCAGTGCAGGGGTGTCAATCTAGGGGGGGAGGAGATGAGATGGACAGCTTCCTGTAGCACCCGTGGCCCCCTGCATTCTGTTTTCAGCCTGGGTGGCCTCCTGCAGCACCCAGCCAAATCAGGGTGCAGGGGGGGGCACAGGCACCCCATTTTGGCCTGCGAGGTGGTGCAGGAGGACATCCAGACTGATTATGGGGTACAGGGAGACGGCCCATGGCCCTCCTATGCACCGTTTTCGCTAGCAGAGGTACTGTGGGCTGGACCTTTGCTATTTCCAGGCTGGCCCTACAGGCCAGATCTAAGCACCCTGCAGGCCAGATCCAGCCCATGGGCCCTGCCTTAGTGTAATAACTTCAAGAAAAATGGTAAAGTTCTCAATAATTCACTATTGATTCTGAACATTAAGGATCTAGCTGCATGTTAATGTAAACCTTGTATGGATAATTTTTGCTACCAATAAAGGAGAATAATGGTAGCTCTAGGTTGAAATGAGGAGGTCCTACCATAAGTGCTCCCTGAGTTTGGTTGTTTTCTTGCAGATGTTGTCAACTCATAAAACATTTTGTATACATGTTTTATAGTTGTCAACAGAAAGAAGGGGGTGGTTTCAAAGATCAAGCAGCTGTGTGGAATCGAAAGTACATTCCATTCATATTTTCTTCCGAGACTGATTAGATGATTGAAGCTTCTGCTGTGCAAAAATCTAATTGGAGAGCATGATTGATGACTCTTGGCTATGGTCGTGTTTCATTGGATGATACACCCAGAGGGGTGGGTGGAAAAGCAGGGTCAAGGGTGACAGTGAATTACATATCTCTGAATTGGCTATGTCCAGGCAAATGCCGGCATGTTAACTTCTAATAAATTATTTGAAGTTTTGGGAGTGTGGCTCGAGGCTCATGATTTAATTGGAGTAACTGCCGGAATCCTGACAGATGTTTCATTACTCAAATTAGGTAATATCATCAGTGGTGATGGACCTCAGTGCAACTTCCTCCCGATCACATGCTGAAATTCAGGGATAAAACAAAAACCAAGTAACACATTTTTTGTTCTTTCCTGCCTCCAAGAAATATAGGTTTATTAACCTAGCAGTGGGCTTAACACAATTACTTTTCTTTTTTTTTAAAAAAAAACCCTGTCCTAAACTGAAAATGAGTGGGATGTGGTGGCTCAGTGGCTAAGATGCTGAGCTTGTCAATCAGAAGGTCAGCAGTTCAAATTCCTAGCGCCGCGTAACAGAGGGAGCTCCTGTTACTTGTCCCAGCTTCGGCAAACCTAGGAGTTCGAAAGCATGTAAAAATGCAAGTAGAAAAATAGGGACCACTTTGGTGGGAAGGTAACAGCATTCTGTGTGCCTTTGGCTTTAGTCATGCCAGCCACATGACCATGGACATGTCTTTGGACAGCGCTGGTTCTTTGGCTTTGTAATGGAGATGAGCACCGTCCCCTAGAGCCGGAAACAACTAGCACATATGTGCAAGGGAACCTTTACCTTTACCTTAAACTGAAAATACAGGGGGGAAAAACAAATTGAAAAATTTGGCCCTTTCTATTCTGTTTCATCATTGCTCATGTGCCCCTGCAGCCTCAGTCTAACTTTTGATTAAAAGTGTAGCTCCCGGGCACAAGATAGATGCTTTTTCCTGTAATCTCAGCACAGCGGGTATTTCCAATTCTAGGGGAATATCATTTCTCACACTTTAACAAATGTGCTCTGTATTAGCCATTATTTTAATAAGATTTTTGTTTAGGTGTGTATGTTTCCATTGATTAATCATTTGTGATTAATCAATGAAAAGTTATTTCATAAACAAAAATGCAGCCTGATTAATCAGTTCAACACCTTTAAAAAAATCACGCAGTACAAGAGTGGCATATTTCTTGTAAAATTATGAATCCAGCAACCATAAAAAACTTATTTTTCCCATTTAAAGCCATTTTAATTGCAAACCAAATTATGCTCATGTTATCAATTGAAACACTTCTTGATTTCTCCATTTGGTTATTTTTATAGCAAGGCAGGAAAAAAGATAGAGAGTACAAAAATGAAATATTGAAAGAAAATGAAGTAATAAAGACAATAAATGACTGAAAGAAAGAAAACATGCAGGTGTCCATCAGAATTTTGGAACTGGGTTATCCTTGGGGAGGAGTGTTGGTCGCAGCTCTGACCAGTCGCTAAAGGACTATCTGTACTCTATATGTAGAGAACAACTACTCCTGTGTGTTGGTCTAACAGTACCACATGTTCTAATAACACTTTCATTTGTGAGCGTGGCAATCTTGACCAGACATTAAGGACTTGCAGCTGAATGCATCTGATGGCCACCTAGTTAAAGGAACCCAGGCCTTACATATTAGCTAAGATTAATTTCAAATCAAAGTTAAAGTAACTCTACCCTGAAAATAAACTCTATACTTTTTGATTATAAGACAATCTTCCTATAGATTAGGCCTTTGTCACTGAAAAAATATTATGTTTTAAATTGCTTTCCTAAAAATCAGTTTTGTTTTATAGTATGTTCCTGCATGATGTTTGCAATAATCGTGCAGGGTGGCAGCTCTTAAGCTATAAAGTACTACAAGTTTCTCTTCCTCTTAAGATTTAGGATTTGACGTGCCATGTTCTTCACAGTGTCCATTTTGGCTTCAGCTGATAATGAAATATATTGGTGGTACTTATTTTCCCTTCACACAGGTGCTGGAGTTACCTGTCTTCTTAATGACTTACCTTGATGTTTTTGTCACTAAGTGCTTTATGAGGCCTTCAGGTTAAACACCTAATTAACTCACACCCATTAAAACTCCTGGTGGTATAACAACTGTGCTCCTTAGTTGGATTCGGCTCAAATTCTCTTATTTGTGGTAAATGTAAACCAGCTTTTTTTTTGCTGACCCTGGGATGGATCTTTTATTCTTTATTTTAGATGCCAATCCAGAAATCATGGCAGCAGCTACATAGATTCCAAGTAGTCTAGTGGATTAATAAAGTAGATATATGATTATTATTAATAGTATATAATGTTATTGTCATTGTGGCCATATTCCTGTTGGTGAATGCATATTCTTGCCTATACTATTGATCACTTCCTTAGACTGAATAACAGAGTTGGAAGGGACCTTGGAAGGATTTCTAGTCCAATCCTCTCCTCAAGCAGGAGACCTTTACTATTTCAGAGAAATGGCTGTCCATTCTCTTCTTGGAAACCTTGAGTGATGGAGTATTCATAACTTCCGAAGGCAACTCGTTCCATTGATTAAATTGTTCTAACCGTCAGAAAATTTCTCCTTAGTTCTAGGTTAGTTCTCTCCTTGATTAGTTTGGAATAATTAATTAATCAATGGATGAGCTGATTAAACTGGATCAATTCTACATTGAAAAAAGTTTGTGTTTCTTCATATTTAAGTAGCTTCCCATAGCTATGATTAAGAGACTTGAAGAAGGGGAAAATAACATTTTGGAATTATCAGCCTTGATGGCGCAGTGGTTAGAATGCAATACTGCAGGCCGCTGGCTGCCTACAATTTGACAGTCCGAATCTCACCAGGCTCAAGGTTGACTCAGCTTTCCATCCTTCCAAGGTGAGTAAAATGAGGATCAAGATTGTTGGGGGCAACATGCCAAGTCTGTAGACCACTTAGAGCTGTAAAGCACTGTAAAGCAGTATGTAAGTCTAAGTGCTATTGCTATTACTGGCAATATCTTGTTTACTCCTTGGCCAGGTTTAGATGGCATGGCTTTCTTTATTCCTAATGCTTGAAATAATAGGCAAAACATCTTCAGTCATAACTGAGAAGAACTAGAATCAGGATTGAAGAGCATCACTAATCAATAGATCAACTTTGGTTACCAAAATGTCTAACATTTCAAAATCTACCGTGTTTCTTCAACAATACGACCTCCCCCAATAGGAAGACCCAGCATGTTTTCTAGGCATAAAATCAAATTAAGCCCCTCCCCCCAAATTTAGGCCTATTTTAAAACATGCAAAATGGGGGGAAGGGCGGGGGGACTTGCCATTAGGAGCGCCCCACGGGCAGCTATTCCTTTCCACCAGCTGCTCCTAATGGGCTATCATGGTAAAGTGCAGAGAGGTCCCTACTCCTGCCAAGCACCTTTGCGGCAGACCCAAGACCTTCAGTGCCCCCCACTGTTGATTTCCCTTCTGCCCATGCCACTGCGGCGTTTGGAGCTGCCACTTCCACGTTTGGAGCACCACTGCTGTTTGGAGCTTCGCTGCTGTTTGGAGCTGCCGCTTCTGCATTTGGAGCTGCCACTGTGTTTGGAGCTGCCGCTTCTGCAGTTGGAGCTGGCGCTGCGTTTGGAGCTACTGCTTCCACGTTTGGAGTGCTGCCACTGTTTGGAGCACTTCTGCTGTTTGGAGCTGCCGCTTCCACATTTGGAGCTGCCGCCACATTTGGAGCTGCCACTTCCGCATTTGGAACCCCACCGCTGTTTGGAGCACTGCCACTGTTTGGAGTTGCCATGTCCGCATTTGGAGCTGCCGCTGCCACTGTTTGGAGCTGCTGCTTCTGCGTTTGGAGCACTGCCACTGTTTGGAGCACCACCGCCATTTGGAGTGTCGCCACCACTCCAAACACAGCGGCAGCTCCAAACGCGGAAGTGGCAGCTCCAAACATGATGGCAGTGCTCCAAATGGCGGTGGCACTCCAAATGGCAGCGGCACTCCAAACACGGAAGTGGCAGTTCCAAACGTGGTGGTGGAATGGGCAGAAGGGAAAGCAACAGCGGCGGGTGCCAAAGGTCTTGGGTCTGCAGCAAAGGTGTTTGGTGGGAGTAGGGAGCTCTCTGCACTTCACCATGATCACCCGTTAGGAGCAGCTGGTGGCGAGGCTGCCCGTGGGGTGCTCTAGATTAGGATGCAAGGGGGGGAATTAAGTCACCCCTGAAAAGACAGCCTAGCCATTTTTTCGAGGCTCAAAAAAAATTAAGGCCCGGCCTTATTATGTGAGAAACACGGTATAATTTACTGTAAATTATACAGCTTTCCTGCTTAATTCTTCAGCTGCCAGATAATACTAGGACTGTGCTTGCTGGCTAGGCCCCAGAAACTCTCCCCTCCCCCAACATCCACCCCTGACTGTGTCTTGGCTAGCCAAGTATTTAGCAATAATGTGAAAGGGCCCTATTTATGATGCATGTGTACTCCTAGGTTGTTCTCTTGGAAACCCTGATTAAGCTACAGAAGACATCAAAATACTGAAGTCATCTGTGTGTGTGTGTTCAGTCGTAGAAATGTGGGACGTTCAGCAATGCTTTTATAAGATGCCTCATGAGATGCTATATTCAGGAGATATTAATCACTTATAAAGTTATGGAAGATTCTGAGTTTCTGTGTTAATTCTGAAATCCCATGTTAATTATTGCATTTTTCTCATTACAATTATTCTGTTGTGCTGAAATTTGGCATGTTTGTGGGACTTTGATTTCTGGCATTATTTTCTCCCTTTCAAGAAAAAAATGCTTTCCATTATACTCTTATGCAGTATTTGGCTTCAACCTATGCTAGAGATCAGAGACATGCTTCTTTAAATTTAAATTCAAATTTCCCTTAACGCTGTCAAACGATTTACTAAGTCTGCATTACTATTACTATTACTATTCATCTTCTCATCCTTTCTTTCACCCATCTCTTCCCATTTATGACTGCATGAATGTAACTTTGTTGTTTGTGTACTTATGATTTCTTTACTGACTGTTTACTAGTATGGTTTGATTTAATCAATTATTATTATGATTCCTAATATGATTTGTCTGCTTATTTGTATCCTTTGACTACTATTAAGTGTTATACTTATGATTCATGATGACTGTACTTTTTTTCTTTTTATGAACACTGAGAGCATATGCACCAAAACAAATTCCTTGTGTATTCAATCATACTTGGCTATAAAAAATTCTATTCTAAAAATTCTATTCTATTCTGTTCTGTTCTGTTCTAAATTGTACCCAAACACATAAGAGAAATATCCACAATCTCATAAACTCCCTAAACAGATATTTTTCTTCAATTCTTTTTCAAGTCTGTATGCCAAGTTTGAATACATTAATCAAAAAAAATTATACAATATCATCTAAATTAATGTAGAAGTTTTGGCTGTCTTATTAAGATTCCATTGTGTTAACTTCTATCACTCAGTAGATTTAAAAATTCAGATAAAAATATAATGCAATTATACTCTTTAAGGACCCTTCAGTAGTTGGTGGCATTTGAAGTCTGACTACTTGTTTCATATTTTCTCTTTGTGCCCGGCGTTTTCTTCTGCAAAATTAATTTACCTTTCTGTTTTTAATTTAGTGTCACCTCCAGCTGAGAAACATTTGACTTAAAAAAAAAAAAGACTTTGGGGGAGAGCCCTCTGTGTTACTAATAAAGCATATTTAATAGAAAATGGAAGTTAAAAGAGGCTTCAGTGGATGAAAGTAAATTGAATTCCATAGCTGACTGACAATTTATATTGTTAAATGGGCGGGATATTGAAATGAAAATTCACTGTTAGGAAATAAGAGGTTTTAGATCTGTTCAGCAGAGCTGATTGTTGGTTATTTTTTCATGTTCCAGGGGCCCTTAGAAGCCTCTCTAAAACTCTTCAACTCACTGGACTAAGCTGTGTTACAAATATGTAATGCAAGCTTCTTTCCTGAAGAGGTGCCTCACAAACTAAAGTGTACAAAGGAAGTCTATGATGAATTTTTGCTCAAATTCAGAGTAATGTAGGAGTAAGGCTGTGCCAAATAGAAGTCTATTTCAGTTTAGGGATATGTAAAAATTATCCCTTCAAAACAGGTAATCTTAAAAACCTTGGTTTTCGGTTTGTATGGGTAGTCTTTGACTTAACGATTGGTCACTTAGTGAATGTTTAAAGTTATAACAGACCTGTTGATGATCAACTTTTTGTGCAGCAGCAACCACAGTCTCCCAGAAACTGACTGTTCAGAGATGTGTACTGTTTTCCTTCACCATAAATCTCCCATTTAAGAAGGGTCCACAAGTTCTCAATAGGGTTTACATCAGATGAGAAAGGGGGCATGTCATTACTCTTTCATCTTTAAGGCCTTTACTGGCTAACCATGCAGTAGAGTACTTTGATGCATGCAATGGAGCATTGTCCTGCACAAAAACCATGGTCTTCTTGAAAGATGCAGACTTTTTCATGTACCACTGCTTGAAGAAAGGAATTGATTTTGAGTCCATCTTCAACCCCAAAAGGTCCAACTAGCTCATCTTTCATAATACCAGGCCATACCACTATCCCACTTCCACCTTGCTGGGGTCTGAGTCAAAGTGGAGCTCTGTGCCTGTTACTGATCCAGCCATGGGCCCATCCATTTGGTCCATCAAGAGTCACTCTCATCTCATCAGTCCATAAAACCTTTGAAAAATCTGTCTTCAGATATTTCTTGAACCAGTCTTGCCATTTCAACTTATGTGTCTTGTTCAGTGGTGGTGTCAGGATTCCAACAATTGCTCTAATTTAATCACGATTCTCAAGCCAATCTTCAAAAGACTTCAAAGGATTTATTGGAGACGACATACTGGCACTGCCCTTTATGAAGCCAACTCTGGCATACGTAATTTACAATCACCTGTGACCCTGTTTTCCCCCTCCCCCCTGGGTGTCTCATAAACCAGATTCTCCAATTGAGCATGTTCACGGGCTGGGTGTCATCAGTCATATTCTCCAATTAAATATAATCAGGGGCAAAAGCTGTGGTACTTCTATTACAATCTTTTAAAGATAAGAGTTGGAATGTACTTTCGCTTTCAAACTGCTGCACTGCTCTTCTGGATATCCTTCCCCCACCCTTTTTTATGGCAACTACTAAAACAGGCGTAGGAATGTTTCATGAGTTGACAGGTGGTTAGATTTCAGCCTTCCTTACTTTGGCCATCAGTCTTTGAACACTGAACACCATGTACTTCTGGGCACTCCAGGTATGTTGCAGTTCTGAAATTTGACAGCACTGGAGGATAATGGGTTCCTGGTAGCTTCATGTTTGATTCTTCTCAAATCTTTGGCAGTTAAGGTGCATCTTTTTTTTTAACACGTAATGACCCTGTTAAATATTTGCAACAAAATGCATGTGATATTTGTGATCACACCCCAATATCTTACCAATTTCAAGAGTGCTACATCCTTCTGAAAGACTTTTTACAATCTTTAAGTTAAATCAGTTAAATCTCTTTCTTTAGCCCATTTTGCCTAAGGAAAAGAAGCTGCCTAATAATTATGCACACCTTGATACAGGGTGTTGATCTCCTTAGAGCACACCTTCCCACATTACACAAATACACATCACCTGATCAGCTTATATCCATTAAGCATTTCAGTTTATACAGCTTGGAGGTGGAAAATATGCATACAAAGGATAATATGGTCAAAATACTCACTTGCCTAATAATTGTACACATGGTGTGGGTGATGCTTGTAAAAAGCTACAATGTTCCATGCCAACATTGTGCAAGGGACAATGTCATAATTGCATCATGGCATCTGCATTTGTGTGATGATGGCGATAATGTCATGGTGCAGAGGTGATCGTTTATTCCACACTTCACTTCTCTTATAGACCCTATGAATATAGCTTTGGCCTTTATAACCAGCCATCATTTCTGACAGTGCTAGTGGAGTTCTGCTTTCTGATAATTTTTAGTAAGGGTTTTTTTTCCCCTTTCTTTTTTCTCTTAAAAAAATAACAATATTCTGGAGCTGTTGGCACTGAATTGAAAGATTTATACTTTGTTTCATATAAAAATAACTCAATGTATTTTATTGTCTATGGTTTGCCTTTTAACAATGAGCATAAATTGTATAAATTCAGTAAATTTTGTTGTCTATTTATTGATGTTATCTTTTCTGAAAATATACTTTTGTTTTAAATTAATAAACATTTAAGAAGGGAAAATAAAAATCCATTTAAAACCAAATATAAACTCTAAACTAGATTAATTTTTTTCAATGGATTGTAAAATATGGAAAATTCAACTATATTATTCTTTCATGCCACCAGTTGTAAAGTTGTGGGTTTATCCTGCTTTTCTTTAGTGAAAGAAAAAGAAGAAAAAAAGAGTAGATTAGTGATTTCCTTGTCTTTTCTTCAAAAGAATCAGCTGGTCTCTACTTCAGCAGTTCAAATCCCAGCACTGTGTGACGGAGTGAGCTCCCCTCACTTGCCTTAGTTTCTGCCTACCTAGCAGTTTGAAAGCATGCTATATGTAAGTAGATAAATAGGGACCACTTCTGTGCTGACCCTGCCCAAATTCAATGCTGCGAGGTGATATCGGTGGTGAGAGAAGGCCACGGATGATGCTACAGGATGCTGCTTGTCTTTCTAGTACAGAGCTAGTTCGCCTCCTCTGCTGCACCATGGATAATCATGTCAGCATGAACTACATGGACTAGCACTCTTCGGCAACGAAATAACTACTATATACTAACATTGTTCTCTTCTCACAAGACCCAGAAGAACTACAAAGACACAAAGAGCTGCACAATTTGACTTAAAAATAAACCTGAAAATGAGCCAGGTTATGTTTAACAAATTCACCAAAGGAAGAAATATATATATATATATAGAAGAACTGGACATAGCTGACCACTACATATACCTTGGCCAACAGAAGGTGATACAATAAAGGAAATTGAATGGTGTGTTAAATGTGGTTGGCAGACATTCAGCAAGCTTAGTATAATTTTCAAGAACAACTTCCTCCTATGCCAGAAGAGAAAACTTTTCAATCAGTGTGTACTACCTGCGCTAACATATGCCAGTGAAACGTGGACAATAACCTCACAGTCAGTGGCACGAAGATCCAAGGAAAGATACATGCTCGGCATCATAAGACAAGATAGAAAGACTTGCAAATGGATTAGAGAACAAATGGAAGTATACAATATCATCAAGAGAGTAAAAGAATTGAAATGGAAATGGGCTGATCACATAGCAAGAAGAACTGATGGCAGATGGACAAAGGCAGTTATAGAATGGATCCCATTTGATAAAAAGAATCCATGAAAGAGACCTAAAGCAAGATGGATCAATGGCATCAGCAAATATGCTCAGGACCGTATTGGTTGGAAACATGCAGAAGAGGCCTTCATCTTAATGGCTAAAATGATGATGATGATGATGATGATGATGATGATGATGATGATGACAACGACAACAACTAACATGGTAGTTTCCTGGATAATTGTAACATCGCAATTCACTAAATAAATAAACCTTACAGGCTTGCTGTTGTAGAGAGAAAATGAAAATGAACCCTTCTTGTAAACTTGTAAAGAGTCTTGAACTCTTAGAGCAATAATGGGATATCAGTCTAATTCTTTTTCTGGAATCCCCAGATGGTGCCTAATTTTGAACTTACTTTTTCAATATCATATTTAATTCTATCAGAACTTCAGATATCTCAATACCATCTCTTTCTCTCTCCCTGATTTACATAGCCATTATAGAGCCATTGATTGAGATGGGCAGCTATAGAAATTGAATGGATGAAGGACTGAATGAACAAATAAATAAATGACAGATACTGGGAAGGCATGAGGTGCTATTGCAAATAGAAAGAAAAACAGAAAGAAAAATAAAACCATTTCAAAATTTCCTGGCATCTTCCAAAATTATCCCTGCCTCCATTAACAAACAAGTGTATTGGATTCCAGCCTCCAACTCAATCTTTCATGTCCCTTATTATTTATTTTAGCTTTCTTATTATTTAAGCATCTACTCATTTCTTATTCAGAACACCAGAAGCGCAGCCTCAGTATTTACAAATTTTTAGTCCACTGCTGTCCATTTGACCTGTCCAGATGAAATATGGAGATATGAATAAAGTTAGGTGAATTTTTTTCCCCTTTTTCCTGAGAACATTCATTTAACACCTCTCCTACTTTCTGGAATTTCTTGTCTAGCACCGTTGGGCCACATAGGGAATTTCCTTGACACTCCCTATTTTTTAAAGATTATTTTAATTTGAAATCCATTCAAAAGGAAGACGACATGTTGCAAAGTCAAATGAACTAGAATAATATTGTTTTCATTAATAGTTTCGATTCTCCATTTTCCATACAATCACTGTTAGACAATAAATAGTATAATAAATAATATTGTGTTGTGTAATAGATGTGGATATATGCATATTCATTGATTCATTCATTCTGTCATAGTTATGTAGTGTATATTGGAAGTGGTAACCCTTTGAGAACTGTATGCAATAAAATTTGATTTTAATGTATGCTAAATAGTATACATTTAAAATGACAATAAAGTTACTCTAAGTCTAAGTTTAAGTTCTAAGTATCTTAACCCAGTTCTGAGTACAGAGAAAACTCAGATAGAAATATCAATTTGGTTTCAAGTAGATGGATATTCTGTGAATATCCATGATCACTGAGTGCCAGTATGATATAGTGATTAAGGAAGGGGTGGGATTCTACAGGTTCGCACCTATTCGCTGGAACCGGTTGTTAACATTCTAAGCAGTTTGGAGAACCAGTTGTTAGAAGAAATTATTGGCCTAATCCTGTAAGAAAGGCAGGAAGGAAACTGGTGTTGCTTACAGAAACTGCCTCTCCATTAACCCTTATTACATTCTTGGCAGGACTAGACTTTCTGTCTCTGGAATGTCTCTGGAGTTTTTTTCCCCTCCTTTGCTGGTACTTTGCTTGTGTGGAGTGACCGTTCAAAGTTACAATGGCACTGAAAAAGTGACTTATGACCATTTTGAACACTTACAACTGTTGCAGCATCCCCACAGTCATGAGAGGCCAGGAGATGAGATATTGAGTTGGCCACATCCAATCAATAACATGACCACCAAGCCATGACCACCCAGTCACATGAACACCAAGCCACACCCACCACCTAAGCCATGCCCACAGAACCGGTTGTTAAAAAATTTGAATCCCACCCCTGGGTTAAGGCAACAGTCTAGAAACTGGGTTCCAGTCCTGTGTTAGCCATAATGTCAGCTGGACTTTTTATGTGACAGTGACAAAAAACACATCTAAAATACTTTTTAAAGAAAACTGCAAAGACATATCCATGTTCACTAGGTTAACCATTTTACATTTTTTTTTAATGGAAACCATGTTTTTTGAGTACCAAAATATGCTTTCAAAATACCTTTAGAATTTCAAAAGATTTAGGATGTTCTGTTCTTCAAAATGCTCAGGTTATGGTGCCAGCAACATAGATCCTCGCCAATAGGATGTGTCCTAGGTTCTTTCTATTCATCGGTACCGATAAATAAATGGCAAGTTAAATAAAGTCAGAACTTTAGGCAACACAGAGCCACAGTTGAGGTAATGCTGACACTTGTACACTAAGCCTTTCCCTTTGCAAGTATGTTAACTTCAAGCATGTCATAAAAGCACATTCATATTCATACACATAATGTCACTTCCACAACATTCTGCAAGTGATAGCTTAGATTAGAACATTTTGGATTTCACTTGAAAGATAACAAACCAAGTTGTTCTAAGTTTCTTGCTATCTTGATCCCAATCATTTGGGAACATGGTGGACTCAGTGTCATGAGAGCATATATTTGAGATCATAATATCAACCGATGAAAATGAATATTCGTAATTCATCAGGATGCAGTTGCTTTCATACATACAGTGCTTCTTTTCCATTCACAGAAATGGAGAAGCAAAAGGAAGCTGCTAGTATTGTTAAGGATGTCACCCAATTTGAAGTTGTTTTACCAGCAATAAGTCCTGTATTTTTTACATGGTTGTATTTACAGTGTAAATCAAAACATAGTGAGAAGTTTAAATGATAGCACATTAAGAAAAACAACCGGAACTGATTATTTTCCAGTTAAGTCCAGTGTTAAATACCCATATAATATTTATTTTGCATGATTACAAATGATATACTCGTTTGTTTTGTTTAATCAAGGCAGGTTTACAAGTTCACTGTTGCCTTTCCTAGATTAATCTGTGGAATGATGCAGTTGTACCATAAGCATGTTTAAGAAAGATAGTTGGAAGAATAAAAAATCTGTGAAGTTGATAGAGATTTCAGCACCAGAGGGAGCCACTTGCATACATCTTGTTAGAATTTATTTATTTATTTTGAGTAAATAACTTGTAAACAATAAACAACAAACTATTACATAGGACTTTCTTTATGCTTTGTTTCTAAGTCTAAATTTGGTGGCAAAGAAGCTGAATACTTAATATTTCAGTAGGCAAATAATGGTAATTAAATAGAAGAGGACTTAGACTCCTGAACCTAGTTACTGCAGTTATTGTTTTATATCAGGCACAAGCAAGGCAGCATTTTAATTTGTTTAAAAAAAACAGTGCGGGAAGAACCCCTTTGTGTTTTAAGATGACCTAACCTCTATTAGAAGAGATGTGCTATCTACTAAAATCAAAATCAATAAAGGTCCTAAATATATGTGGCACAAATATGATAAAAAAGCATTGTAACATATATAGCTGACTGGCTTTAAGAGTGATAAAGAGTCAAATGCATCTTTAGGAAATGTTATGTAGCAAAAAAAAAACAAGTAATGAAATTTGTCTAGGATCGTGTTCTCTAATCTGCAGATAGAAGATTGGATGTTGGAGTTGCTGTATCTTACAGTATCTTACCTGTTTAAAAAAAAAAAACACCTTTCACGTAGCAAAACAGATACAGGATTCTTTGTTTATGGAATACTATTTTCCTGTCCATAAGCAAATTTTTTCTGTGCACACAACTACAGTCCAAGCCAGGTTTTTACTTTTGCTTGTTAAAATTGTCCTTTATAGATTTGGAATAGGGAGAGAAAAAACGTGGTGGAACATCAAGTTTTGGTCTGAGTGATAGTACTGAGAAAAAAAAAAAACAGAAGCAAGCAACTCCACACCAGTCTTCTATGTGTTACAACAGGGGTATCAAACTTGATTTCATTGTGTGTGTTGTTCCCCCGGTTCTGTTTTTGCTCTCTGGGGGGATGCAGGAGGCCATCAAGGCCAAAAACGGGGCTCCATTTTTGCTGGCAGGCTGGTTCTTCATTATTTTCAGGGCAACCACATGGGCCAGATTTAAGCACCAAAATAAAATGGGCATGGAGGAATTTGTAGCATGGAGAAAAATCCTAGGGAGTGTGGTGGGTGGATATGTCTACTGTAGCAGCCTAGAGTAGTGAGTAGAGATTGGGAAGTCATCAAGTCCATGATATTTATTTATTTATTTATTTATTTATTTATTTATTTGTCAATTGCTTACAAGATAATAGGTATAAGTAAAAACATGAACACATGGATACATATAAGAAAAATAATATATATATATAAAAGAAACAATAGGACAGGGATGGTAGGCACATTGGTGTGCTTATGCACACCCCCTACAGACCTCTTAGGAAAGGGGTGAGGTCAATAGTAGACAGTCTAAGGTTAAAGTTTTTGGGGTTTGGGGAAAAAACCACAGAGTCAGGTAGAGTATTCCAGACATTGACCACTCTGTTGCTGAAGTCGTATTTCCTGCAATCAAGTTTGGTGCAATTAACCTTGAGTTTGTATCTATTGTTGGTCTTGTGCTGTTATGGTATTCATTCACTGGTAGGACATTGCAATGTATGATTTTATATACTATACTTAGATCGTTCTAGGTTTTCTAGGTCTAGAATTTCAAATCTGGTGGCATAAGGTATTCTGCAACGAGTAGAGAAGTGGAGAACTCTTCTTGTGAAATATTTTTGGACTTTCTCAACTGTGTTAATATCAGATAGGTAATGTGGGTTCCAGACTGATGAGCTGTATTCGAGTATTGGTCTAGCAAATGTTTTATATGCTCTAGTTATTAGTGTAATATTACTAGAGAAAAAGCTACATAAGAATAGGTTAACAACTCTTAACGCCTTTTTGGCTATGTAGTTACAGCGGACTCTAGCACTTAGGTCATTTGAGATGAGTACTTCAAGATCCTTGACAGAGTTTGGATCATCAACAAGGTCTTGACTATTCAGCCTGTATTTTATTTTCTGATTTTTTTTTTGCCAATATGTAGGACAGAGCATTTATTTGTTGAGATTTGAAGTTGCCATTTGTTTGACCATTCTGATACATAGTCAAGGTCTTTTGGGAGGGTAGTAGTATTGTCTGTGGTGTTGAATAGCTTTTCATCATCAGCGAAGAGAACACAGTTGCTCTTGATATGATCACAGAGGTCATTTATGTAGAGTATGAAAAGAGTTGGTCCTAGAACACTGTCTTGGGGGAGACCACTGTTGACAGGTACAGAATTTGATAGGACGCTCCCAATTTTGACCATTTGTTGTCTGTTTGACAGGAATGCTTCTATCCAGTTATGTAGGTGTCCAGAGATACTGCAAGATTTTAGTTTTAGTAGTAGTTTGTCGTGTACCACTGAATCAAAGGCTTTACAGAAGTCTATCTAGATTGCATCTATTGCTTTGCCCTGATCAAGTTGTGTAGTCCATATGTTTTTGCAGTGTAAGAGTTGCAGATTACATGAGAGTTTTTTCCTAAAACCAAATTGTTTATTAGAGAGTAGTTTGTTTGTTCCTAAGTGGAGGATGATGGATTCGTTAATAATTGACTCCATGACATTACAGGTGACACAGCATAAACAGATTGGTCTGTACTTTTCAACTAGGCTGGGGTCTCCCTTTTTGAAGATGGGGATGACTGTGGCTTGTGACCATAGTTTTGGCAAGGATCTGGTCCTGAAAGATTTTTCAAAGATTATGCTTAGAGGTTCGGCTATGGCAGTGGGTAGCTTTTTTAAGAAGTAGGCACATATTCCATCTGGTCCAATAGATAGAGATGGTTTTAGATTGCGTAGTGTTTTTTCAACATTGTCCTCTGTAAAATCGATATGTATTAGATCCTCGTAGTTGTCTGTGGTTCGACTAGGAAATACTGGGGTTGATCCATTGCTGTTTACAAATACTGAGCCAAAGAATGTGTTAAAGAGGTTGGCTTTAATAATGTCATCATTGCAGTCTTTATCATTAGGTCCTTTTAGGGGTGGGATGGACCTTGAGTCTTTTAGTTTGTTGTTTACAAAATTGTAGAAAGCGCGGGTGGAATTGGTGTGTAGAAGGTTTTCTTTTTGTTTAATATGATAATTGGTGCATTCAGTTTTTATCTGGTGGCATAAATGTTTGTATCGGCTTTTAAAATTGGCAACGTGACCAGATTTGTTTTCCCGCTAAAGTGATTTCTTTTTGGATTGCAGCTTCCTTATTGTTTTGGGTAATTTGTTTTTTCTGGTTTTGGGAGTTGTTAATGGTACATATAGTTTGATGACTGTTTTGACTTCAAGTAAAAATATGATATAAGCATGTGGGCAGGATGCTGCCCATGTTAGTAGTATATTTAGCTTGTTTGCATTTCAATGTCATAATCAGGGGCTTTGTAACATAGTAAGAACCGAAATGTGATATTTAAGGACAGTTCACAGATGATGTTCAAGATACAAGATTCTTGAGTTGTTTTCCCCTTTAGGATTTTCATCCATGGAATCTTTCCCAAGATCTGTCTGAGTTTATTGAAATCAGCTCTTTTAAAATTCAAGACTCTGGTGTCATTATGTTCTGCTGCTTGTGTTTGTGTTATGTTGAATTCTAGTATGACATGGTCACTCTCACCCAAGGTTCCTGCAGTTTCAACTCCCTCTATCACTTCTCTGTTTTGTAAGAATTAAGTCCAGTATGGCTGTCCCTCTAGTTTCACCCTCTACCTTTTGGACAACAAAATTGTCAGCTAGGTTGGTTAGGAACTTATTTGATTTCTCACTAGGTGCAGAATTAGTTTTCCAATTGATATCAAGATAATTGAAGTCTCCCATTACTATTGTTGTATATTTCCTGCATATGTTTGTTAGTTGGTTGGCAAAAAGGACATCTATATTTTCTGCTTGATTGGGTGGCCTATAATATACATAATTTCTTTTATATTGACCCATATGCATTCTAGGAGATTTTCATCTTTGGTTTCATGCATTTCTGTAGCAATATAGTGGTCCTTTACATACAGTGCAACTCCACCTCCTCTTTTATGGGATCTGGTTTTTTTGAATAGTTTGTACCCTTCTACCAGTATGTTCCAATCATGGGTTTCATTCCACCAAGTTTATGTTATTCCAACTATATCATATTTACCTTCATGTATTCGTAGTTCGAGTTCACCTTGTTTGTTCCCCAGACTTTGTGCATTTGTATATAGGCACTTGAGATCTTTATGTCTGACACTGTGTTTACTTTCTACATAACCTGTGTTGTGCCTGCCTGCCCCTACTTTCTTGCCACCTGTTTGATTAGTGCACATGGTATGGCACTCACTATTAAATGCTTGGTTTTTGTTGGCATCAAGGTTGATAATCATACCTGCACAAACATCTATTTTTCATGCACTGGTATCCTTATTAGTTTTAGGTTGCTGGAGACAGAAATGTTCTGAATCTATTAATTCTCTGTCCCTGCAGTTCAGTTTAAATGTTTATCCAGGAAATTTGTGAGTTTAATGCCAAGTAACTCAGTCCCCGAAAAATAAAAAACTTATTAAAAACATTGTCACTGAGATGTTGTAGAATCACTCCTTCAGCAAAACTTGTGTTGGGATTAGCAGCTGAGTAGCTGAGGATGTCTTTGCAGTGGGTTGAGGATGAGATGAAGGTAAGGTCATGACAATATGTCCTTTAAAACAGGGGTCACCAACCTTTTGTACCTCAGGGACCACCAGACTCATAATTTTAAATCCTGTGGACCAGGGACCCTGGTAAAATCCCCCCAAAAGTCTGCAGGAAAACACCCCACCCCATTTTCCTACAGATCGGTCATTCTTTATTTGGGATCACAGGATACCGCCTCCAGCTCTGTTCTCTGTGGGGTGGGGAATTGAGAGAGAGAGAGAGAGACTTTTGGCTTCATGCAAGGAAAACAGCAGAAGCAGCAGAAATCTTTTTTTTCTCTCCCCCAAACTCCACCAGAATTGAGTCTTTGCCAGTGTAGCCTCTTGGAGCAGGATGCCTTGCAGGGTCCCAAAGACTCATTTCTGGTGGAGTTTGGGGGAAAGAAAGAAAGACTTTAGCTGCTTTCCTTGTGTGTGGCCAAAAGGAGAAGAAGGAAAAAGCAGAAAGAAGCAGCCCAGTGGCCAGGCCAGGTGCATGGGGCGAGTGGGACAAGTTCCTCCCCTCCACCCTTTCCCTCCTCCCCTTACTACCTCATGTTGTTCGCAATGCAAGCAACACAAGCCTTGTGTTGCCACAGGCCATATGGGTGGCGCAGCCTTGTGTTCCTGTGCAGCCTGGGTTAAATGCTTTGGAGGATGCTTTGGGAGTAACATTTGTCTGCGGACTACCAAAATTTTCTCATGGACTGCCAGTGGTCCCTAGCCCACTGGTTGGCGACCACTGCTTAAAAATGCTTAGTAGGGGGATCTTCATGATGCAGTTAGCAGGATGTGAGGATGGGCCCTTAAAAGGGGACTGGCCACATTCACAGAAGATCAGGCCAGTCTTGATGCTTGTTTGTTGCAAGCAGCCAACCTTAAATACCAATTAATACATAATAATAGTAGAGTACAATATCAGTTCTCATCTATGGTTGAGGGTTAGCTAAATCTGTGAGATTGGCCATTGTGTCACTTAGAATAAGGGTTTAAGTGGGTTTTATTTTAATTCAGCTCTTTGATTTGATTGAGTTCTTAAGTCAATAGAGTTTTAGAATAGGAAGGAGACTTAAATTAACTGAGGTTTAGCATTACATTTATTGTGATTTAAATGTAGCTTCCTTCTAAAAACATGGCTACAATTAACTGAGTTTTCCAGCATTGGGCATTGACTAATCTGAAAATGATATAAAAGTTTCCAACTCCTTCCTAGCCCACTGGAGATGGGCTAGGAAGGGGAAATATGGTAAAACATGGTTTAGTGATACCTTTAGATAACCTTATTTCTAGAAACATTTCCCTTTAAGTTTCTCTGCTGGAGATGCTAATCAATTCACACTATTCAGGAAGACTTCTGTAGCATTTACTGGTTTAATTGCTTTTCAGTGTTTCCAAACCAATGTCAACATAAGGAGAGGGGTCAGCTGCAAATTGAGTTGAAGGAATTTTAGCAGAAGTAAGCTATTTGTACTTTGCCTTAAATCAGAAAGACTGCATTACACCCACTGTATTCTAGGAAGATACAAAATGGACTTTCCAGTTACTAGGTTGGAACAGTGATGGCAAACCTATGAAGCACATGTCAAAAGTTACACCCCATTATGCATTGGGTGACATATGAGTTTTTACCTATACCTAACAAAAACTATTCTTGAAAGCATGCCCTATTCTCACACAATTTTTGGAGGCTGTGGAGGCCACATGAGAATAGAGTATGTTCTTGTGCAGCCTTTGGACTCTCCAAAAATGAGTTTGTTTTACTTGTATTTTGTTTTTGTAATTATTTGGCATTTCTTTATATAAAATACAAAGCACTATGCATGATTAAACTGCTTTTTTAAAAAAAAATGAATTTGCAAAGAATTGTTTCTCTTTTGTTCTGGAGCAGTCATGATAAAACACAGAATGACAGAGTTGGAAGGGACCTTGGAGGTCTTCTAGTCCAACCCCCTGCTAAAGCAGAAGACCCTATACCATTCCAGAGAAGAGGCTGTCCAGTCTCTTCTTAAAAACTTCCAGTGATGGGGTACCCACAACTAATGAAGGCAAGGCACTTTACTGGTTGATTGTTCTCACTGTTAGGAAATTTCTCCTTAGGTCTAGGTTGCTTCTGTCCTTGATTGGTTTCCATCCATTGTTTTTTGTCTTGCCTTCCGGTGCTTTGTAAAATAGATTTGACCCCCTCTTCTTTGTGGTAGCCCCTCAAACATTGGAACACTGTTATCATGTCTCCCCTAGTCCTTCTGGTGACACTCCAGCTGAGTAAAGTTAGGCCTTTTGCAAATTTTTGACACAATGAGCCCAAATTTATTTTTATTACTTTATTTGTTTATTTTGTCAAAAACTTACAATACAAGAGAAATAAGAATAAACATAAATTTAAATATAAGAAATAGGAACTAAAATTGGGGACAATAGGACAGGGACACTAGGCATGCTTGTGCACTTACGCACGCCCCTTACAGACCTCTTAGGAATGGGGTGAGGTCAATAGAGGTTAGTTTGAGGGTAAAGGAGTGGGGGTTTGAGCAGGTGACAACAGAATTAGGTAGTGAGTTCCAGACATTGACCACTCTGTTGCCAAAATCGTACTTCCTGCAATCAAGTTTGGAGTGGTTTACATTAAGTTTATATCTGTTGTGTGCTCTTGTGTTGTTGTGGTTAAAGCTGAAATATTCATTAACTGGTAAGATGTTGCAACATATGATTTTATGTACTATGCTTAAGTCCAATCTTAGCCGGCATAGTTCAAAGTTGTCTAAGCCTAGAATCTCAAGTCTGGTGGTGTAGGGTATTCTGTTGTGAACAGAGGAATGTAGTACTCTTCTGGTAAAATACTTCTAGACTCACTCAATTGTATTTATGTCTGTGGATTCCAGACAGCAGTGCTGAATTCAAGTATTGGTCTAGCAAAGTTTTTGAATGCCCTAGTTTGCAAATTAGTATTACCAGAGGAAAAGCTTCGTAAAATTAAATTTACAACTCTTAAAGCCTTTTTGGCAATCCTGTTTCAGTGAGCTTTGGCGCTTAGGTCATTTGATATGAGAACTCCAAGGTCCTTGACAGAGTGAGGGTCATCAACAAGGGTATATCCACCTAGCTTGTATTTGGTATATAGATTTCACCATTGCTGAATTAGTCTTTCACAACTGAAGATTTCTGCATGTAAATAAACTACAGTTGCAATAGTCAACTTTCCTATAATGGCAGTTAATAATCCTTGATGGGAATTGCTCCTTCGAGGCTTGGTTCTATCATTTGATGCTCTTCCTTCTAGCACTCATTCACCTGAAAATTCCTTTTCAAAGCAAATAGATGAGGCATTTTATTTGAGGATTGGGGTGTTTGATCTTCCTCACCTGAATTATGCAGTTTTAGATGCAGTTATGTTGCGACCTAATATAGCTGTGCTGTCAATGTTCACTCTATTTATAGAGGACATGGACAGAATTTCTATGTATGGTCTTCTCTTTGCTTTTCTCTCTTCTAACCCTTTACTATTCGTCCGTTCAATAGCATAACTGATGCCTAGCTTAAATAATCCAGCATTCTTCAAGCATCCTGGTTATGCTATTTTTGGTAAGAGAAATCACAATAGCATAATTTATTTTCTGCAGCAAGGTTGGAAATGGGCAGACATGCTTGCCAGTTCCATATATTTGGGATAAATCAAGTATGAAATGTATTGCTTCCCCAAGTTATCCAAGTAGCGCTGCCAGATGTCAGTAAATGGGGTTGCAATCCTGTATCTGCTTACCAAGGATGGGACTATTTAACTAGCTCCATAATTATTTCTATTCTATTTCTTATAAAATAGAATAACAGAGTTGGAAGGGAGCATTGAGGTCTTCTAGCCCAACTCTCTGCTTAGGCAGGAAACCCTATGCCATTTCAGACAAATGGTTATCCAATCTCTTCTTAAAAACTTCCAGTACTGCAGCATTTACAACTTCTGCAGGCAAGTTGTTCCACTGATGAATTGTTCTAACTGTCAGGAAATTTCTCCTTAGTTCTAAGTTGCTTCTCTCCTTGATTGGTTTCCACCATGCTTCTTGTCCCCTGCTCAGGTGCTTTGGAGAATAATCTGACTCCCTCTTCTTTGTGGCAGCCCTTGAGATATTGGAACACTGCTATCATGTCTCCCCTAGTCCTTCTTTTCATTAGACTAGACATACTCAATTCCAGCAACTATTTTTTATGTTTTAGCCTGCAGCCCCCTAATCATCTTTGTTGCTCTTCTCTGCACTCTTTCTAGAGTCTCAACATCTTTTTATGTCATGGCAACCCAAACTGGATTATTATTTTTTATTTGACTTGTTTTTAATATTTAAAATGGCAAACTCTTGAACTGCCAAAAAAAAAAAAGGTAATGTAACATCTCTAATTTGACCTATATCAGTACCCACTCTGTAATTTATTCCATTTGTATATTAATCTACTCAAATCAAAGAAACTTCACGAGTTGAGTGCAGCAGATGAAAAAAATAGTGTTTAAAAATATATACAGTATATTTAATAGAATAACAGAATAGCAGGAAGCAAGGGGGGGATTCTATCTGGTTGGACCAGTTCTATAGAACTGGTTGTTACAATTCTGCACAGTTCGGAGAACCAGCAAATCGTGCCATTGGCTGGCCCCTCCCCTCCCCACCCACTCAATCATTACTTGGCATGCACACCATCAAACTTGCCTACGTTTAGTAAGTTTCTATTTTTCCTTTTTTCCCCCCCGACCATCAGCTGTTCTGCTGTGCCGGGAAATTTAGATTAGCTAGAAAGCAGGAAATCATTGGGTTTCTTGCTTTCTAGCTAACTTAAAAGCAGAGCTGAACCTTCCTTAGGACTGAAGCTTCTATTTTTCAGTGCAGACTCTGGTAGCAGATTGCAGAAAGATCTCTGAGTGAATCTGTGATTTTGTGAGCAACTCAATCTGCCTGCCTGCTTTGCCTGATTTGGGGTAAAAGTTGCTCTTTTTTAATAAAAAAAATCAATATTTACATACATGATGTGTTGTAAGTTAATTTTGTGAGTTTGCTTGCTAGCAAATTTTATGTGACAGACTCAGGTAGCAGATTGCAGAAAGATAGATCTCTGAGTGAACCTATGATTCTGCAAGCAACTCAATCTGCCTGCCTACTTTGCCTGATTTGGGGTAAAAGTTCCTTTTTTAAATAAAAAATTCAATATTTACATAAATATTTATAATATTTACATACAAGCCATGCCTACCCAGTCACATGACCACCAAGCTTTGCCCACAAATTTGGCCATGCCCACAAAACTGGTTGTTAAAAAATTTGGATCCTACCCCTGGCAGGAAGGGACTTTGGAGGTCTTCTAGTCTAACTCCTTGCTCATGCAGGAGACCCTATTCCATTTCAGACAAATGATTGTCCAATCTCTCCTTCAAAACCTCCAATGTTAGAGCACCCACAACTTCTGGAGGCAAGTTGTTCCACTGATTATTTGTTTTAACTGTCAGGAAATTTCTCTTTAGTTATAGGTTGGTTCTTTCTTTTCAATAACCTTTCAATAATATGCACCATATTTCTTCTCTCCTTGATTAGTTTCCATCCATTGTTTGTTGTCCTGCCCTCTGCTGCTTTGGAGAATAGCTTGGCCCATTCTTCTTTGTGGCAACCCCTGAGATATTGGAACACTGCTATCATGTCATCCCAGTCATTTTTTGTATTAAACTAGACATACCAGTTCCAGCAACGATTCTTTATATGTTTATACACATGTTCTTATTTATGTATATACACACAAACACACATGCACACATATGCTAAAATCTATAAATAAAAACCAATTGTATTTAATACTCCACATTGCTATTTTCCGGTCACCATTAAAACTTGGGATACTTTTTGAGATAAAGCTGATTACTTTATTTAAAGTTTAAACTTTAAATTTTATTGCTTTTTAAAGAGAAAGCAAGCTAAACATAAACATTATAATTGTGGAGACGCATACATTATTAAAGAGAAGAGGAAAATCAGAACACATTAAAAAGTGCGAATCATACTATGCCTTTCTTGTCATACTTTTTCACTTTTTTTTGTTAAAGCAATTTTTATGGCTCAATTGAAACTTAAAAAGATAAATAGAATTTATCACCTGTGCTTTCAATGCATTACTCATACTGCTTTAATTTAAAATCAAGGTTATCCATTCTTATACGACCACTGCAGCTGGGAACATGGTTTAAGAATCAGTGCTGAAATTGTTCCATTCCATTCTGCAGAATATGCTAGCAAGTCTTTACTCTTTTGGCAGTGTCCATACTACCAAATCAACTATTTTGTGTGCAGGTAGTCTTTGATGTATGATTACAATTGGGACCAGGATTTCCATTGCTAATCAAGACAGTTGTTAAGTGAGGCATGCCCAATTTTATGACATTTTTTGCCCCAGTTCAGAGGTGATATTCAACAGGTTCTGACCAGTTGTGGAGAACTGGTAGTGGAAATGTTTAGTAGTTTGGAGAACTGGCAAATACCACCTCTGACTGGAGATTTTACAGTATCCTTCCCTGTCACGCCCACCAAGCCATACCCACAGAACTGGTAGTAAAAAAAAAAAATTGAATCCCACCACTGTGCCCGTTGTTAAGTGAACCAGGCAGTGGTTAAGCAAATCTGGCCTCCTCCATTGACTTTGCTTGTTGGAAGCCATCTGGCAAGGTCACAAATAGTGATCACATAACTCTGGGAGGCTGCAACTGTTTTGTCTGAGAGTGTATGTGTGTATGTACATATACATGAAAAAGAAAGCTCAGGACCCTATAGGTTGGAAATATGAGGAATTCATCCTGCAGTGGATAGAAAATGGCTAAAATGATGATTTTATATGTATGTATGTATGTAGATGTATGTATGTATGTGCATGTATGCAGATGTGTATGTATATATAAGTGTGTGTGTGTGTTTGTTTGTGTATGTATACACACACACACACACACACACACACACACACACACATAAATACTGTATATGCACACACATACATACCCCAACTGTATATACAGCTCCTGAATTTTAATCACATGACTGTGGGAATGCTTCAACACATGTAAGTCTGAGGACAAGTTGTAAATGACTTTTTCAGTGCCATTGTAAATTCAAATGGTCACTAAAATGAATGGTTATAAATTGAGGATTGCTCATATTACTCCCCATATACACTTTCTCTGTATTCCCCACTCCTTGCCTAGTCAGAACCCAAATACTGGACGGATCACTCGGAGGCTGATTTTTTTTTTTTAGTAATACATTTGACTTCAGAATCTACACCTTGCTTAGGTTTATTTTCAGAACTATTATTTATTTATTTAGCATATGGCAATATTACATTAGTCCAGAGACCACAGTGTTAGTACAAAGTAGTTTTTAGCTGCTGCTGATTGCTAGTTCATTCAGATCACACCCATGTGCTATCCATCATGCAAAGTGTTAAGTTTGGGAAAAGAGAGGCTGAACCAGAGCATGAGTGCAACAATACTTTATTATAACAATAAAGGGCTGACCGTGCTTGCCAAGCCGGGAACTGGCTCGCAGCGATCAGCAACTGGTTGGACCCCGCAGCCTGCTTTTATAGCTGGCTGCTGGGGAGAACCAACCAATGAGTGAAGGGGAAGAACGCCCCCGCAAAGTGAATGGACCTGAGTGAGAACTCCTAGGGTTCTCAGAACATAACACCCCTTCCCCCAGATGCGAACACGCATAGTCTTTGAGGTAGGCAGGAGGTTTATGCTGGCGCCCGGAACGGCACAGTTCTGGAACGCTGTCTGTCCGTTCAGGGTCTGCCTGGGAAGGCAGAGCTGGTAAAGTGTCACCAACATGCCCCTCGGTTCGGGCAGGTCCGGGACTCGTAGGGTTGGTCACTGGGGACGTGCTCCCATAGACTGGATCGGACTGGTCAGCCGTCTGGGCGCCGCTGTCCGTGTTCGGGCTTTCTGGAATGGCTGCCGGTGTAAACTGGTCGCCGGGAAGGATGTGGATGTGGGGTTGATGTTGAGGCCTCCCTTCGTTTTGTAATTCTGGGTCTCTGCTAGCGAGGGTGCTGAGACGCCTACGCAGCTGGTCCAGGTGCCTTCTCCAGACACGACCGTCCTCCAGCCTGACTCGATACGACCTGGGTCCGGTGATGGCCACGATCTCGCCCGGGATCCACAGGGGGTCTCCAGCGAAGTTCCTCGCGAATACTGGCTCCTGTAAGATAAAATGTCTAACCCCCGATGTGGAAGCGAGGGGAGAGTCAGGGCAGTATTGTGGGTGCAGTCTGTCCAATACAGTCCTCAGGCGCCTGCCCATCAGGAGCTCAGCTGGGGACTTATTGGTGACTGAACATGGAGTTGAGTGCTGGCTCATCAGGAAGCGCGCGAGTTTGTGGTGCCAATCATCCCTGCTGAACCTCGCCAGGGCTTCTTTAGTGGTCCTGACGGCCCTTTCAGCCAATGCGTTACTGGCAGGATGAAATGGGGCTGTGAAAATGTGGCGGATACCCAGGTTGGCAGCAAAACGGCTGAACTCGGTTGATGCGAACTGTGGGCCATTATCGGAGACAATGGAGTCGGGTAGCCCGTGCGTTACAAACAGGCGAGTTAATACTTTGGTAATTGCTTGTGTGGTGGTCGTGGATAGCTGTGCTACGTCAATCCATTTAGAATAGGAGTCCACGACCACTAGGAACATTTTCCCATGCAAAGGGCCAGCCAGGTCGATGTGAATTCTGGACCACGGAGCGCTGGCGCTCTCCCATTTAGTAGGGGTGGCAATAGGAGGAGCTGGACGGGATTCCTGGCAGGGGTTGCAGGAGCTTACCCATCTTGCGATGTCCTCGTCGAGGCCCTGCCACCATACGTAGCTGCGTGCTAATGCCTTCATTCTAACGATGCCAGGGTGTCCCTCGTGCAATGCCTCCAGAACTCGGGTACGCAGGGAGGTCGGGATGACCACTCGAGTGCCCCACAGTAGACAGCCCTGCAAACTGGACAATTCCTGCATGCGGGTCTTGAAAGGTGTGAATTTGTTGTCAACATTACAACCCGGCCACCCCCTCCTCACCCAGTCGAGCACCTGGGCGAGCGTTTTGTCTGCCTTGGTTTTAGCAGCAATGTCAAGGGCAGTGATGGGGAGGTCCAGTTGGGTGACCTCAAAAATAGCGTGGACAGGAGCAGGGTCTTCAGCTGGAGCCGGCAAGGGACAGCGGCTGAGAGCGTCAGCGTGGGACAATGTTTTACCTGGGCGGTGTATGAGTCTGTAGGAGTAGGCTGCAAGGAAGAGGGTCCATCTCGTCATTCTAGGAGAAAGGACCTGAGGGGTCTGTTTGTCCCCAGCTAGTAGGCCCAGGAGGGGCTTGTGGTCCGTGACCAGCTCGAAAAAATGGCCAAAGAGAAACTCGTGAAATTTTTTCACTGCTGCAACAGCTGCTAGAGCTTCCTTATCGATCTGGCTGTAATTGCGCTCTGTTGTAGAGAGCGTCCTGGAGAAAAAAGCAATGGGAGCCTCGGCGCCATTGGGAGGCCTGTGACTTAATACTGCCCCGATTCCAAAGGGAGATGCGTCTGCTGCCAGCACTAATGGAAGGTTGGGGTCGAATTGAATAAGTACCGCCTCCGACGTGAGTATTGATTTGACAGCGTGAAAAGCAGCGTCTTCTTTGTGCCCCCAGTGCCAAGGTGATTTTTTATCCAGTAATCTGTGTAGGGGTTCAGCTACTGATGCTTTATGGGGCAAGAAGGAGGCGTAAAAGTTCAATAGCCCCAAGAAGGCCTGTAGTTCAGTTTTGGAGGTTGGAGTGGGTGCCTCGTGAATTGCCTTAACCTTGGACTCCAGGGGGTGAATGCCTGAGGCGTCAATTTTATAACCCAGAAAGTCCACCTGTCTAGTGGCAATGGCGCATTTTTCTTTTTTCAATTTGAGGCCATGCTGTCTGAACCTCTCTAACACTGCTCTGACTCTCTGGAAGAGTTGGGGTCTGTCCCTGGCCAAGACTAAGATGTCGTCGAAGTAGGGTACTACACCAGGGAGGCCCTGCAAAATCCGCTCCATGAGGGATTGAAAAATACCTGGGGCAACACTTACGCCAAATTGGAGACGCTTGCATCGGAAAGCACCCCTGTGAGTGACGATGGTCTGGAGTTCCGCTGTTTGGTTATCAACAGGGAACTGTTGATACGCTTGAGACATGTCCAATTTGGCAAAAATGCTGCCGGGTTCAAAAGTGTGTAATAAATGCTGAATGACGGGCACTGGGTAAGCACTGACTTGTAGAAACTTATTGATTGTGGTCTTGTAGTCCGAGCAAATTCTCAGGCTACCGTCTTTTTTGAGGGGTGTGACAATGGGCGTCTCCCATTTGGCGAAATCTGTTGGCTCAATGACCCCTTGTTTTAACAGTTTATCCAATTCCGCATCTAGTTTTGGCCGAATAGCGAATGGGACCCTCCGCGGTTTTAGTCTGATTGGGACTGCCTGGGGGTCGACTGAGAATGAGATAGGGGTACCGTTATAACACCCCAGCTCATCGCTGAATACATCTGAGTAATCAGCGAATAAGGAGTCAGTTTCAGAGGTTGAGACAGCATGGACTCCTGTTAGCCCTAGGCCGAGATGGGGAAACCAATCGAGCCCCAATAAAGTAGGGAGATTGCCGTTAACTACCACTAGAGGTAGGTGACCTTTAAAAGCTCTAAAATTGACAAGGAACTTGCCTCTGCCGATTACAGGAATGGTCCTCCCCTGGTAGTCCTTCAGGCTAAACTGGCACTTCTGGAGCCGGCTAGTTGATAGGCTGGGCTGGAGCCTCTTGAGGGTGTTCCACGAGATAATTGAGAGCGCTGACCCTGTGTCAACCTCCATGCGGCACGGTTTACCTTCTAAGTAAACGGAGAGAGAGATTTTACTAACAGTGTGGCAAGTGTGCTTGGCATGGTGGTGAGTGCGACAGTTCAATACTTGCCTCTGCGGTCCAGAGTGTGAGAAGGGGGGGTGCCTTTGTGCTGAGTTTTGCGGGGCTTGGCAGACTCTCGCGATGTGCCCCCTTTTATGGCAGTTATTGCAGGTGGCTCCTTTGAACTTGCAGGTGGCCCTCAGATGAGATCCACCACAGGCTAGGCACAGGGTGATGTGCTTGGGCGGACCGATGTTTTCTTGTTTGGCTCCTACCTGCGACCGTCTGGCGTTGGAGAGGCGGTGGACGTCGTTTTCATCACTTGGGGCTTCCTCTGCTACCACCTCCTCGGAGTGGACTGGAACTGTCGTTAGCTTTGCAGTCGGGCCATGGATTTCGGTGGCTGAGTGCGCTGCCAGTTCTGCTGCCAAGGCCTCCTCGACGGCTTGTGCTAGGTTGAGGTCCTTTTTAGCGAGAAGGCGCCTCTGAAGGTGGAGGTCCTTGACCCCGCAGACTAGTTGATCGAGGAGCATGTCCTCCAGGTAGGTTCCAAACCCACAATGCAGTGCTGCTGTTCTGAGGGCGGCCATGTACTGATTGATGGTCTCCTTGTCCGATTGCTTCCTCATACGGAAGGTGAATCTCCTGGCAATCTGTGAGGGCCTGGGAGAATAGTGGTTAGTGAGGATTTCAAGTAGTTCAGACCAAGGAACGTTTTTCAACTCACGTGGAGCCACGAGGGCTGTGGCAGTATCGAAAACGATGGCTCCACAGTAGATCAGGAAATACGATTTTTTCCGATGCTCCCCAGCATCAGCCAGCCCGATTGCATCGATATAATGGTTGAAGCGGTTCTTGTATGATTCCCACTTCTCCTCATCCGGTTTGAATGCTGGGAAGACTGGATTGGAATTCATGGTGATGGGACCGGTGGAACAACCTGTGGACAAAATCTCTCTGGGGCAGCGGCAAAAGGTTCTAGTGCCTGTGGTAGGCAAGTGATTTCAGCTCTGGAGAGGCTTTTCGCAATCCTCTCTCTCTCTCTGGGCTAGCACACGGTTTGGCTATCAGCCGTTGGCAGCGTTTGAATTCGCGCCTGTGTGGGCGTCAGTGACTTGACTACAGCACCGCGCTGTACCTTTTAGGTTTGAAATTCAAATGACAGCCGTTTGAATTTCGCGCCTAAACAAACGAGCGGCTGCGGCTCGCAGCGCTTCACTTTCCCTGTAGCTGGGCTAACAAGCGGCTACAGACGCTTCTAACTTTCGATTCTGACCGCTCTCTCTGGCTGCGGATCAGCGTTCGCTTCTTAGTGCTTGCTGACCGCTTTCTCTGTCTGCGGATCAGCGTTCGCTCTTTTTGCTTGCTGACCGCTCTATCTGGCTGCGGATCAGCGTTTGCTCTTATCGCCGGCCGATCGCTCTCTCTCTGGCTGCGGATCGGCGGCTAGTGACTCAGCGGTTGCATGGTGCTTCTGGTAGCCATCCCATCCTCGTCGCCAGTGTTATGTTTGGGAAAAGAGAGGCTGAACCAGAGCATGAGTGCAACAATACTTTATTATAACAATAAAGGGCTGACCGTGCTTGCCAAGCCGGGAACTGGCTCGCAGCGATCAGCAGCTGGTTGGACCCCGCAGCCTGCTTTTATAGCTGGCTGCTGGGGAGAACCAACCAATGAGTGAAGGGGAAGAACGCCCCCGCAAAGTGAATGGACCTGAGTGAGAACTCCTAGGGTTCTCAGAACATAACACAAAGGGTGCACACTCATGTACTATCCATCGTGCTAGTCCACAAAGGGTCGACTAGCTGCACACTCACAAAGGTTCAAGGGCAATCTGCAGTGTCATCTGGGCTTCTCCCTCTACTGAGGTCACCTTGCACTCAGGCTTCACTTTGAGGAAGATCTGACATTGGCTGGAGTTACACTTTCACACAAAGCACCGATCTTCCCAACAAAATGGTAGCTATTTATCAACTTTTGCATGTAGCATGCTTTTGAACTGCTAGGTTGGCAGAAGCTGAGGCAAGTGATGGGAGCTCACTCTGCCAAGTGATGCTAGGACTCCAACCGCCCGAGTATGGACCTTTTCCAGCATCATTAAGTTACTGAGCCACTGTATCTCTATAGAACTATTATTCCATATTATAAAGAAATAGGGGGTGATCTGAGAGAAGGTCTTAAAAAGCCATTGGAGGGAGGGAGGGAGGGAGGGAGGGAGGGAAGGAAGGAAGGAAGGAAGGAAGGAAGGAAGGAAGGAAGGAAGGAAGGAAGGAAGGAAGGAAGGAAGGAAGGAAGGAGCCATTAAAGAGAACAGAAGGAAATTGCATAGTCATTAGAGGGCATCGTGAGAATTTAACTCAAAAATCCTGTCTTGGTTTTGTTCAACAGTATATGGGATAGAGAACAAATTGTCAGGCTTTCAAGATTCTGGTTTTTTTTACTTCAGTACAATAAACAGCATTCTGGAAATCTGTATGCCTGTGTCTTGACCTGGTCACTTTGGAGAGCTGATACAGTGCATCAGCATGGACAGAGATACATAGACACTTAATAATTAAATGTCTTAAAATGCTACTAGTCTTAAGTGAATGGTTGCATGGAGGAAAAAAAGCAGCTTTAATTACAAGAAATGTACAAACACTTCTGGAAAGCATGCATTATAAAACTTCCAGTGGGTGGATTTTAGGTAAAACAATTTGAATTCAAATTTTAAAAGAGTTTCAATGACATGAGCAAAATATATCATCATTTCCCTAGTGTCAACAGTACAGATCTGCAGAAATTTCAAATTCAAGATGTTCTGAGTTTGAAAGAACTGTTCGAATTTAGCCAGTGTCTGAATTCTGACCTTAACTTGCAACATTGTGCAGTGGTCAAAGTAGCATTGTAACCTTTTCAAAAAAGCTCAGTATTTTTCATACCACTGGGAAGCAGCATTAAGTATTTCTAAGATATTATTGCAGGTTTCCTCTTGTAAATGTGATTAGATGGTTCCGATAAAACTTTTGAATCTATTTTTCTTTTATGGGAACCTTGGAGAGCCTCCCTCCCTTCGTTCCTTCCTCTCCATCCATCCATCCATCCATCCATCCATCCATCCATCCCAGATTAATCAGAAAGAACACAGACAGATACACAAAACCCATCACTCAGGCAAATAGGAATCAGCATCAGATAAAAATAATAAGAGAAGAAACAATACATCACCCTAAAACAAGCAAGAAACCACACCCCAATCAAAGCTGGTAGGACAAATTGCCATATCTAAACAGTTAGGAAACTCTTCTTCCACATGCACTAACCCGGAAGAGAAACAATGTGGAGAACACCAAGAAACAAGGTCCTTTTGAATGCAGAAAAGCAGTTCTGAATATTTGGACTATGGTTAGTTCCATTTGGATTGCTTGGGATAATGTAGGTTGCTTCATCTACAATATGTATCATTTTTATATTATGTAAATAAATTATTGAATGAGGTCCCAAGTTCCAAAATAGATGTAGGAAGAATTGCTTTATTATAGTAGTTTCTTTTGACTTCAAAAGACAATATTTAACAAACTTCTCCAGATTTGTTTTTTTACAGTACTTATTCTTGATACCCTAGTATCAAACTTCTTGATACCCTAGTATCAAACTTCTGTTCACCAAATCAGGATAGTTGCAATACTTGTGCATGAAAGGAAGATCACAGAAGACATGCTTCTAAAACCACAAGCATGGAATCATTACAAACAGGACCTTCTTCTAAAACATCTCCCTATTGCTGATATTGGCAGGATATAGCAGAAATTTGGAAAATGTTGGATAACTGACATGTTCATCAGCAGCTGACCTATGCTCAGTCACTCTATGACTTCATCTGGCTCAGGGTCATCTTCTCTGGAGCCAGGACAGTAATAGTCTAGGTAGTACTATTTGAGAACCTTTATGTTAGGAGGCATTGACTTTTTGTAGACAAAGGTCTGCCCTTGATTTTTGTGTGTCATTCAAAGGTGCGTTAGTTCCCAATAAGCAGTGAGTTGGGTCTGGAGGACAGCTGAATTCTCATTTCCTTTGACATGAACTGTATTTCATTTTAATGCCATAAGGTCCTTTTGAATGCAGAAAAGCAGTTCTTGTGATCATCTCCAATTATGTGCTTTTAATTGTTTCTCTTTCTTCCAAAATTACAATATAATGAGCATGGAGGTTTCAGAGAATCATACCCCAAGCTGGGAGCCCCCATGTGTCACATATAGGTGCAGGTGGCAACTTCTGATCTATTACCTAATCCATTTAATTGGTCATAGGGGATTTTTTGAAATTGAAAAATTAAATTAAATTCAATGATATGCATGTACTCCATTGTTGGAATATCGCACTTCTCCCTAACGGGGTATTAGTTCTCCTACAGGAGCTAGTTGGTGGCTGATGTTCTTAAAATCAGTAATGTATCTAAATTAGCCCTGAGACAAAATGCTAGCAGTGCAGTCCTTGCAGAGATACAATAATTCTGAAAACTCAAGAAAGGAAGGTGTTAATAAGCACTTCTTAATAGGCTGCTGCCTTAGTGAGAAAAACGGTGGGGCTCTGAATCATTTCTTCTTTCTGCTCCAGACAACTGAAATTGTAATGGCTATGGGAATGTAACACTCAAGAGGAATAAAAAAGCGAGTGAATAGTTCTTTAAAATATATTGATTTCACAGATCTGCTTCTCTGATGACAAGTTCATGGATTTTAAACAAATTGTATTCAATCAGCTCACCACTGAAATTTGGTTATGAGCTGTTCAAGTGCTTGCTACAAGCCATTGTGTTCCGAGTGAAACCCTATATGTTATAGTTATGAGTGTTTGAGGGATGTTTAATAGGGAAAGATAAAAGGCTAGAGAGAAAGAGACAGCAAATCCCCAAGGTAAGAAAAACTATGCAGGAAAGAGCTGAATTCACCTTGTACAAATGTAGGGGTCTTCAAACTTGACAGCTTTAAGACTTGTGGACTTCAACTCTCGCAATTCCTCCTCAGTCATGTTAGCTCAGGGATTCTGGGAGTAGAAGTCCACAAGTCTTAAACTTTCCAAGTTTAAGTTTGAAGACCTTTGCACAAATGGGTGCATGGTTGAAGGCCCTGGCATTCACTGATGGTCTCTGTTCCAAGTACCAAGGAGACCTGAATCCAGTTATCTTCTTAATACAGACAAGATCAGCTATATTATGGCATCCTCTGATTAAAAAATTAGACTGTTTTAATTAAATGGAATTAAATGGAAAGTTGACATTCCATAAAAGCAAGGTAGGGTGAGCTGCAAAAAATCAGGGAACCAGTAGATGTCATCAGTGACAGAAAATAGAATCAAATCCTTCTCTGCTATCTAGCGCTCATCCAGACTTTTGCAGTACATGTACAGTAGTCCCCATCCTCCAGCACTATCGTTTCTAATAATACATCTAGATTGTACAATGATCCTTAGAGATTCTTGGAAAATCAAAAAAATGAGTAGTTGCAATCTAGTGCTTTGGTACTATGGCTGACCAAACTAACAATCTCAAGGGATAGGTTTGAGTAATGGGAATTTGCTTAGAAAATTGCTAGTTATGGGCCTGGCCATGCCTAACAGGGTGGCATTCTATGAATGGTTAAGGCACTAGGCTAGAAAGCAGGAGACCACAACTTTTATTTCTACCTTAACCATTAAAGCTGGCTGGGTGTTTTGGGGCCAATCACCAGGAGATTGTGAGTTCTAGTCCCACCTTAGGCATGGAAGCCAATTGAGTGACTTTGGGCCAATCTTTCTCAGCCCAACTCAGCTCATAAGTTTGTAGGTAAAATAGGAGGAGGATGGTGGTTGGATATGTTCACTGCCTTGAGTTATTTGTAAAAATAATAAAGGCAGGACACAAATAAATAAAAATAAATGTTAGAAAATGGGCAAGGGTCATGATGGAAGCTATCTGATGATAGCTGGGCCCAGAGCATGTTCTAACATTCAGAATATGTCTATTTATACATAAAATATTGAAGATTCTGCTTAGTGTTATAATAATTTGTTCTGGTTATTTTAGACATGAAGTTATATAACATAATATTTCCCTTTCTAGTTCTATGAAATGAGCCATGGTGGGGCAGTGGTTAGAGTGCAGTATTGCAGGCTACTTCTGCTGACTTCCGGCTGCCTGCAATTTGGCAGTTCAAATCTCACCAGGCTCAAGGTTGACTTAACCTTCCATCCTTCCGAGGTCAGTAAAATGAGGACTCAGATTGTTGCGGGCAATAGGCTGACTCTGTAAACCGCTTAAAGAGGGCTGTAAAGCGCTGTAAAGTGGTTTATAAGTCTAAGTGCTATTGCTATTTGAAATTCTAATCTTTTAAAAAAATAAATAAATTCTGTCCTTTCCCCTGAAACCAATTCAAAAGCTACGTTCCCTCTACCAGATTACTTACTTATTTTTCTATCTCATCAACTTTGGAACAAAAACTGGAAGAAAAATAATTAAAAATTGGACGATGTTATAAATAGCACAAAAGTGTTTACATGCTTCCTGTGCAAAAAAATTAAACTATTAATACACGGTAATAGCTTTTTGATTAACTCCTTGGCATCAGGAGTAAGATTTTACATGGTTGCAAAATTCTCTTTCCAGAAATAAAAATACCCCAAACCACATGTCTGAGTGTAATTAAATTTAGTTATCTTCACTGAACATGTTTTTGTTGTGATATGTCCTGATTGGATTGATCCCTAAAATGGGCAGAAGAAAGAAAGGTTAAAAGCAATTTCTCTGGTTGTCTTGTAAAAAAAATCCATCATAAATCCAAAATCTGGAGGTTGATAAACTTCAGAGTATTGTGTAGTATGAATAACATGAGATTCCCAACTTGTACACTAACTCTTTCTCACCATGGTCCACCAAGTTATCTTTATGAACTTTACGCACATTGCTTAAAAATATAAATTGTAGCTCTCCTGCAGTTCTTAGCTGAAGGATTAAGGTTATGAAATATTACCAAATGAATTTTAGCAATAGATAGATAAGAAATTGTTCAGTTTGGGATTTAGGAAATGGGAAAATCGATTTAGGAAATGGGAGAATTGATTTTCAAACATGAGAAGATACAAGATCATGTTACAGCAGCAGCAGCATGTCTGTCTGTCTGTCTGTCTATCATCTATCTATCTATCACCCTATGTATATCTATCATTTCTCTTGCATCTCTCTCTCTCTCTCTCTCACTCTCTCTCTCTCTCTCTCTCGTTTCTTGTCTGCCTGCTTGCCTGCCTGCCTGCCTGCCTGCCTGCCTATCTATCTATCTATCCATCCATCCATCCATCCATCCATCCATCCATCCATCTATCTATCTATCTAATTTGTATGCCTCGAGATGTCCAACAAATCTGGACTTGCATGGTATGTTAAAGCAATACAAGAAAGTTATAAGTTTATGTTTCAGGAAATTTGCAATCTAAATTTACAGTCACAGATAATAAATCAGTAGAGAGAACAGAGGAAATAATGAAACAATAAATGTTGAAAAGTGTATGGATTTTGTATAAGTTAAGCTATAATGAAAGATAGATTCAAAGCCTGTTTGAAACACCAGCTTGAAAGAAAGTGATATGAAGGCAAGTAGCTCACAGGATGGGCTCTTGGCCAGGAGTTTGGCATGAGTTCAGGAGTTGTTTTGAAATGGGGGCTTATTTATTATCCATTTTCTAAAGATGTTTACATCATTCAGATCCACCTAAAGAGCAAAACAGAAATATTGTAATGCAAAAAAGCACAACAAAGAATGTTCTTTCTGCGCCAACTCAGGAAGCTCAGACTGCCCGAGGAGCTGCTGATACAGTTCTACAGAGGAATTACTGAGTCTATCATCTGCATCTCTATAACTGTCTGGTTTGGTTCTGCAACCCAACAGGACAGAAACAGACTTCAGAGGATAATTTGGACTACAGAAAAAACAATTACTACCCACCTGCCTTCAATCGAGGGCTTGTATATTGCACGAGTTAAAAAGAGGGCTGTGAAAATATTAACAGACTCCTCTCATCCCAGACATAAACTGTTTCAATTCCTTCCCTCAAAACGACGCTATAGAGCACTGCACATCAGAACAAATAGACACAAGAACAGTTTTTCCCCGAAAGCCATCACTCTGCTAAACAAATAATTCCCTCAACACTGTTTTAGTGTTGCACTATTGCAAATAGTGTCTGCACTATTACTGTTAATCTTCTCATCACTCCTTTTCACCCATCCCCTCCCACTTGTGATTGTAGGACTGAACCTTATGATTTATATTGACTGTTTCCTAGTATGATTTGATTGCTGATTGTACCCTATGACTATCATTAAGTGCTGTATGTTATGATTCTTGATTCTTTTCTTTATGTATACTGAGGATATTTATACCAAGACAAATTCCTTGTGTGTCAAATCACTCTTGGCCAATAAAGAATTCTATTCTATTCTATTCTATTCTATTCTATTCTATTCTATTCTATTCTATTCTATTCTATTCTATTCTATTATTTGTCAAATTTTGTTCAATCCCCCTGTAAGACAAGTAGACCTGATTCCCAGACTAACCTATGGATTTGAGGCAGTAGAATTGTTTTCTAAATTTTGGTACAAGTAATTCTCAATGTGTGACCATTCATTTAGTGACAATTTGAAGTTACAATAGTGCTGAAAAAAGTGACTTACAACCAGACCTCACCCTTACCACCATTGCAGCATTCCCATGACACAATCAAAATTCAGCAACTAATTTTCTTGGCATATATATGATAGCTGCGACCACCATTCATGACTTTCCAGCTGGCTTCTGATAAGCAAAGTCAATGGGGAAAACTGCATTTGCTTAACAGCCATGTGTTTCACTGAATGATTTCATCAAGAGCTTGTAAAATCAGGCATGATTCACTTAGTAACCTCACTTAAAACACTTCTGGTCTCAGTGGTGTTTGTAAGTCGGAGACAACTTCTACTCAGCTTTTGGCTCAAAAAAAAAAAAAGTAGAAGCAAATCTACTGCATTCCAACCATTGTGCCATGATGATGCAGTGGTTAGAATGTGGTACTGCAGACTAACTCACTGCTCACTCTAGGAGTTTGATTTTGACCAGCTCAAGGTTGACAGCCTTCCATCCTTCTGAGGTCAGTAAAAGAAACCAGATTGTTGGGGGCAATATGCTGACTCTGTAAACAACTTAGGACTGTAAAACACTGTGGAGCAGTATACAAGTCTAAGCTCTATTGCTATTTCAAAATAAAGAACTTTACAGATAGGGTACTTTCTAAAAAAAAAAAGCTCATGTAGATTATAAAAAAAAAATCACACACACACACACACACACACACAGAGGCACCCTCTATTGTTTACAGCAATAGTTGTAGCACTTAGATTTATATATTGCTTCATAGTACTTTATAGTCCTCTCCAAGCAGTTTACAACACATTGTCTCCAACAATCTGGGTCTTCATTTTATTGACCTTGGAAGGATGGAAGGCCGAGTCTACCTTGAGCTGATCAGGATCAAACTCCTGGCAGTGAACAGAGTCAGCCTGCAATACTGCATTCTAACCACTATGCCACCAAAGCTCCATGGTTAGTATTCTAGATTAGATTTTCCTCTTTTCCTCGCTACTGGGATCCTGGTTTGTTGGATTTGCCAGGGCTTTTCTTCCTGAGGAACATGAATTGATACTTCAGCATTTTCACTTTAACAAAAAGCTACAGGTAGTGGTTCGAAGGCAACAAGTATAGTGTAATATATAGTGTAATATATTGCAATCATTCATTTAGCAAACGTTCAAAGTTACAACAGCATTGAAAAAAGTGACTTATGATCCTCACACTTATGATCGTCACGGCATCCACACAGTCATGTGATAAAAATTTGGGTCAACCGACATGTGTTTACAGTGGTTGCAGCATCCCAGTGATGGCCATTTGCAACCTTTTTAGCCAGCAAAAGTTTTAAAATTGGGCACAACTCGCTTAATTACCGCCTTGCTTTGCAACTAAAATCCTGATCCCAACTGTGGTCACAAGTCAGGGACTGCCTTTATTGTTCACTCCCCAAGATAGATTCCACAAGGTGGAATTACTTCATCTTCAACCATAACAACACAAGAGCACACAATAGATACAAACTCATGGTTAACTGCACCAAACTTGTTTGCCTGAAATACAACTTCAGCAACAGAGTGGTCAATGTCTGGAATACTCTACCTGACCCTGTGGTTTCTTCCCCAAACTCCAAAAACTTTAACCTTAGACTGTCTACTATTGACCTCACCCCTTTCCTAAGAGGTCTGTGGGGGGCGTGCATAAGCGCACCAATGCGGTAGGTCCCTGTCCTATTGTTTCTTTTATTTTTCTTATATGTATCCATGTATTCATAACTATGTTTATGCTTATACCTATTATCTTGTAAGCAATTGACAAACCAAATAAAATAAATAATTTTTTAAAAAAAGGAATTAAGTTTCTCCCTGATGGTAATCAGGATTTGCAGTCAGTGGGCCTACTGCCTTCATGGCAGCAAAGACTTGGCCTGAGATCCTTGCAGGAATGATCTCTTGGTTTTGCATAATCTGTCCCAGCGGCAGACATGCCGGGACATCCATCTTTTAGGGAAGAAAACTAGCAAGCGTCAAGACTAGAGTCTGGCAGCCCTTAGGCCAGTTGCATTGGTGGCAGAGTGATAAAAGATTTTGGCTGCAGTTCATTTGCTTGTGATGGACACTGCCTAAAGACCTCTCCACCCCCACCCACAAACTTGCATCCTATTTTTATGTGTACCCGTCCAAAATCAATCATGTTGTTGGTCTGTAAAGTTGTCAGCAGAGATGAGGTTTTGTGTCCCCGGTTAGTGATCTGCCTGATTGATTGCTTTATGGAAATGTGGAGTTCCAATCTCAATGCCACAAAGAATCTAACCATCAGCCATGACGATCGGTTCTTCATAACTCGGCAAGGTCTGAAACACCTGATAAAAGCTTACACCAGCCAGTTTTGAGATAACCAATCTGTGCCATTTAATCTTCAACTAGCATTTCTAAACCTTTGGAATCCATCATTTACTTAATTGATATTTTTTAACTAATTAGCAGCACAACTCTACCATTGTTGCTGTAATTATTAACGACCAATTAAAGCAATGTAGGATTCTTTCAGTAGGAACACAAAGAAAATTAAACTCTCTCTAGCATGAAGATATAATGAATTTTGAGAACTCTTGGTTGCCATGGCTACTTGATTTGCTCATTCCCAAACCTTTGGTTGTCCTTAAAATAAACAAACAAATCCAAAACTGGGGAGGTGCTAGACATCCCCATTACATATGAGCTGTGAATTTCAGAAGATGACTTAAGTTTTAATCCTATCGATATATGGGTTTCTCTCCCTCTCCAGCTCTCCCTCTCTCCCTCCCTCCCACCCTCCCTCCCTTTCTCTTTCTCTTTCTGGTCCATTCTTTCTGATCCTGTTAAGACAATTGTACCATGATGGATGATACATCATGACTAATTAAATAATGTGGGTTGTAGGCACTAATAGACACAATGCATCTTTAAGATTAGTGGCTTTTCTAAAAGGGACAGTATGCACACCGATGCAACAAAGCAATTCATTTCACATTCATTCGATTTGCAAGTCATCATTCAAGTGAAATTGAAGGAAGGTGTATGACATGCCAATTAACATTAAGAACGCTAAAGCTTCATTTCTTATTTACCCATGCCACCACTACTGCATAATGATAATACAGCAGTTTTGAATCCAAGTGGTGGGGGAGGGCAATAGGTAATTGTATTGTTAGAAGTGGAAGATGCAACCTTCTCTATTTGTACTGCTGTAATACTATGTGAAGGGGCACGGTGGCTCAGTGGCTAAGACACTGAGCTTGTCAATTAGAAAGGTTGGCAGTTTGAATCCCTAGCACCGTATAATGGAGTGAGCTCCCATTACTTGTCCCAGCTTCTGTCAACCTAGCAATTCAAAAGCACATAAAATGCATGTAGAAAAATAGGGACCACTTTGGTGAGAAGGTAATAGCGTTCCATGCGCCTTCGGCAGTTAGTCGTACTGGCCACATGACCATGAAGTCGTCTTTGGACAGCGCTGGCTCTTTGTCTTTGTAACGGAGATGAACATCACCCACTAGAGCCAGAAATGACTAGCACATATGTGTGAGGGGAACCTTTACCTTTACCTTAATACTATGTGGCAAGATTGGGTGAATGGTCAGATAAGAAAGGGCATAGCCCACAGGTGAATTCTGAGCAGGACAAGAGCCTCAGAAGGGATTCTCCCCAAGTTCTTAGGCCGTAAAGAAGACAGTGGGAGTCCCAAAGATGCTTTTTTCAAAAGGCAACTGGACTTTCTGGTTTTTCTTTGAAGACATTTCACTTCTCATCCAAGAAGGTTCTTCATCCAAGAGAGCTGAAGAAGCTTCTTGGATGAGAAGTGAAACATCTTTAAAGAAAAACTGGAAAGTCCAGTTGCCTCTTGAAAAAAGCATTTTTGGGACAACCAAGACCTGGATGAGAATCTCCATAGACAAGACAGTGGGAAAATTGCACTTTCAGACTCACAACCTAATTAGGTAGACTACTCAGGAAATGCAACCAGATGAGCTCATTCTACTTCTATTGTAAAGCTACAACAACAAAATTCTGTAAGTCTGAAAGTATAATTCTCCTGCTGTCTCCTTTGCCGCCTGAGAAACTTGGAAGGGTCTCTTCTCCACTATCCAACTGCAGGGTCTTATCTGACCATTCCCCAGGCAATGTCTCTTTACCTTTGCCTCTCAAGGTCCTTCCCATATATTATTACAATTGTCAAACTCCAACAATTAATTATCCAAACCTAAATATAGACAGCTCAGCTGGTTAATTGCAAAAAAAAAAAAAGGATGAAGACAACCAAATTCATTCAGGGACAAAATCAGAACTCTTCCAGTGGGTTGAAAGGAACTGTGAAAAAATATATTAATTCTCTCTGGCATTGATTCTGTGATTACAACCCTAGGGAATAGAAGAAGGGGATTAGTTCCCTGCTGCTGACTGGAAGATAAGTATTGGGATTTTGAAAAAATAGCAAAGGAAAAGAATGATTAAACTAAAACCTTTGATATTGTTCAACGTTTGTGATCTTTGTAGGATTGGAGGGGGCTTAGAATTGAGCATAACAGTATTAACAAGTAGCCTGAAGTTGAACTGTAGATTAAAAAAAAAACACCGTAATTTAATTTTTAATTAAATTAAAAATGGTGGTAAAACTGATGTCTTGCAGCATCGGCTAAATCTGTACTGTGTGGTGCTGCTGTACAGGACAATACCTTCCCCATCAGGTTCTTGTCTTGGGAATGTCACAAATCTTTCTTTTTCCTTCTGTCATGAAATCAGGTTCTGACAGCCTCTTTTTCAGGATTTCTCAGCTGGTCTCAGAGAAATGCATGCGGCATTTTCCACAGCTGATACGGGGGTAAGAGACTAATAACACACTGTTCCCTCTATTGAGGTGGCAGCCTTCCTATTTTCAGACAATTAGGAATTTCAGTTTGTAGTAATCACTGCCCCAGCAAAGCTGCTCCCCTATCTCTGTCTCCCACTAGCTCCTAGATTAAAACTACTGCCTTAGTTCCTAGGTCAAACTTAAATTCTAGTCCCAGATACCATGATCAAAATAACTGAAAGAGGCTGCTTATACTTACTATAAAGCAAATAATATTCAACTGCTTTAAGCCACTTCCAGAAAGACAGAAAGCTGAATTATCTTTTAAAAGGTCTGTTGGTGCTAACTTTCGATCTAATTCTGCAGTATTTAAAAAACAATCCTGGGATTTCCTTTCAAGTGAGGGAAGACCCCACCTCTCCTAGAAGAATGAAATTGTTTGAGAAATATTACCGTGTTTCTCACAAAATAAGGCCAGGCCTTATTTTTTTTTTTGAGCCCCCCAAAAATGGCTAGGCCATCTTTTGTGGGATGATTTAATTCCCCCCCCTTGCATCCTTGGGCGGGCAGGTGGCAAAGGCTTGGATGTTGACCTCGGTGTTCATGGGGCACTTCGTATCAGGAAACCTTCCGCCACGGTTGCTTTCTCTTCTCCCCATGCTGCTGCAGCATTCAGAGTAAAGTCACGGCATTTGGCACAGCCATGCATGGCCAGCCAGGGCTCCTCCCTGCAACCAGAGCCCAGTGGAGACACTTGGCTTCAGGTGTTCCTGTTGCCGCCTTCCTTTTGCCTTCAAAGGCAAAGCCAATTCTTTTAAAAACGACTCCCTACTACCAGTACGACAAAGCCTCCTCTGCCCAAGAGGGCAGCCCAACCCATTGTGGGGAGGTGAATCTCCCAGGGCCGCAGCACAGGATTGGCCCACCCCAGGAGAAGCACCCAGCTGCCAACCCTGCCTGGCGCCGGGCAGAGCATGAAGAGCTTTGCCTGGGGTGCCCAGCGCAGCTGACAGGCAGGCCCTCCTGCCCGGTGGCAGAGCTCTTACCAAGGCAGTGAGCACCTCTCCTCCAGGCCCTCCTCATCACACCATGGCTGCGCTAGAACCGTGCGGGCTGGGCAGAGCCAGGAAAGTGAGCCATGGATGCGCGGCAGCCTGCCAAGCAAAAGAGCTGGGCCAACCTGAGCTTGGCTTCCTTCCCAAGTCCCTCCAGCCTGAACTCGAAGGGGAGAGGCTGCCTGAGGCAGTGATAGTGCCCACCCATCTGTGGACAGGGAGGCAAGGCGACAGCCTGCGCCACGTCCTTCTCCGAGCTGAGCCCCGTTGAGTGAGCGCCTCTGCCCAATGCCCATGCCACTGCAGCATTTGGAGCTGCTAGCACGTTTGGAGTTGCAAGGGGATGGGAACGGGCTGGACCCACCGGCCAGGGAAGCAGCACTGCTGTCGCCTTGCCTCCATGTCTGTGGATGGGTGGGCACTATCACTGCCTTGGGCAGCCTGTCCCGGTGGCCCCCTCACCAAACAACTCCAGCCCTATACAGAATCCATCACCTCACATGTACAAAACTCCTTCCACTTCATAGAAACAATAAAGAAACAAAACCTACAACCCAGCGACCTACTCGTGAGCTTCGATGTCATATTCCTCTTCACCCAAGTACCCATTAAAGAAGCCTTGACAGCCATCCAAAATAAATACAACCCCCCCAAGCACATCCTAGATCTGACCAACCACTGCCTAACCAACACATACTTCATCCACAATGGACAAAGATACAAATAGATAGAAGGAGCACCCATGGGATCACCCCTCTCACCTGTCATCACTAACCTATACATGGAACACTTTGAAACCAACTCTCTGGACAAATCCAAACACAAACCGAAACTCTGGCTCAGATATGTAAATGACACTTTCACAATTTGGTCACACGGGAAAGAAAAACTGGACAACTTCCTCACACATCTTAACAACCTATACCCCAAAATACAATTCACCATGAAAACAGAAACCAACAACCAACTTCCCTTCCTGGACATCCTAATTTACAAAAAGCCCAATGGCTCCCTGGGACACACCATCTACTGGAAAAGAACAAACACCAACCGCTACCTAAATGCACAATCCCATCACCACCCTGCACAGATCAACTCCGTAGCCAAGACCCTCATCTCCAGAACCAAACACCTAGCTGACAAAGACCACCTGAGAACAGAACTACATATCCTCACGCACGTATTAATTTCCAACGGATTCCAAAATAACACTATCACCAACCTAATCCAAAAAGAGATACCCCCCAAAAAACCAAGACACAGAATAAGACAACGGTATCACACTCTTCCCCTACATCAAAGGCATCACAGAAAAAATCAGCAAAATTCTCCACAAACACAATATCAGGACAGCCTTCAGCACTGACCAAAAAATAGCCAACATCCTAAGAAACCACAAAGACAAGATCCAGCTAGAAAACCAAGGAGTTTATGAAATACCATGCAACAATTGCCCAGCCACATACATTGGACAAACCAACAGGAGAATAAATGCAGGCATTGCAGAACACAAAAATGCAGTTAGAAGAGAAGAAAATACTTCCTCCCTCTTCCAGCACCTTAAAGCCACAGGACATGAAATTAATTAAGAAGGAACCAAATTAATATCCAACACTGAACACTCCAGCAAGAGAATAATCAGGGAAGCCATTGAGATAGAGAAACACCCCCATAACATGAATAAACGGGATGATACCTCCCACCTACCAGACATCTGGAAGCTAGCCCTCACCAACAAATGAGTCCCAGCCACGAAAACCAACACCAGACCCAAAACAACCCAGGACACCACCACCAAGCCCCCTCATCAGTCCCAGGCCCAAGCCCATCCTATAAACAAAGGACAACCACCATCCAGAAAACAGACCACGGCTGCTTCACCAGCTGTCGCACCCCCCAACCCCAAAACCAAACAAGCTGACACACGCCAAGAACACAGACCCAGACCCCAAACTCGAAGCCAGACCAAAACCCCGAATGCTACATCACAGCCACCCTCTCAGGATATCACATCAGAAAACTTAGGAAATTACACCACAAGAACTCAAGAAGTTGCAACACAGCAAAAGATCCAGGATATCACAGCACAAGACCAAGGATACCACAGCAATAAATCTCACAAGGTCATCACACAACTCATTACCCAAGCCATTACTACACAGGAGGCTAGTGGAAAAGAGATCAAAAGACAAATGACCTAGGAGATTACAACGAAGGACCCAGGATACCACAACAAAAGAACTCGCAAGCCCATCATACAACCCATTACCCAAGCCATTAAAACACGAGAGGCTAATGGAAAAAAGATCACTATAAAACAAATGACCCAGGAGATTACAGCACAAGATCCAGGATATCTCCACAACAAAATTCACAAGGCCATCACACAGCCCATTATAACAACAACAACTCCATCAACCAATCAAGAGGCAGCAGTGCAGCCAACCAGCACAGCACACCAGCCCCCCACCCCCTGTATTTATAGAGAGATGGCAGCTCCAATCACACACTGCTTGCACTGGCACGAAGCCGAAAGCACCAGCCTGAGGATGACGAGTGGGACCTCGCCGAAACATTGCCAAGATACTCTTAATCTTACATGGGAAAAGATCCGGACACACCTAGACCTATATATAGCCCCAAACTATACGGCCTCCCAAAAATACACAAAGAATGCATACCTCTCAGACCCATAGTCAGCTCCAGAGGAGCACCACTACAAAACCTAGCCAAATACCTAGCAAAGCAGCTACAGCCCCATGCTGAAGCAGCAGCTTCACATGTACAAAACTCATACCACCACTTGGAAATGATCAAAGATCTACACATGGAACAAAAAGATCTGCTTGTAAGTTTCGATGTGGTTTCACTATTCACTCAAGTCCTGATAAAAGAAATTCTCAAAATCATCAAAAATAAATACCAACCACCCAAACACCTCATGGAACTTACAGAACACTGCTTAACCAACAAATATTTCATATACAAAGGACAAAGATACAAGCAAATTGAAGGAGCCCCGATGGGATCACCACTGTCACCCATCATGGTAAACCTGTTCATGGAAGAATTCAAATCCAGAGCCTTAGCCAATGCCACACACAAACCCAAACTATGGTGAAGATACATTGATGACACATTTGTTATTTGGCCCCATGGAAAAGAAAACCTAAAACAATTTCCTAACACACCTAAACAGCACATACCCCAAAATCAAATTCACTATGGAAACGGAAACAAACAACTACCATTCCTAGATGTACTAATCTACAAAAAAAGAGATAGCACACTAGGACACACCATATACCAGAAGAAAACACACACCAACCGCTACCTCAATGCCCAATCCCACCACCACCCAGCACAGATAAACTCTGTGGCCAAAACACTAATTGCCAGAACCAAACGCCTGGCAGACAAGACACACATAAAGACTGAACTATGCACCCTGACTAAAGTACTGACAGCCAATGGCTTCCACAAAAGCAAAATCACCGGCTTGATCCACAAAAACACACTGAGACATAATTGAGACCTAGAAGATGAACAGACCTTGGAACAGCTGTCCTGCCCTACATAAGAGGTACTACAGACAAAATCAGTAAGATACTACACAGGCATCACATCAAGACTGCCTTCAAAACAGACAGAAAAACAGTAGCCATCCTAAGAAACCCCAAAGATAAAATTGACCTGGAAAACCAAGGCATATATGAAGTCCCCTGTGCATCATGCCCTGCCACATACATTGGACAGACCAATAGAAGAATGAGTACCCGCCTAGATGAACACAAAAATGCAGTAAAAAAGCTGGAACACACTTCCTCGCTAGTCCAACACATGAAAGCCACAGGTCATAGCATCAACTTCAATGGCACCAAAACCCTAGCCACTATAGAAAACCCCAGCTACAGAATTATCAGAGAAGCCATAGAGATTGAAAAAAGACCTGAAAGCATGAATAGAAGAGATGACTCCACCAGACTGTCAATTATCTGAAAGCCTGCACCCTCAAACAAAAAGTTCTCCACACCACAAGCCAGGCAAACACCTGGGCACAAACAGACTCCCCCTGATACCTCCAGCTCAAAAACCCCAACCAGGCACCCAGATAAAACCTAGCTTCCTAATAAATGATGGCTGTCCATTTACTTGGAGCCAAGCCACACTAAAGGCCTCCAATAAAGTAACACAATGTTGCCAGCCAATCAAGATACAAAAAGAGCCAAAAAACAGACAGAAGATATTAGAAACACCAATCAAGCAGAACACAGCAAACTCCAAGACCAATAAACACAGACCAAGACTCCCAACCAATCAGGATGAAGAAAAAACCATTCTGGCACAGCATAGGCTAGTAACAAATTTAAAACAGAAATGGCTGTGAAAGTGACTTACAGACGAACACTATACAGAAGCCTGATGATGGCAGATGAGATTCTGCTGAAACGTTGCTACAACTTTAAAAGCACAACTATAGTGACGTGGGAAAATACCAGAACAAAGCTGGATACCATAGATAGATAGATAGATAGATAGATAGATAGATAGATAGATAGATAGA
>NW_020769337.1:5752839-5797558 GCF_900518735.1 Pseudonaja textilis | reverse complement strand
TAGAATAGAATAGAATAGAATAGAATAGAATAGAATAGAATAGAATAACAAGAGTTGGAAGGGACCTTGGAGGTCTTCTAGTACAGTGGTCGCAGTTTTGGTGGTCCGCAGAGAAATGTCACCCCCAAAGCACCCCCCAAAGCAATTAATGCAGGCTGCACGGGAACACAAAGCTTGCATCATTTGCATTGCGAACAACACAAAGTAGTGAGGGGAGGGGGGAAAGGGCGGAGGGAGGAGAACTTGCCCCACTCGCCCTGCCTGACCACTGGGCTGCTTCTTTCTTCTTCTGCTTTTGGCTACATGCAAGGAAAGCAGCAAAAGTCTTTCTCTCTCTCTCCCAAACTCCGCCAGGAATGAGTCTTTGGGATCCTGCATGGCATCCTGCTCCAAGAGACTGCGCTGGTGCGACAAGTCTCATAAAGGCTCATTTCTGGCGGAGTTTGGGGGAGAGAAAGGAAGATTTCTGCTGCTTCTGCTGCTTTCCTTGCATGAAGCCAAAAGTCTCTCTTTCTCTCTCTGCCCCTAAGAACAAAGCTGGAGACGGTATCCTGCAATCCCAAATAAAGAATGATCAATTGCTAGGAAAATGGGGTGGTGACTTTTCCTGCAGACCTTTTGGGGGATTTTCCCAGGGTCTCTGGTCTGCAGGATTTAAAAGTATGGGTTTGGTGGTCCCTGAGGTCCAAAAGGTTGGTGACCCCTGTTCTAGTCCAACCCCCTGCCTAGGCAGGAAACCCTACACTACTTCAGACCAATGGTTATCCGGAGCACCAAAGACCCCTCATGTTAACCCTAAGCTACAGATATTTTCCTTTATTAGCACTTAGCAGAATACTTAGATTTTAAGATGGGAAAAATGCATAGTAAAAAATGGTTCGTTTTATTCCATGAAGACAAAAGGGTGTATTGTTCAAACTATTGTTTGAACTATTGTTCAGATTTGGTGAGTCAGCTTTTATTGGTTCCTTTGAAGAAATTCAGTACTGGATTCCCAAAGGAATAAGACTTCCCCAGCAAAAAAAGGAGAATGTGCTACTTTCTTTACTTATATGGAGAAATTTTGGTACACAGCTGGCTATGTGTGCAAAAGATGGTGAGTTCAGTTGCAAGTATTTTTGAGTAATACAAGTAGTCCTCACCTTACAACCACAACTGGGACCCGAATTTCTGTGGCTAAGCAAAGCGGCTGTTAAAGTGAGTCATGCCTGATTTTATGACTTGTGCCATGATTGTTAAGCAAATTGTGGCAGTTGTTAAATGAATCCTGCAGTCGATAAGCAAAAACTGGCAAAAAAAACCCATTGACTTTGCTTGTCAGAAGCCAGTTGGGAAGGTCCCAAATAGTGACCACATAGCCTTGGACACTTCAACAACCATTGTAAATACACGCCAGATGCCAAGCACCATATTTTGATCAGGTGGCCATGGGGATGCTTACGACTGTCATAAACGTGAGGGTTGGCTGCAAGTTACTGCTTTCAGCACCATTGTAACTTCAAACAGTCCCTAAATAAATGGTTGCAAATCAAGGAGTGTCTGCAACTACAAAAGCTGTGGTTCTAATACATTGAAAAGCAGTTTCCATGTACACGAGGCAATATTGAACATATTGGGAATAATCTAATCCCATGATTTGATGTGGTGTAAGGCAGGAGTGTCAAACTCAAGGCCCGCAGGCCAGATCTGACCCGTGGGGTGCTTACATCTGGCCCATGGGACCAACCTGGAAACAGCATGATGCCCATTGTGCCTCTGCCCCCCCGGGCTCCATTTTCAGTCGCAACAGTCTCTTGCAGCCCTCTGCCACCGAAAACCTGAGCTCTGTTTTTACTGGCAGAGGGCTAGCGAAACAAAGTAAAGCAAAACAAAACAAAAGGAGAAATGTTTCTCCTTTTGCATTTTAGCTTCCAAGAAGGGACAGGAAAGGAGAAAGAGACAGAGGAAAGACAAAAATGAAGGAAAGATGGGAAGAGAGAAGAAAGGAAAAATAAGGAAAGAGGGGAAAGAAGAAGAAACAAGCATGAAGAGGGAGGGAGGGAAGGAAGGAAGGAAGGAGGGAGGGAGGGAGGGAGGGAAGGAAGGAAGGAAGGAAGGAAGGAAGGAAGGAAGGAAGGAAGGAAGGAAGGAAGGAAGGAAGATTATAATGAGATGGAGGGAGAGTCTGAGGGAAGTCCCGCCATAGCACTTGGCCACCACAGGTGCCCTGAACATGAATGATGTTGAGCTGGCCACACACATCCTGCCCCCCTAAGTCAAATACGACCCTGATGCAGCCCTCGGTGAAATTGAGTTTGACACCCCTGGTCTAAGGCATTTGAGTATGTTTTTCCATTCTCTTGCAGTGAGTCCACATTTCACCTTGAATTGTAATATACTACATGCATAGGCCATACAGGAAAGATAGATGTGGAATTAATAGCATTTGCGCTCAGTACTCTTGTGTTCCATCATGAAATGTTCTGTTGTTCTGAAGGATAATTCATTTTTGTCTTGAAATGCACCAGGGATGGTGGTTCATGGTGTTTCAATTGAGGATTCGTTTCTAGAAAACTTCAGACATCCTTTCAATAGTTGTCATGGTGGAGCCCAGAAAAGAGGAACATCTGAATGTTTTGTGACAGGAGCACAGAATTTTGCAGACTTCTATTACAGAAGCAGTTCAGAAATTCAGTATTAATAAGCCATAATGAGGGCATTGCCTAATTGATCTAATAGCATTACTGGCCATTGCAGTACAAAAATAAATTCTGATACACAGATGAATTGAAATGGCTTGATTATTTGCTGCTTCAGAGTCCCTCTGACCAAAAAAAGAGTAACTTTGTTTTCTTCAAAGGAATGTTAATTTATTTATTTTTCTTACGATTTAAAAATGGAGTATATGTTTTGTTTCTTTTTTCTCTTGCAGTAATTTATGAGGGCTTCTACCTGAGACTTTGGCCTTGGGATAGAGGAGAAAATGCAATCTGGTTAGAAATGTAAAATGATTTTCTATAATGTAGATTTCTTAAACAAATGCATGAAGTGAATCAGATATTCAGGATTGTTTTTTTTTTTAGTTTCTCTGACACAGTTCCCTGATAAAAGTGATTGCAATAGAAGTATGAATAGAAATGTGCATGGAAAATATGTACTCTGTGTGTGTGTGTGTGTGTGTGTGTGTGTGTGTGTGTGTATTTATTTATTTCTTAAGTTTTCGTGGGTACTTACATGTATGGCATTCAGCTTTGTTCGGGTATTTTCCCACGTCATTGTAGTTGTGCTTTTAAAGTTGTAGCAATGTTTCGGCAGAATCTCATCTGATGAACACTATACAGAAGCCTGATGATGGCAGATGAGATTCTGCTGAAATGTTGCTACAACTTTAAAAGCACAACTACAATGACGTGGGAAAATACCTGAACAAAGCTGAATGCCATACATGTAAGTACCTGTGAAAACTTAAGAAGAATATATATATAGTTATTCAGGTTTTCTCCTGCATAAAATTGGAAGTATCTTGGCGATGTTTTGACGAAGTCTCATTCGTCATCTTCAGGCTTGTGTCTTCAGCTATTGAGCTAGTAGATTAATAATCTAGCTGTCCACTATGTTTTGCAAAGCAAAACACAGCAGATGCTATCCAGAGTTGAAAAGAAGCCATTGGTACTGCAGAGAAGAAATTGAGCCAAAGCTGGTTTAAATTTTCCAAGCAAAATTATCTTGTATAAACCTCTTCTCAAATTTAATCAATCCTCACTTCCAGCATAGAATACAGCTTCAAGTTGTATGCAGGAAGTTTACATGACATTATGTTGCATACAATTCCATCACAACTTCAAGACAATTAAAAATATGTGATTAAAGAGATCATGACCACCACCACCCTCCTTTGTTGCTACCTTCTTTGAAGGAAAGAACTTGCTGATAAACTTCTGACTGAGGGAAGAAGAGCACTTTATAGCAAGATTGCCACAAAAAAGAAGGGCCTTTTTTGCGTATTGCACAGCATGCTTCTTAAAAATATGTAATCTTAAATTTGAGTCTCCTCTCTTTAATTAACCTGAAGAAAATCACTTCATCAAATATTGGAATCCTAAGGCATTCATTACCTTAAAAGTCTTCAATGAATGTTTTCGGTACCACATAGTGCACCCAGTTGCAAACTTCCTGAAGATCTCATTCAGGCTGCTTCATGTAGATCTAACAATGAAGATTCCAGAATGGGCCCCTGCAAAATACACATAGTCCTTGAATTATGATATAATGGAGCATGCCAATTATGATCATAACTTGTAACAGCTGTAAACAGCTTGTAAAATATGACTGCCTGATTTTATAATGATCTGAGCTGTAAGTCCCACTTTTCAGATAGGTTATAACTTTAAATGTTTGATAAATGACCATTTGTAAGTAAAAGATTACTTGCACTACATCCCGTAAGGCTATAGGGCCAAGCAAAATAATCCATATCCATTCTCTTAGCCAATCCTGAAGATAGCAAGTAATACTAGTGAAGAATGCTTCCTACAGCCATTCCAAATAACCAGGATGATACCATGACCAGGAATACAAAAAGATACTGAGAGTCATATACCTTTAGCAGGATAATTCAGAAGCTATTGCTGTCACTCTATTGTGCAGAACATCTTTTATCCTTTCAGGGAAGATTTGCCGTCACAAATCTAAAGATCATGCAACCAATTTTTTCTCCAATACCAAGACCTCTATGTTATTTTAAATAAACACTCCATAATGTAATCTGCCAAATCTGTCAGATTGATAATACAGTAATAATCATGAAATCTTGAGCTATCCCAATCGGGGCCCAGAATGAATACTGAAGTCCCTTAGGAGCACCAATCTGACTTTCCCAACATCTCTGAGATTATAACCACCTTGTCACCAGGAAGTTACTAGAAGCACTAGTACTAACTGGTGATAGATCAGAAGCATATTCCCAAGGATGCTAGAACCAATAAGGATGATGGTCTTAGCAGCTCCAATGATGTCATGAAACTGGCCAGGCTCATGTATTCTTTGAAGTTCAACAGCCACCACAAAAACCTGACCTTGCAAGGAAGAAGTGTTGGCTACAAGGAGCATTTGTCTACAAAGTTTTCATCCATCTTTACTACATGATGTATAAGATATCCAATGATAAATATATCAACAGTAATATATCCTACTTACTTTTGCAGTTCTATGTTGGCACATGATCAAGATGACATTGTGTTAAAACTTTTAGATTTAGAACTTTAATTATTTCTTGGAATAGTGAGGAATTTACCAAGGCAAATGAAAAAAAAACAATTAAGAGCTGTATTTAGTGCTTTTCCATTTCTTCTTTCATAAGCGTTAAACTTCAAGGCAATTTCCTTTTTTATTTGAGAGAGCATATTGTACTTCCGAAACAAAAGGAAATAAAAGGAATGTGGTGTTATTCATCATCAAATCTTTCAGCCTATTTGTAATCTCAACAAAATAATGTTTTTAATTTGCTTCCTTTACAATTTTCTTTCAAGTTGTGGGAAGAAGTTTGTGCCTCTTGAACTTCATCATTAAATGCTTTGTTTTGTCAAAGAGGCTGCATTGATTTCTGATACTGTTCTTATAAGTGATGCAATTAATTAAACTAGGTTGCATTAAATGACAGTTATTACATTTATATTTTGGTATTAGCTATTAGAGAGCCAGTTTGGTATATTGGTTAAGCCATTATTTTAGAAACTTTGAGACCATTTCTAGACTTGCCTTATGGCAAGCTATGTGAACTTGGCCAGTCATTTTCTCTCAGCTCTAGGAAGGAAGCAATGGCAAACTACTTCCCAAAAACCCTTGCCCAAAAAACTGCAGGAACTTATCTCTGAGAATCTGACTGAATGGGAAAAATGTTATTATCCATACAGCCACACATCTCATGCTATTGCAGCCCTTCCCAGATAGTGCTTATAGTAAGTATCCCTATAAATAGTTAATTGCAGCATAATAAAACTTCAGTTGGCTAGGGTTAGCTGTTATAGCCTTGCACAAACTAGTTATTTGAGAGTAGGAGGTGTTTTTCCCCCTCTTTTTTTTACTGTAGAATAAAATACAGTTCCCTGTTATATATGTAGAATGAACTTGGGAAGCCATGGATCAAAGCAAGTTTTATCCTGGATTGTAAATTAACTACGGTTAGAATAGATAGCAATTTATTACATAGGAGTTAGGATTTCTTTGAATTTAAATTGGATTTTTTTGGGGGCTCTTATGCAGGAGATGAAAACTTAACAGGACTTCCCTGTTATTATTTTATGCCCATTTTTTGCAGTAATTCAGTTCTTCAAGATCATTAACTTAGAACCCTGAAATTACTTTGGACCCAAGCAGCCTTTCATCTGAACTAGCAGTAGGCAACCTTTTAATGGTAAGGGACCACAGCGGGAAGGATAATCATTTAGGTAAGAATTGGGAAGAATTTTACCTTTATAAGGCTTATTATAGAACTTGTGTTATAGTTGATGTGTTCCCTGCCTCAAAACGGGGAGAAATTGGGCCAGACGTTTTCAGAAACATAATGATCAAAATAGTTTCTGGAAGATGGGAATAAGGGGCTCTGGAGCTGTAATTCGTTTAAAAGGTACAGTATAAATTGTCCACAAGTGAAGAATTAATCACCCTCCCTGGCATCTCACATCACACATATTTAACCAGGTATCATAGCCTGCATAAACCGTGAGGAGCTTTTTCTGCTCATAGCCAAACCTGATCTTCACACACATCCATCCAGCACAGGGGTGTCAAACTTGCAGCCTGCGGGTTGGATGCGTCTTGCACTGGCCACTCCCACCCCCATTTTAGCAAAGGGGAAAAAGTTGTGATACGACACGTGATGACAACATGATGATACGACTTTGACACTCCTGATTTAGCATTACCATGAACTTCGTCACCATTTGAACTAGTGGTGGGATTCAACTGGTTCACACCACAAACCGTTTGTTAAATTGCTAGCAGGCCCCTCCCCTCCCTGCCCCTCCCAAGAGTCTACATGTGGTGCGGCCCTCATTGCGGCCCATTTTTGCTCCCAGGGGGCTTCGGGGAGGCCTACTAGGCCCCAAATGGGGCACAGGTGGTGTGGTGTGGCCCACCCACGGACTGTTTTTTTCTCCCAGGAGGCTGCAAAGCGGCCTACGAGGACCAAAATGAGGCGCAGGGGAGTAGTGCCCTCCTGGCAGCATGTTTTTGCTCCCAGGGGGGTGCAGAAAGGCCTGTAACACCCCCTGGCCATGCCCATCCAGCTGGTCATTAGGGCAGGAAACGGGTTGTTAAATTATTTGAATTTCACCACTGATTTGAACTGTTAGGTAGTCCTGTAGTAAATAAAGCCACCAGCCAATAGAACAACTTGTCTTCAGAAGTTGTGTGTGCTCCATCATTGGGGGCTTTCCAAAAGATTTTCTTCCTGCTAACCATTGCTAGGACAAAGATTCTTCTCCTGGGTTGAAAGTCCCATCTTATAGTACACAAAGGTTGAGGATTCTTTCCCCCAGAAAATACTTCCGTTTGGATCTAAGTTAGTAAAAACAGAGGATTTTTTTTTTTCACCCAATCACCAAACAACCAGCACCTGCCTCTTCTGTAATATTTTTTGTAGTTGTTCTTTTTCCATTTTTTCCTTGCACTCAACAGATGCAATTATTATTATTTTAAAAAATAGTTGTCTAGATTTAGCATTAGAATAAATTTCAAGTCCATTTTGTTGTTTAGGTTTTAGATCTTTCTCTTAGCAATCAGGCAACCCGCAGAGGTAAATATCTCTTTTTCCCCTTGGGAAAAAAAAAACACACCTCCACCCTAAGTGCTATTTGGCTTTAGCAATTACATACTTGACTGCCCAACCATGGAAATCTTTTTTATACTTTTATATCCTACTGTACAGCAAGTAAGTGTATCAAACAGGGAAGGAACACTGTCATGCTTTTGAACAAATTTTATTGTATGCTTCTTTCTGTCTTTTTCTGTATATAATGCAGTCTTTGAAGTGGAAAAATTTTTTTAGTGACTCCTCCATTCTTTTTTCTTTTAATTTGACAGTTATTATTTAACTTTTCAACAGAGCTCAAAAAACGATCATCAGCTTTTGTCGACACATTTAACTTTGTTTGGATACAAAGAATTACAATTATTGCTTCTCCCCCTTGCCCAGTGGATGATCCTCCTCTTCCCCCTCCTCCTTTTCCATCCTCCTTCTTCTCCTCCTCTGCCATTCTCTGCTGCTGGACACCTTCATGGGGCTATCTGCCACTGTTCCCTTTTTGGTAGGTTGCTCTGGAAGGAGTCTATTTGGGAGGTCATATGGTCTACTATATAGATCTACTTTTTGGTGGCCTTACTGCATTACTTATAACTACAGGTCCTCGAGCTAGAGTTAGGATTGCTTTTGGTCTATCCAATCCTTTGGTTGTTGAGCTTCTTCGAAAGCATAGTATTGCTGAAATATGACCGGGTTTTCACAAGGTCTTCCTGTCCTGACCACAGTAACAATCACTGGATTCAAAATGACAAGCTCAGCTAGGAAAGCAAAGTTTTCTCCACTGTTAATATGCACCAGTCAACCCATAACTTGTTAAGTCATCTGTTGGCAGAGATTGCATGAGGGAGGGAGACTTACCCGAGCAACTTTTGACCTTCCCTGCAAGGTTCCCCATTGGTTTTTCCTTGCAAGCTTTACAGGAAGAAAATTGCAAGTCCAAACTTTCCGGCACCTCCAGCTGTCAGCCAGTCATTTTTACATTTTTTACATTTTATTTGGTTTGTCAATCGCTTAGAAGTTTTGAATACATGAGATAGATACTTATAAGAAAAATAAAAAAAAAACAATAGGACAGGGATGGTAGGCACGATTGGTGCGCTTATGCACGCCCCCTACAGGCCTCTTAGGAAGGGGCTGAGGTCTATAGTAGACAGTCTAAGGTTAAAGTTTTTGGGGTTTGGGGAAGAAACCACAGAGTCAGGTAGAGTATTCCAAACATTGACCACTCTGTTGCTGAAGTTTTATTTTCTGCAGTCAAGTTTGGTCTGGTTAACCTTGAGTTTGTATCTATTGTGTGCTCTTGTGTTGTTATGGTTGAAGCTGAAGTATTCATTTGCAGGTAGGACATTGCAATGTATGATTTTATATACTATATTTAGATCGGACCGGAAGCAGCGTAGTTCTAGGTTTTCTAGGTCTAGAGTTTCAAGTCTGGTGGCATAAGGTATTCGGCAATGAGTAGAGGAGTGGAGAACTCTTCTTGTGAAATATTTCTGGACTTTCTCTACTGTGTTAATATCAGATATGTAATGTGGGTTCCAGACTGATGAGCTGTATTCAAGTATAGGTCTAGCAAATGTTTTGTATGCTCTAGTTAGTAGTGTGATTGTGATGACCCATAGTCTCTCAAAATAACCCCAAACCCAAAATATATATCAAAGTCTGGTAAGGCCTTCAACTTAACTTCACTGTTTTATTAGGCACAGTTTAAAGTCACAAAAGTAAATAATGAGGCTAACAGAAAACCAAAACAAACCACATTGATGAGAGTTCTGAAGCAAGCCGAGATAACTAATCATAAACTCCAGGCAAATAACCGAGAAAAGTCCATGGGAAGAACACCAACCTAAAGATAAACATCTTTCAAGGTAAACACTAATTGACTCCAGCAATTCTAACTACGTAGCTGAAAAACTTATATACATAGCTCCCACCTGCAAGCCACAAGGAGGCTCATGGTAATCTTCTCTTGAGTAGACCTTGCTTTTCCCTGATCCTCTCCTCCCTGCATGACCTAGGATGTATAGGGGATGGGCCTGGATCCTCCTCTGACTGCTCAGCTGGACTCTGCCCTTCCCCAGCCTCCTCCACCACCTCTGGAGCCACACTCCCACTCCCTGTTGGCTGTTCCTCCTCTTCCTCAGAGTCAGACTCCACCAGGGGCATGACAGTGATATTACCAGAGAAGAAGCTATGTAGGATTAGATTAACAACTCTTAATGCCTTTTTGGCTATGTAGTTACAGTGGGCTCTAGCACTTAGTTCATTTGAGATGACAAAGTTGGATCCTTGACAAAGTTTGGATCCTCAACAAGGTCTTGACTATTTAGCTTGTATTTCATTTTCTAATTTTTTTTCTGACAATATGTAAGACAGCATTTATTTGTTGAGATTTGAAGTTGCCATTTGTTTGACCATTCTGATACATAGTCAAGGTTTTTTTGGAGGGTAGTAGTATTGTCTGTGGTGTTGAATAGCTTTACATCATCAGCAAAGAGAATGCAGTTGCTCTTAATATGATCACAGAGGTCATTTATGAAGAGTAGGATGAGAGTTGGTCCTAATACACTGCCTTGGGGGACACCACTGTTGACAGGTACAGAATTTGATAGGATGCTCCCAATGTTGACCATTTGTTGTCTGTTTGACAGGAATGCTTCTATCCAGTTATGTAGGTGTCCAGAGATACCGCAAGATTTTAGTTTTAGGAGTAGTTTGTCGTGTACTACTGAATCAAAGGCTTTACAGAAGTCTATCTCGATTGCATCTATTGCTTTGCCATGATCGAGTTGTGTAGTCCATGTGTTTTTGCAGTGTAAGAGTTGCAGATTACAGGATAGGTTTTTCCTAAAACCAAATTGTTTATTAGAGTGTAGGTTGTTTGTCTCTAAGTGGAGGATAATGGATTGGTTAATAATTGATTCCATGACTTTACAGGTGACGCAGCATAAGGAGATTGGTCTGTAATTTTCTACTAGACTGGGGTCTCCCTTTTTGAAGATGGGGATGACCCTGGCTTGTGACCATAGTTTTGGCAAGGAACTGGTCCTGAAAGATTTTTCAAAGATTATGCTTAAAGGTTCGGCTATGGCAGTGGATAGCTTTTTAAAGAAGTAGGCACATATTCCGTCCGGTCCAATAGATAGGGATGATTTTAGATTGTGCAGTGCTTTTTCAACAATGTCTTCTGTAAAATCGATATGTATTAGGTCATTGTAGTTGTCTGTAGTTCCACTAGGAAATACTGGGCATGATCCATTGCTGTATACAAATACTGAGCCAAAGAATGTATTAAAGAGGTTTGCTTTGATGGTGTTGTCGTTGCAATCTTTGCCATTAGGTCCTTTCAGGCGTGGGATGGACCTTGAGTCTTTTAGTTTGTTTTTTACAAATTTGTAGAAAGTATGGGTGGAATTTGTGTGTAGAAGGTTTTCCTCTTGTTTAATGTGATAAGTAGTGCATTCAGTTTTTATCTGGTCGCATAGATTTTTGTATCTGCTTTTGAAATTGGCAACGTGACCAGATTCATTTTTCCACCAAAGTGGAAATTGAAGCTTTTTGGATTGAAGCTTCCTTATTGTTATGGGTAATCTGTTTTTCCTGGTATTGGGAGTTGTTATTGGTACATATAGTTTGATGGCTGTTTTGATTTCTAGTAAGACTATGTTGTAATGGTCTTCAACAGTATTGCATCCAGTGAATAGAAATTGCCAATCGAGGGAAGAGAGGTAGTTGATTATAAGATCATAGTTGCCTTTTTTGAAGTTATTATTGGGGATTTTGTCATTATGATGATTATTGTGTGGATGTATGTTGAGACAAAAGTCAATCATGTTGTGGTCACTGTTGGAAAAGAGTTCTTTAATTTGTATTCTGTAAATTGAATTCAAACTATTGCAAAAGATGAGATTGAAGCAGTTGTTAAGCCTAGTATTGTTGGTTACTAGTTGTTCCAGTCCCAGGTTTGTTACAGTATTGTAGAAGGTTGCATGTATGGTTCAGTTGTACATTCATTTCGGGTCCAGTTAATATGAGGTAGATTGAAGTCACCAAGAAAGATAAAAGTGTGTGGGCAGGATGTTGCCCATGTTAGTAATGTATTTAGTTTGTTTGCATGTTCGATGTCATAATCAGGGGCTCTGTAATATAGTAAGAACTGAAATGTGATATTTAAGGTCAGTTCACAGATAATGGTCTCAGGAAGAGCAAGCTCTTGGATAACTTGGATGTTTTTTAGATATAAGGACTTTTTATAGAAGATAGCAACACCACCTCCTCTACAGATTTCACAATTGGATCGGTCTCTTACTAAGGTAATGGAGACAGGGAGAGATGCATTGAGCCATGTTTCACAGACAAATATGATGTTGAATTTAGCCGTACTTAGTAAGAGGAGAAATTCAGGTATTTTATTTACAAGGCTTCTTGCACTGAGTAGCTTGCATTTAAGGCCAGTTGTAGTTTGAATTGAGGTAGTTGGGGGTGTGCGTGCCTAGTCTTGGGTGATGGTGGATTGGTTGAAGAAGGTTTGGATGCTGAGTTGTGGGTTGTGTGACTTTCTTTTGATACAGTCTGCACGGTAATCAATGTACATGTCCTTCTCTCCATTGTCTAGATGATTTTTGAGTTCTGTGTGTAGTATACGGGAGCAGGCACGTTGCTGTAAGGTTATGTCAGGATGAGTCACATGACCCCCACTGACTTTCTACTGTAAGTTTCTCAAGTTTCCCCATTGACTTGTGGGAAGGTGTCAGGGACATTGGGTCCTAGCATTCTGTAAGTTAATCTATTTGAGGTAACCTCAGTGGTGGGGTGGTTACTGCAAAATCCCCATTCGCTCCCCACCCCACTAACCTGCTTTCCAGCTCCGCTTTCCAATGAAGGGCAACAAAGAAGTCCCAGCTGATCAACTAGGATTTAGGAGGCAGAGGATAGATGGGTGTGGGGCCAGTCAGGGGTGGTATTTGCTGGTTCTCCTAACTACTCAAAATTTCTGCTACAGGTTCTCCAGAACTGGTCAGAACCTGCTGAATCCCACCTCTGGTAACCTGGTTGAAAAGGTTTTGCCCTGTGATGCCCTGTTTCACCCAGTTAAACAAAAGTAAAAGAAGTGTATTTTATGAATTTACAATTGCAGTGAAGATATAATATGTGAAAATTTCAAGAATCACAGTAACATTAACCATGAGGGTTAAAATACTTCTTGTAGAAATATGTTTTAAGTTCCATTCTTTATTGTTGCTAGGAAGATAACATATGCTTGATTAGTATACATTTGTGCAAAGTAAAAAAATGTCAAGTTATAAACTGCTGTCATCCAAGGATTAAGATCTGTTTTACTAGAAGTATATTTATTCTTCAAGTTATCTTGATTAAAAGCTTTTCGATTGTATTTTTCTTTTTTTATTGCTAACTTTTGATTTACCATGGGTGAAAATTATGTAATTTTACCTTATTATTCGTTGATTTTATTGTTTCTGTTGGTATCTTTTCTAAAGAAAAGGAATTTAAATATAATATTTGTTCCATTTTAATTTTTCATTTAGTCAAAAGATAAGTAAAAATGTCTACCTAGGCATAGAAATTGTAATTGAACCTTTTGTATGCAACATGAAAACTAACAATAAGGATGTACAAAATCTAGTGAGGGGACAATTATTATCTTCTGTTCTGAAAAGATAACAATCAGATGGTTTAATCTTGTAAATAGAAGTTTCTTCTTCAAGATACAGGAATTCTCTAGAAACCTTAACTATGTTTTGACTATTTACTGGCTACTACTTCAATTGCATTTTATTATTAATCTCCTTCTTGTTCATCACAAATGTGCACCAACAGGTAGGTAGATAACACAAAATATACCAGAAGGCAATAATTTGGCAATAACCATGCCTGTGTAGTCTTTAAAAAATGGCATATATGTACTTCTAGAGGGAAAGAAAACTAAAACAGGAAATCATAATTGCTTGAAGTTCAGGCTGTGACCTCCAGTTATTTTATTTTATTTTTTAATTTTAATTAGGATCTGGAGCGAGGATGGGAGTTCACCCTCATTATATGACACTTGGGTCTCGAACCTGGGCTGCTGGCTTTCTAGCTGAGAAGCCCAGCATCTTACACACTTTTGCTATTGTGCCACCCATTTAACAAAAGGAAAATTCCTATTTTCAAGGACTATTGTTGAAGAAGCAGCTAAGTTTTACTCTCTCAATTATTGGTCAACAGCCAACTAAGAAGCTATAAAACTATAGTTATGGAGAGGTTGAAGAATAATGGAGCAGGGAGATTTCCTTGTTTTATTTCTTGAGTTATAGAAATTGAATCAGATAATTGGCCATGGGAATCATATCAAACTTTTATGCCAGTGTTACTATAGAGTGTATATATCAGTGGTAAGAATTCTTGATTTCTAGTAGTGGCCATCAATTTCCCTCTGAACACTGAATCAAAGACTGATTTCACATCTATAAAGGTTCTATGAAATAGAATTTTAAAGCCATAGTTTATATTTCTCTACTGAGTGATACAAAATTATTGCTTGAGCCACTGAAGTTCTACCTAGCCTAAATCTTGCTTGCTGCACTGCTAAAATATTACCCTTTATTCAGTCTTACAGTTTCTCATGTAAATGCTTGGCATTCATTAGGAGCCTCTTTTTAAAAAATATTTGAATAAATTGGGACAAAGATAGCCATATTTTTTTCTGAATGTAAACAATATTTTCAATATAAGTAAACAGAGCTGCCAGTACAGGTGCCCACAAATTACCATTATTTTTGAAGATATTGGCAGTACAATATCTTTACTAGGGGCTTTATGGATTTTCATTTGGTTTATTAGTTGCCTTATGTGTCTAATAACTACTGTTGGCCAACTTGCTCACATTTTTGTGTTTAGATCTGGTAGAACATAGGCATAATCAGTCTGTGATTATAATGGTTAGAAATAAGCTACTTAGGCCACTACAGAATACATGGTGGTCTAAATTTCTTGACAGGTTTTTCATTATCTTCTGCCAAATGGTATGAGTCATTAGATTTTATATTCATAATTAATTGTTTTAGTTTGGTTAACTTTTTCTCCTTAGAATTGGTTCTTTATATTGACACCTTTCTGACAATAAATTTTGAGAATTTCTATTACATGGGTTGTACTAGGCATAGCTACTCATAAAGACTTGCTTGTATATATTCATGGTTGAATCATGGTTTAGATCTTTGGAAATTGGACCCTTATTATTCCCATTGCTTGCTAAAAATCAAATGAATTTGTTGGAGTTCAACAATTTATCCACATTTCTTCCAAAACAGTTCTTTCACATTTAGTTAAATAATCTACAAGTGTAACATTATATATTTCTCTTATTGTTCTGATCAAAGATGTTCCAAGATACAAGTTATAAAGAACTCTATAAGTCCAAATCTCATTCTGACTGGTCTTCTATTCTCTTTCTGTATCTTTAAGATCTTGTTAGGATTGATTGACCTGGGATGCTTTATCTACTCGATAACTGAGTTAATTTGGGAGTTTAGCATAAGGATAGCCTTTTGGAATTGGGTTAATTGCAATGCCAGAATTTCACAAGAACCATATGGCTTTTCCTTTCCCTAGTACAAAGATGAAGGGAAAATACCTCCAATCTGATCCACAGGCTCTCTGTAGATATAAGCTAGTTTTGCCAGATTGCCAGACTATTTGCAAGTAAAGTTAATTTAGAAAATTAATGGAAGTGGGGATCATTGACAAGCAGCAACACAAGGCTTGATTCCATTTGATTCAAATAATTGTTGGAATTGAGGGTTTGGAGTGGCTTATAGGATAAATAAACCAGTTTTTTAAAAACTTCATTTCAACTCTACATTCCTATTCAAATATAGATGGATCAAAGCTTTAGTCTCTGATAATTTAATGGATGGTGGCAGAGTTTATTGATATAATCAGCTGCAAAGTTTGAGGAATCTAGATCTATCAGAGGTTCTGCTACAGTATGTCTATTTAAACTCATCAGGCCATCTCAAAATCTCAGAGAAAACCTTAAAAGAATGGCTAGAAATTATCAGTAAATCTGTATGGAGTAAGAAAAGACCTGTAGTTAAATTAAGAAGTCAACAGGCTTCAAAAGACAGAGATGAACTTGCTCTTCCAAAATTTAAATTGCATCCTCAAAAAAATGGTGCACAGAATGGATAAAATTCCAAATCGTAAAATGACAATAATGGCAGAAACTGGTCTAGATGTCAATAGATTCCATGGATATGGTATAATAAATATACAAGAGAACAAAAATTTTAAAGGATATATTATTAGATCAAGTTTGATAGAAGTATGAAATTCCATAAGCCCAACAAATTTCACTGTTAACATCTCCTCTAAGTGCTTCCCATTTTAGAGATAATTACATTAAGAAAAATTGAGTTTTTATATGCAGATATGGTTCATCCAAGCTCTATGAATACATTATAGACATAAGAATGATTCAGTGAAGGTCAGAATACAGTATGGTTGATGTACTCAACAATTGTTGGAATGATAAGAATGAGGGAGAAACAATAACAAAAATGACAATTTAAAATCTATACAAAATCAATGCTATCTGTTAGGATGCATATATAAGTTCCCATTCAGATATGATACAAGGGCAGATCAAATTAAAACTACATGATAAAATGGATGCAAAACAGTCACCACACCACAATGGGAAGAATGATGGACCAAATCTAAAAAAAAAAATGTACTCAAAAGTTGTAATTGAAAACTGGTATAAAATGTTTAACAGATGGTACACAAGTCAATAATTTAGAAGACAGACAAATCATACAGTAACAAATGATGAAAATGCCATGAAACAGAAGGAACATTTTATCACGCGTAGTGGGTATGGTAAAAAAAAAAATCCCTCAAAAAATTTAAAAAGACATGTAGCATTATCCAGAAAACTTAAATTTGAAGTTAAATCACATTTTTACTCGATACAAACCCAGAATACATTAACAGAAACACTATAATTTACTGAGACACACGCTCATGACTGTGAGAATTAACTTTGTCTGACAGAAAGTTGAAAAAACCAATATTTGCTTGCAATTTAATTTGGAGAATCTACAGCAATGGTAAAACAAACAGCACATATACACAATATAAGTTTTCATCACCTGGCAAGGCAAATGCAAATACCTACTGTGTGTTCTTTAAGGTTAGTAAAAGTAATCTGAAAAGTAGTCAGATTATAAAGAAAGCTGCTTTTCCCAAGCAGCTTTTTTTCCATTTTCTCTCTCTTAAAATTTATAAATGATACAGTAGAGATTTGAATATTAAGTTTTAACCTCAAAGATCGAAACATTTGTCAAGAAATAATGCAGAGCTTTTTATACCCATTTATAACCATTTGTCATCCTTAGCAATAATTGTACATTTTAAGCAACTTTATGTTCATTACATTTTAACATTGGTACCAACTTTTTTTCCTCATCTTTAAACGTTTATCTAAATTATCACAGTGTTAACAATTTCCAGTTCCTATTTTATAAATGCCACTGTACTCAGTTGCTATCTGTATTCCATAATGCCTTATTTGCATTTTATGAGCCAATAAAATAATTAATTTGAGGGGAAAAATGGTCTTTCACAAATCTCTTCTAGTTTTACAGTCTAGCAAAACTTGGAAGGAGTTAAAAAGTCCAGCTTCCTATCCCTCATTTGTATTCATTGCTTTACCAAGGCCGTCAGCAACATCAGACTGCAGGTGTCATGTTGCTTTTAATTCTAAAAGAGCCCAGCTCAACTTGTGCTGGGACATTAAAAAGACAGCTTACTTTTTCATTATGAAAAACCTTCTTTGGACAAATTTGAAATGTGTGTAGAAAAAGCTTCATGTTCAGCAACATGTGCTTAACAAGCAGTAAAATTCTCCTGCTCCCTTTTGGACTTGGCAGTCATTCAGTTATGTATGTGTCAGTCAAGAAGGGATGGCATTGAAGGAATGGTCTCAGGGAAAAGCATATGGTTTCTTGGAGTTTGGTGGCTGATATTCTCCATGCAATGTCATTGTTTCAGAGTATATGGTTGTGCCCTGTTCTTTCATGGTGCAAATTATTGAAAGGAAAGAAACAAACTAGAACTAAGGAGAACATTTCTTGACAGTTAGAGCAATTAATCAGTGGAACGATTTGCATCTAGAAGTTGTGGTTGCTCCAACACTGGAGGTTTTAAAGAAGAGATTGGATAAGTATATGATGTAATGGTATAAGGTTTCCTGCTTGAGCAGGGGTTTGGTCTAGAAGACCTCTAAAGTCCCTTCTAATTCTGTTATTCTGTTATTTTGGTAACTTTGGTAAATGTACACTAATACAGAGTTCAAGACTAAACAACCATTTGACCAGGATGGTCTTGGGTTCTAGGCAGGGGTGGAATACGAGAAAGTTAACTACTGGTTCAGGATTTACGAGCTTCGCTGCAAGCACGCCTCTAAATCGTCATCAGCATACTGTGTGCAGAGACACAGCCTTTGAAACAGCCCTCTTTTCCTGCTTTTTTAACTGCAGCTGTGCCTCGTTCGGCAGCTGAAGTTGAAAAATCAGGAAATAAAGATCAGGTAAGAGCCCAGGTGGGTGGGTGGGCAAAAACATCCGCAGACATAGAACCGGTTCTATGTCTGCTGCTCTTCAGAGCTACCGGTTCTACAAAGGTGGACAGAACCGGTAGAAACCCACCCCTGATTCTAGGTTATTGTATATATATGAATGTCTTTCTTAGTGGGATACTATTTATTATTTATTTATACATTTATTTTCTACATACCTGGATTCGAGGTCACTCTGAGCGGCTTACAGTATTAAAAGCTATGAAACCATAAAACATAAATATTTCAACAGACACTAGAACCCAATTACAACCAAGAGTAAAATTATAGTTGAAAGACAGTGATGGAGGGAATATGTAGTTGTAGAGGAGGGAGGGGAGATTTTCTCTTAAAATCTGTCAACCACCTCCAGTGTGACATTGTCCCATTGAGGCACCAGGCCAACTGTAGAGCTGGGTCTTTAGGCTCTTATGGAAGGTCAGAAGAATGTGAACAGATCTCATATCAAGGAGGGGTTTGATAGTCTAAAGGATAGGAACCATGGCAGAAAAAAGGGACCCCACCAGCTATAATTCCTTGACTGGCAGGTCTTGCAAGATGCCTCTTCTGCTGGCATGGGTAGGGCAGGTCAGCCCCATTGGGATGAGATAGTTCCTCAAGAAACCTGTATCCATGCCATGCAGAGCTTTAAAGGTCCATGTGCAGGGGTGGGCTTCAAATTTTTTTTAGCAAGGGGTTCTCTGCCTGGTTGCTGGGTGGGTGCGGCCATGGTGGGTGTGTCCTAGTCAGCCTCCTGCACCATGGCAGGGGGAGGGGCATTTTTGCAATCCCTGGACTCTGGAGGCTTTCCTCAAGACTCCAGGAGGGCAAAAATAGCCTCCCAGGGCTCCAGAGGCTCTCTGGAAGCTGGAAATGGGCCTGTTTCCAGCCTTCCCAAACTTCTAGGAGGCCCTTTTTTCATCCTCCCTGAGCTTCCACGTGCACCCTGCACTTACCTGCATCTAAAACGGGCCCCATGGGGACTCCTGGGGAAGGGGACGGGCAGGATGGGTGGGGCCATCCAGGAGTGGGATTTAGGGATTCTCCGAATTGTGCAGAATCTTAACTAGGGAGTTCCCCCAAACCCCTGCGAACCCCCAGCAGACCACCTCTGGCCATGTGCATTGTTAACAGCATTGAGGCAACTGTTTTTGGATGAAACTATCAAAGGTGTTTTTTTAGGGAACAGAAAAAGAAATCTTGGCCAGTCAATGGCACATATTCAGCAGCAACTGAAGGATGGGGAAAAGGGATCATAACCATCAGAAATCAGTAGATGAAGTAATATTTATTCTGGTCTATGATAATATATGTTAATGTCACAATGAAACCAAAATTATTCATATTGGGTTTTATGGAACTAGAAAAGAAATATGGGAAATTTCTGTTATATATGTTAATTGCAGCAAGAATGTTATGTACACAAAGTTAGAAAAGCAGTGAAATACCTATAGTGGAAAACTGGATTAGAAAAGCAATTGAACTTGCCAAAATGATGAATCTGGCTAGTCTACCCAGAAGGTGGGGGCAGGGGGAAATGACCCATTTTTTTCTGAAAGACTGGAAACTTTAATGGGCTTTTTATGATGATGTATTTATTTGGAGATTATAACCAAAGAGGATTGGGAAAATAATAAAATGATAATTACTTAATAAAAGAGGGGCAGAAGTTATTTTTTTCTTTTCATTTTTCTCTTTTTTACTATCTTTGTGTTTTCTTTACCTGTGCTGGATTGATAAATATACTGTATATAAACTTTTAAGGTGCAATCATATGTTGGGCTAAATACTACTAATCAAGGGTTGGCTTGTAACTCATAATAAGATAAATCAATACCGGTGTCTAATATACCTACTGGAAATCTCCGAAATAATTGCACTCAAAGCCCCTTTTCTGTTTAATCACAGAGTTCCTTATCTGATGCTTTGAGCTCTTTGGACAAGTCTTGACTGTTAGCAATGTAGCTTTGGATAATGAACAATCACACTGCCAGATTCTGTGCTGCTTCATTAATGTTCCGTTTAGGAGAAAGGCTAAACAAAATCAATTCGGTATTAAATACTGGAAGTCCTCAACTTAAAGCCATTATTGAGATCAGAATTTTGTTTGTTGGGAAAAACGGCCATTAAATGAGATGCCCAAATGACTGCTCTGCTCAGTGATCACAATCCCAACTCTTCCAGTTGTGGTCATTCAAAAAATGGAGTGAAAGATCTGCCTACTGAAGGGGCACAGGGAACTCAATGTGCAGAAGGGAGGTCCTGGGCTGGAGAAAGAAACAGAGGTGGTATTCAGCCAGTTCTGGCAGGTTCTGGAGAACCAATAGCGGACATTTTGAGTAGTTCAGAGAACCAGTAGATACCACCTCTGATTGGCCACACCCGCATCTATTCTCTGCCTCCCAAGTCCCAGCTGATTGGCTGGGTGTTCTTTTGTGGCCCTGCACAGGAGAACGGAGCTGGAAAGCAGGTTAGCGGGGTGGGGAGGGAATGGAGATTTTGCAGTATCCTTCCCTTGCCATGCCCACCAATCCACTAAGCCACACCACGTCCACCAAACCACACCATGCCCACCAAACCACACCATGCCCACCAAGCCACACCATGTCCACCAAGCCACACCATGCCCACCAAGGCACGCCCACGGAACTGGTAGTAAAAAAATTTATACCAACCCTGGAAAGGAAGCTTGGATCATGAAGATCCGAGTTTCTTTTTCCAGCCTGCTGCAGAAGTCCTACCTCGCTGTGCATGGAGTGGTGGGGAAATCCTTGGACAAGATTTAAGAACAGAAAACTTGATTTAATGGAAAGGATGGGTATCCATTAAATCCAAATGGCATTTTATATTCTTATTTTATGCATGTGTAAATTGGCAATTGCACAAAAATGTCCATACATAGAAACTTACAGAGTACAGACCCATTTTCTCCACTACACTGAGGTCCACTAAATTAGAATTTACAGGAAAATAATAAGTGTATCATTTAAAGGATAATCAACCTGCCTGGTAGTCTGGATGTGTAAACTTTGATCAGTTAACCATATATATATAGTCTTTCACTATCATATTTTGCCTGGGTTCAAAATATTTCCACCTTATAAGAAGTCATCTGAGTGTGTGTAATTGGAGGTTCACCATCGTATTAATTTTGGCTCTACATACTGTCATGTAAATGTGCAATAATTTTCCATTTTAATTCAGTTTTTATGATCTTCTTAAAGATAGTACGTTGTCAAATTTCCTCATTTATGATTTGAATTCAGAGCAAGATCTTTAGCATTTGGCTGACAGTTCTTTTGTTTTTTCATTTGATTTCAATAGATTGCACACTCCACAAAACTATGCCGTTGCTTTGGGCTCTGTTGAATAATTGCTTTTATCCAATTTAAAGCTGAGCTATACTGCTGTCTTGCAAAATATATTGGTCAATTCATGTATGCTTTGGCCAAGATAGATATAAGAATAGAAGACTTGCATTAAGAAAATGTAAATACGGTATATGCAGTTGTACAGGTAAAATGCTAATGGTTGGTTCCAGTTCTCTGCGCAGCTGAGTTTTTCAGAGATTGATTGATAGAGTTGATTTTAGCATACTATCTTTATGGGATGTTGAGGCATTAGGGCATTTGTCATTAACAGTTACACAGACTGAGTAGAGAGGCTCACTTCAACAGATAGATTTCTAGCTTATATTATGAAATTTCATTTGGTTCAAGGTCTGTAAAATGCCTAGCCAGCTTCAGAGCAACCCAAAATTGTAGAAAGCTGGATACAATGAAATCTTAGCATCAAGAATCCTTGAGCAGGAAGGAATCCTTAGCACTCATCTTGTTTCATTTCCATTCCCCTTATAATAAATTTTATTATTTCTACATACCAAACTTAAAATCCATACCAAACACAGCTCTTCATGAATGGAGGCTGCCTACCTAAGAGTGCAAATATATGATAGGACCTGAGTTATCATACTGCTCGTTGACTATACTGCTTGTTGGACATGCTGTTTTCCTAATTTTGGCCCCAAAGTATAATATAGGTCCCGTCCCAAATTGGGACAAGTAAATATAGCTCCAATTCTTTTTGTATGTGTGTAATATATATGCATATGTACATGCACATGTATGTCTCTTTCTGTGTGTATACACATACATGCATATGTGAGTGTGTATACATACCATATGTATATGCATATATATGCATGTGTGTGTGTGTGTATGTGTGTGTGTGTAATGTTTTGAGTGGCATGGTAGCCTAGTGGTGAAGATGCTGGCCTCCCACTCGGAAGGTTGAGAGTTTGATCGTAATTAGCAGATATTTCTCTCTTAAGGCTAAAAAAAGAAATCTGCTGAGAACTCCACATGGTGTCAGGAAGGGCATCCGGCCAGTAAATGCTCAGTTCCATTCAGTTACCCCGACTCTTGTTTTGCCTTGGGGTTTTAGTAAAATAAATGTTTTAAGTCTCAGTACACCTGTTTTATTGCATTTTTAAAGGGAAAAATGGTACTTTCCATTGTTAATGGTTTACTGCTAATGTTATTGGAGCATGATCTGGAAGATGGAATCTGTGCTCTTGTGTAAAGTACTGTTCAAATTACTCATCATCCATTTGTTCCAAACAAATACTGGAAAGTCAATTATCTTTTTTTAAGATGATATTTTCAATCATTCATTGGCTTTTGTTTATTAGTTTTATTAGATTTATATCCTGGCTTTCATTTATTTATTTCATTTATTAATTTATTTATCCCCACCTATATGGATACCACTTTTCTACAGCAACTCTGAGCAACCCACAAAGTTTAAACAGAAATCACAGTATCAAACCTTAAAACCTGCAAGGTTAGATGTCGAATCAAAACAAAACTTTCCGCCAAGAGTGAAAAGCTATGTCATAAAATAGTACCCATCCAGGCATTATTTTAAGAGTTCTAAATTGCATACATGGCTCTTCTCCTAAGTTTTATCTACAAAAACAATAATTGAGGTAAAGTTGAAAGATAGTGAGACACTCAGGAACATCCAGTGCATTCCATAACAGGGGGGAAAACCCTCACAATTCTGGGTCTCTCTACTCTAGGCCTCCATTTTGGTTGCTATACCATGTTACTTTATAGCAGGGGTGGAATTTATTTATTTATTTGTTTGTTTGTTTACTATAACTGAAGGTGGCTGCTATGTCTTTTCCTTCTCCTATTGTCCCCACAATGACCCCGTGAGTTGAGTTGGGCTAAGAAAAACTGACTGGACCAAAGTCACCTTGCCAGATTTCCTGGCTGAGGTGGGACTAGAACTCACAGTCTCCTTTTGACTGAACCAGCTGGCTTTCAAGCTTGAAGCTGGACTAGAAGTTATTGTCTTTTGGTGATTGGTGCAAAGTCACCTATTTGCAAAGGAAAAGAACAGTCCGAGCTGGAAGGCAGAATTACACATTTAATCAGTTTGGAGTCATTTCATTTCCACAAAAGACCCAAGTCAAGCCCCCTGCATGAATTCCATTGACCCTTATCTAGCACCAATTTAGTTTTGACCATCAGTTGATTGGATTCTGGTGCATAAGTAGAAATAATAAATTCTTATGTGCTTTGAAATAAATGAATGCTCTTGGTTATTTGCACCTGCCACTCAGCTGGTTTTCATGCCTAAGGCAGGACTAGAACTCACAGTCTCCTGCTGGTTGGCTCAAAGTCATCCAGCCAGCTTTCATGTTGGAGGTAGAACTTGAACTCACAGTCTCCTGATTTGTAGCCTGTAGTTTAACCGCTAGATCAAACTGGCCAGTTCGGGTAGCCTTTGTTTAGTCATCTTTTATTACACCTGAAACCTGGACAAATCAAAACAATCCAAATTTGGGTTTGGTTGAACGGTGATAATTCAGTCTGCTCTGCCAAAACTTTTAAAAATGGGGTGGTTTGAAACCAAACATTTCTTTCCATTTCATGCATATTCTTCTTTAATATCTTTGAATAGCTCTGGAAGCTACAGCCTTCTTCTTCATTCATGCCCAGCTGCACAATCCATCTTTTTCTACCTGTCTTACTTGACACCGTGTTTCTTTTGAAATTAATCTTAACTCTGACTCTTTAAGGGACAGGAGCTGTACCCACTGACCTTTTCTAACATACCAGGTTTATGTGAATTTGACTTGTAGCAGGGAAGACATTTGAGGGGGGAATGGAAAAGGTTGGTGATCACAGGGCTTCTTCCATCCTAACTCCCTTGTATGTCAAAACGTTGAAGGCAGGTAGCATAATGGGGTTAGCAGCACTCTCAGATACATTTTGATTTGTCTGCTCTGCCTTCAGGAGGGAAAGCATGGCTTGGAGGGATCTACAGGCTTGTTCATACCATCTACCCAATCACAAGTTGCTCTGTTACTTCAGAATGAGAGAATCCCAGGGAGACTCAGGAGAGGCCAAAGGGAAAACTAACACGTTGTGTCTTAATTCTGGACTGCCACTTTCAGGAAAAAAAAATGGAGTCTTCTATCTTAAACCAGCCATTTTTAAGCAGTGGCTTAGGATACAGGTCTTTGTGCCAGTAAGTTGAAGAACAGCCAAGGGTCAATCAGCTGGACTGGGGCCAAGGTTATTCATGATACGCTCCTGTCACTCGAAAGATCAAAGGTGCTCTTTTTCTGTCTGTAAAGATGTCAGAAAAGAAGAAAAGAAAAGTGGTGCGCCAGGCATTTTGGTTGTGTAAATCAGCAAAGCAGATGAAGGAATGTTATAGCAACATTGCATCTGTGTACCTTTGGGAGACTGACAGATACAAGACTGTTTTTGTGGGCAACCTGCCAACTGTCTTTATCTCAGGGTGTGAAATATTCATATTTTTCCACAGTATGCAAAACGGAGCGACGGCGGCCTGGGTGAAATCTTTCTACGGTTATTTCTACTTTCCTCGGTGCTTATAGTGTCATGTTTGGGACACCCACCATGATGAAATTAATTTGTGATTTTGGCAATGAATCATACCTGATTTGAACAGGCAACCTGTTGAGGTAATTCCCCATTAGGAGAATGAGCGCATATAGGGAGATGTAGTGAGAGTAGTGAAGAATAATACACAAATAGCACACAGATATACTGTACAGTAAATGCAGGGTTTTTTTTTTACTTCCAATAAACGTTTAAGCACAGTCCAAGATAAGCAGTCCAAGTCATTCACAGGTAAAGCAGTCAATTTTCAGTTAAGAGATAATCCAAATATCAAAGTCCAGTATCAAAAAACAGTTCAGTAACAGACTTACATCAACAATCAGTAACAGTCATTAGTAGGAATGGCAAAACTCTCCAACAGAAAAACAGAGACTCACTGAGACTGAACAACCCAGGTATCTGGCTCCATCTTATGACCGTTTGAGAAAGCACACCCAATTACAGTTTTAGCATTTTCTTAAAGACATAGTATTAAAATGTCTATCCTAGTTTATATATTTCCAACCCAAATAACTGTTAGGTGACTTACATTCCTAACATTCTCCCCTTTGGGTAGGACAATATATACAACCTTACATTCGAAGTCTAGTCACGGCTAGCCTTATGCTTTATAGAGCCTTGGGCCTTTGTAAAATGATCTGCTATATTGTTTTCTGACATACGGTATTCTAGCTTAATCATTTTACTTTGCACACATTGTCTCACATTTAAATATCTTAAATCTGTGTGTTTCATTCTTGTTTTAACAGCAATATTTGAAGCTATCTGTATTGCTGATTGGTTATTTTCATGGAATCTGTTACATCAATTCCCATACCAATCAATAGTTGCTTATACAAAACTAAATCTGTACATAATAAAGACAAACATGAGAAGTCAGCCTCCATTCCTGACAAACTTAGATGTTTCTGTCTAATAGACCTCCATCCAATCAACACTTTCCCCAATAATATTACAGTACCTGATGTAGATGTACGTGTATTTATGTCTGTAGCAAAACTTGCATCAGCATATGCAGTTAAACTCAGTTCATCCTTAGGCTCCAAATACAATGCATAATGCATTGTTTGTTTCAGATATCTTAACACACATTTAGCAGCTTGCCAATGCCTTTCAGTTGGCTCAGTATTAAATCTCGCTAATCAGTTACCATAGTATGCTATATCTGGCCTTGACCAATTACTGATATAAAATAAACTACCAATCAAGGACTGATAAATGTTCTTATCCAAAATAGGACTTTGAACATCACTATGACTAAACTCCTGGCTCATCGGTGTTTTAGCCAGTTTCTCTGCAAACCTTAGCCAATTAAAGAAATGTTGGAATGTTTCTATTTTGTTTTTCATGAGATAGCAGAAACTGTATCATGAGTAATGGTCCATAATACTCAAAATATAGCAGGCACCTCCTAAACTAGGTTTCTTAGGACCAATTATGTCAGCAAAAACAACCTCTAAAGGTTCTTTGGTCTTAAACCCATTTTGTCTGTTTGCAGGAGTAACTTTACTTTTCTCTTGGTTACAAGCATTACAGTTTAAATACTTGCTACAGGGTTTTAATTTTACTCCCTCTGATAATTTGACAGTTTGTTTCAACATTTTGAAATGAATGTGCCCCAGACATCTATGTAGTAAATGTATACATTCATCATGTGGCTTAACATTGTTATAAACCAAGTTAGCCATCTTCAACTGGGCATCATGTGTCACATATACATCATTCTCTAAAGTAGCAGTAACACTTTTACCCTCTTTCTCTATTATACAGTTATCTCCCCTAAAGGTTACTACATAACCAATATTAACTAAAGCCCTTACTGATAACAAATTAAATTTTAGTTTAGGTACATAAAGCATAGTTAAATATTCGTTTACACAAGAACAATATGCAGTACCTGGAGCAGAAGCCTTCATCTTCCATCTATTTGCCAGTGATACATGTTGTTTACTTGTAGACATCGTTACAAACCTCTCTCTATTTCTAGTAATGCACTGCAATGCTCCACTATCAACAACTCACAAATCATGGTTTACAGTTGAATTGCTAAACATAGCTAAACTAACAAACTTCTTGGCCTTCTGGTGATTACCAGTATTCTGTTGTTTTCCCTTCTTACAGAATCTAGTCACCTAACACAACCATCATGTTCACAACACCAAAATCTTCAGAGTTCTGACTCAGAAGCATGACTTCTCCCCCCCCCCCCCGCTTAAAGATCTTACTGTTTTCATGCCTTCTGTGTTGATTTTGCTTCATGACACCTAATAATTATTAATACTAAGCATCTGTAATTGCAGCAGCTTTGAGCAACTGATTCAATAGCAGGCCTTATTATGTGGACTACCTGTGACCTTACTTTTCATGAATTCAATAAGATTGCTTGTTTATTATTTAAATTTTTATATCTACTTATAGAACTTAAATCTTTACTTATTCCTCTTTTCCACCACTTGTTTGTGCAGTGAATGTGACATTTTTATTCTAGCAACAACAACAACAAAAAAAGACAGATTGTTTAGATGGCTGATTAATAATGAAGTGTCACTTTTCATATATCCAATCAATTTTGATCTGAAATGAATGGTGCAGTTACCAATACTCCTCAATTTATAACTGCAATTGGGTCTGGAATTTCCATTCCGGTTGTTAAAGGAGTCTCATCTAATTTTATGAAGTTTTTTTTTAAAACACAGTTGTTAAGCAAATTGTTTCAGTGTTAAGTGAATTGGGCAGCCGTTCAGCAAATCCAGCTTCCCCCATTGACTTTGCTTGTCAGATGTCAGCTGGAAAAGTCACAAACAGCAATCACATGACCCAGGGATGTGGCAACATTGTAAATACATGCAAGTTGCCAAGCACCTAATTTTGGTCACATGACTGTAGAGAGCGCTGCAACAGTTGTAAGTGCGAGGAATTGTTGTAAGTCACTTTTTTGCGACTCCTTCATACCTTTGGATGTACTAAACCAAGGTCAGAGACTGCCTGAACTACCAATTCATTACACTGTTAGTTCCCAGAAACGGGAGAATAAAAGTTGTTAAATTTTGCAGTCTTTGCAACAGCAAATGTTTCTGATACCATTGTGTAATGGACACACAAATTACTCACACACCACACTCCAAAACATGTGGGAATTATTGGAGTATTGCCAGCCTCTGAAGTTACTTTGGCATGAGTCTAACGAAACCCTTAGGGATTTTATTTTATTTTTTATTTATTTATATTTTATTAATTTTTTATTTTATTATTTTGTTTTATTGTATTTCCTGCTATTATTATTTTTAGAAATAACTCAAGGCAGCAACACATATTCTATACAACTTTCTCCTCCTACTTTGCCCACAGCAACCACTTTGTGAGCTGGGTTGGGCTGAAAGACAGTAAGTGCCCCAAAGTCACCCAGCTGGCTTTCATGGCTAAGGCGGGAACTCATGGTCTCCTGACGTCTTAACCACTATACCAAACTGACTCAAATGATTTTCACATTCATAGACACATAAACATTAACAACATCTTTAGTCTATGCAAAACAGACTATCAACCAGCCTAAAAGAGAAAAAGACTCCAGCAGTTCTCCACCAGTAATCAGCACTCAGATCAACATAGATTAACTCTATGGGACTGGAGACTAAAACATATGAAGAACGGTTGCAGGAACTGGGAATGGCTAGTCTAATGAAGAGAAGGGCCAGGGGAGACAGGATAGCAGTCTTCCAATATTTGAGGGGCTGCCAGAGAGAGGAAGGGGTCAAGCTATTTTCTAAAGCACCCAAAAGCCAGACAAGGAATAATGGATGGAAACTGAACAAGGAGAGATTTAACCTGGAAATAAGGAGAAACCTTCTGACAGTGAGAACAATCAACCAGTGGAACAGCTTGCCCTTGGAAGTTGTGGGGGCATCAGCACTTGAGACTTTCAAGGAGAGATTGGACTGCCATTTGTCAGAAATGGTGTAGAGTCTCCTGCTTGGGCGGGGGGTTGGACTTGATGACCTACAAGGTCCCTTCCAACTCTGATTATCTGTTATCTGTTAACTCCAAGGTCAACTTCAGACCAACAATCAAGTAAGCAAAACCCCGATCAAGAAATTGCCAAAGAAGCCATCAGTAAAACAGCCCAACCAAAGAATCTTTAAGACCATCCCCACCCCACAGACAAGCAAATCTCCGGAACTGACAGCAAACAGAACTCCTTACTAGCACTGATGATGTTACCTTGTTAGGGTAATGAAACATCTGCAAGAAAACAAGCAAGCTCAGAGAGCAGCTATTCATACTATTCATAGGCAGAAGCTAAAGCAGTGCAGAATTTGACATTTTTTTTCCCTTTGGGGGCTTGGCTGTAATACTCTGGGAATTGTACTTGATGTGAAAATGCCGTATTAATAAATGATTGACATTTATTAAAATTGCTGCCTGGTGTTTCCTGTCATAAAACTAAGGGTCTTTAGATATATCAGTATGCCACTGAAAAAAACATGAATAGCCTTTTCCTCAGAATGCACTGAAACATCCAGTAACTCAAATGGGAGGTCATATGCTTGCCATATAATCCTGCATCAGACCTGACCCATTAGTCAAAGGCCAGGTAATGCACACCACTCTTCCAAAGTGATGTTATAGAACGTCAATTGCTATGAGAGCAGCTAAAAGCTGCAAATTGTGGTTGAAAAGCAAAGCTGGAAATAAAACAGCTTCTGCTGTGTTTGCTGTCAGTATTTTCAATAATAATAAAAAAGACCAAAAAAAACAACCCCAGCAATGTTGTTTTGTCCCATCGTGTTCAATAAAATCCTTCACATCCTCAGAAATACCCTGTGACACTAGTCATAAGTTGTCAGGACTATTTAATGTTATTTCATTGTCATATAACTCACTGGGCATAGAAATCAGGTTTTGTTTTGTTTTTTAACACCGCAGGTCAGTTGCATTGATTACTCAAGTCTTTTCTAAGCTCAGCGTAAGTACCCTAAATGTGTAAAATCAGGAATGGTTTGGAACAGCTTATTTGAAGGGCTGTTTCATAAATCTGTCCAGGCTTAAGCTCGGCTTCAGAGGTTTTATTTCTGGCCCATCACTAAAGTAGTTGATATTAGGAATGCAGCCTTTTCAACGGGCGATCCCAACCCACGTGAAATATCTTGCGCCAAAAACTCAAGCAGCTTTGTGCAACGGTGATATATTCTCAACCTTCCAGAGATACCAGTTGTTGGAGATGTTTGCCATACACCCAAACCACAGCAGTGCTAAATCACATTCACAGAAATCCTCCAGGAGATGATTTTGTTAGAATGCAACATGTGTGCTTTTATCTTTTGGCTTTCGCTTTAGCCATTCTGTATGTTTAATCCCAGTTCAATGTCATGGTGGAATTTTTCCTTATATTAAATGAGCATTAAATGAGCTAAGAGAGGCATATGTGAATTCTTCCCCCACTTTGAATTCCTCTAGATTAATGTCTGTGGACCCATTTCATGGCCATCAATTCCAAAACACCAGCACTTACTTGCCTCAATAATAACTTCTATTAAAATGACTATGAGAGCAATACAGATAAAGCTTTCATAACCTTTCTACCCAAGCTGGAAAACTGAAAATGGGATATTACTTTAACCCCTGAAGCAATGTATGTTTATATATACTTTTTGAATTTTCATTTGGAAAGTTGGCATTTTGTGGGTCAGTCAGAAACTTTAGTGGTGACTGGTATAAAAATAAAAATCAATTAGAAAATGATTGCATTTCATATTAAGGTCTTGCGGGTTTTCAGAAATCAGAAGTTGGCCTTGTGCTATGAAAAATACACTGTGTTGTATGAAATGTAGGTCAGATGATCAGCAGAACCTGGGGATAGAGTCAAGAGAGGAACCAACTTGGAATCCTTATATTTCCACTAGTGGTTAAAGTCTAACCCCTCTTGAATTCTGTTAACTCTTATCTATGACTGTTAGTTGACTAGATTCTTGTGTATAGGCATAAGCAGTAGGGTGGATAAAAATCAATGATTAGATTTTTTTATATTTAAATTGGGATTTTTTTAAAATTGGATTTTTTATCTTTATCAAATTTATTTTAATAAACTGCTTTTGGAGTAAAAATCTATTTAAAGATAGTTTCCTAATTAAGATACATTAATAATTTAGTTTATTCGGCATGAAATGGAGCTTAGTTATGTAGCATGAGGCGCTATATTCTGCAATATTGGGACCATCAGTGAGTCAACAGCAGGTCAGAGGAGGAGCTGCTGCGGGACAGAGATGACAGTTGCTCTTTAAAAATTACGATTTAACTTGAGTTGATTTAAATCAAGCCTTTTTACTGGTGATTTAAATCAACTTGATTTAAATCAAATCCACCCTGATGAGCAATTAATCTGATTACCTGGAACTTAACATATATTCCCGATTCTTCATACCTGACAGGAAATCTTTGACTTATGACCACAGTTGAGCCCAGAATTATGGCTATAAATCAATCCCATCTTCAAGTGAGACATCCAGATGATCACCTCACTTAACAACCCTAAATTCTGTCTCTCCCCGTTGTGGCCTTTAAGTGGAGCACAGGATGGCTCAGGAAGTATGCCTATACTGCAGAACCTGCCCAGCTCAGATGAGGCCTATGCCAAACCTCCCAGGGCCTCCTCCACTCCCCTTACATAGCTTCTAGCCCCACTGGGTCTCATAGTCTTGGGTCTGTCCCCCAGTCCACCTTGCTCTAATTGTCTCTTCTGAATGATAATTTTCCCCCCCAAAAGAGCACCCAGCTGATGTGATCCCATGGCCTTCCTGCAGAAGCCACCTCATGTCATTTTGGAGACATGTACCATTTCTACCATCTCTCAGAAGGCCACCCGATTTGAAAAATCACATCCCTCTGAGAGATTGGGAAAATAGTGGGCTGCTTCCAGAGATGGCTTCTGTAAAAGACCATGTGTGGCATGGCCTGGGCACTCTTTCTGAAAGGCAATCTTTAAAAGAATAAATAGAGGCATGATGGGTCAGGGAGGAGGCCCAAGGCTGTGAAATTAAGTTGGGTGAGAAGTGGGTCAAAGGCCTGTGAGATTCACCTGGGCAAGAAGTAGGACCAAGGGAGGCAGCAGAGAAAGATGGGCAGGCAGGCAGTGGTGGGATTCAATTTTTTTTTTACTACTGGCTCTGTGGATGTGGCTTGGTGGACGTGTCTTGGTGGGCATGGCAGGGGAAGGATAGTGTAGAATCTCCATTCCCACCCCACTCCCGGGGGAAGGCTACTGCAAAATCCCATTCCCTCCCCACACTACTAACCTGCTTTCCAGCTCCGTTCTCCTGTGCAGGGCAACAAAAGAAGACCCAGACGATCAGCTGGGACTCAGGAGACAGAGAACAGATGGGGATGGGGCCAGTCAGAGGTGGTATTTGCAGGTTCTCTGAACTACTCAGAATTTCCACTACCAGTTCTCCAGAACTGGTCAGAACTTGCTGAATACCACCTCTGCAGGAAGGGCAGTAGAAGCATCCTTGCGATTGCAAAGTGTCTAAATTGTGATCACATGACTGTAGGGGTGCTAAAGTAACTAACTTAGAGTACAGTTGGAAGTCAGCACCATTGTAATTTTGAACATCCACTAATGAATTATTGCAAGTTGAGGACTGCCAGTAAACTTATTCTCCCCTTCATTAAAAAAAAGTCATTTGTTTCAGCTGATTTTGTTTGGTTATAGAAAGTTTACAAATTGAAGCATTCCTGACTATAACAAATCTCTGAGCGAAATCAAAATTGCTTTTCATTATTACCAGCATCTTTGTACTGTACTTGATTGTTATTCCATTTTCATGAAGATCTCTTGAGTTTTCAGGAATAAGGAGAGCGAAATAAACATGCTGCAATATTTAGAGGTATAGATCTCACTTCATTGTTTTAAATTAAGTAATGCATAAAAATTAAGTGCTGATTTGCTTTTGATAAAGTTAACCTACTATCTTGTGTGATGTGCCTGTCGCTTCATTAGATTCCTGAAAATGACATACGCTAAGCAAACCACCTTGGACAAGATTGATCTTCTGTGATATATTTAGCTAATTGTTTCATTTCTCCCCACTTTAAAATATAATTAAGAGAGCAAATGTTGATAAATACAATAACCAATGAGCACAAGGAGACTATACTACAAGAAATTGAAGTGAGCCAGGGATGACAATCAACAGTCTATTTTCTATTTTACAGCTCTAGGCTCCATAACATCACACAACCAAAATTTTCAGGAAATCAATGTCTGCTGGTAACACAAATTTTCATTCTTAAACAGACTGGAGGCTAAAACTTATGAAAAACAGTTGCAGGAATTGGATTCATCTAGTTTAATGAAAAAGGGACTGGGGTGGCATGATATCAGTGTTCCAATATTTCAGGGGCTGCCACAAAGAAGAGGGAGTCAAGCTATTCTCCAAAGCATGTGAGGGCAGGACAAGAAGCAATGGATGGAAACTAATCAAGGAGAGAACCAACCTAGAACTAAGGAGAAATTTTCTGACAGAGCAATTAATCAGTGGAATGACTTGCCTTCAGAAGTTATGGTGCTCCATTATTGGAGTTTTTAAAGAAGAGATTGGTTAACCATTTGTTTGAAATGGTATAGGGTCACCTGCTTAAGCAGGGGATTGGGCTAAAAGACCTCCAATGTCCCTTCAAACTCTGTTATTCTGTTTTTATCTAGACATTACAACTTGTTAGTTAACCTCATCATTCCGTGTTAATAAAAGCAACAAATGAAAACATTAGCCTTTTCTTTCTCTTGTAATATTGCTTCATTGTAATTCCACTCTGGTAGTCTTTAAATGCCAAATATGAACAGAGAAGCTCAAGATATTTCAAGGGAAATTTTCACCATTTGGAGATGGTGAAAATAATGGTTAAATGCTCCTTATTATTTGGTGAGGAATAGCTCTGAAAAGAGAAAGAAACAGACATTGTAATTGGACTTTGTAATAAGTTTAGTTACGACCCAGAACCTCCGTCAACATCAGATTCTCCACCCACATCATAAAAAGAAGATGCAAGAGGGAGTAAATCTTTTTTCTTGTCAACTGCAAAAGAAATTTTTTTTGCCACCTCTTGGAAAGCTAATAGGGCTATGTTAATCAGGATATTTTTATTGAAAAAATCCTCAGCAATCTTAGTGATCAATAAGAGATACTCACCTGCCTATTCCATACAATTGGCATTGTCATGCTAATTATGCATGTGTGCTTGTATGTGTTTTTTATGGAGTAATAAATGGAGGAGCTACTGTTCTTGACCTCGTTACTATATCTGGCAAGACAGATGATTTTAGCCATGTCAGAAAGTTTAAAGTTCATTTCTAGAATTCAAAAATATAGTCCTTGGGCTTCAAAGAACACTTCACTGCTTATAAGAAAGGAAGATGAGATATTCATTTCCAAGGAAGGAGAATGGAAATTAAATTTGGACTCACTTGGCGAATTTTCTCCTCTGCCATTTGAAAGCTAATGATAATAAGATTTCGTGCACAGCATCTCATGCATGTCCTTGGAATTGTAGGTACCCAGTAGAGCTTTAAATATAGATCTCTTTCTCTCTCTCCCTCCCTCCCTCCCTCCCTCTGGTTTGTTTTTAAAATAGATATACCTCCCAGAAGAAAGACAAGGAAAAAAAGAATATCTTTTAAAACAATGTAATTAACACTACAGAGAGAGGGCACTTAGGCAGGAAAGAGAATATATACAGAATAATTCAATAATATCACCATCAACCACAAAATATTTGTCAGGAAGAAGGCAGCAAAATGTACCCCGCTTGGATGAAAATCCCAAGGAAGGACTGTCTCCTATATCTACATTGTACAATTGAAAGTCTAAGTTACAATTTGTATTCAATTGGTGTATAATTTAAATAATCTAAGACTTCATTCAACAAGTCATCATTAAAACAATCCATGGCTGAATACAGTATATGGATCCAGTTAAAATGTTAGCGATTTTCTACTGGGGACAAACTGCAGCTTCAATCTTTAATTGGCTATCTCACAGATAATATACGTCAGTGATCCTTCCAGAGGTTATCAGTATAGATAATTGTAGTCAGCTATAGGTGGTGCCCCGGTCTTAAAAGTGAATGGTGTTATCTGTCATGGCAAGTTGGAATTATGGAAGCACTACAGACCCCAATATAGTATGCTTTTATTGGATTTGACCCCAAAAAGGGGGCATTTTACATTTTGCTGTGAATTAAAATTTGAGGTCAATAAGAATTTTCTATCTTTCCTTCTACTCTCACCCCAATCTGCAAATCATCCATGGTCAGCGGAAAAATATACTATCCCAATAAATGGAAGGCATTTAATTCTATAGAAGAAAATGAAAGGAAGGATTGAATTTTTCCTGTTTATTAAATATAAGTACATCCCAAATAACAATGCTACTCAATGTTTCTGACTCAACCAATACTACTACTACTACTACTACTACTACTCCTTCTTCCTCCTCTTCCTCTTCTTCTTCCTCCTCTTCCTCCTCCCCCTCCTCCTCCTCTTCCGTCATGAAATGTAGAGAATTATCTTTCATACTTACAGCTGTAGGACAGAATATCCCTATGGTATTGGTGACAGTTTGTCAGCTATACAAATCAAGACTCTAAAATAAAAGAAAAAGAAACATCAGTGCTTGTCAAAAATTTAATCTTAGAAGTGGAAACTGTCTCTTGAAATGTATGATAGGATTGTAGCATTATGTTCTTCCACCCCTTATCCCTTAAGAGTTAAGCATGATATCTTCATTGTTCGTCTCCCTGTGTATCTTTTCTCAGTCAGGTTTCAGGACTGATTTATTTTCTTAAAAAAATACTGTGTAACTATAGTTCAAGATACTGTCCAAATATTAATCATAACTTGAAAAACTCCTGAATAACTTAATGCCAGAGCTGTGCATAGGAAGCAGACTCCATGCATCCTGAGAGTTGTGACTTCAAAGTCAACAACTAACTTTGGGGAAATCAGGAAAATTAAAACCACAATCATCATAATGAAGACATAGCTTTTAATAAAGAGATTTAATCACAAGGGGATCCCGATTTTCAACCTCAATCATTAACTGGAATGGAAGTAATACTGGACACAGATTGTTCTGGATCCTTCTCTAATAGCTAAGATCTTCCCATCTGCAGAAGTCCTTTGTACAATATTAATAGCAATTGGGTTTCTTTTCTTCATTGAAAATGGTTAGGCATACTTGGAACTTTTGAGGTGAAAGGTTTACACTTAGTTTTTTCTTTTCTTCTTTCTTTCCATGAGAAATTGACATTTTGGAGTGATTCTAACTTAAAAATGTCTGTTAGTTGTTTTACAATTTCTCACTGTTTTTCTTTCTGTGAAAGAAGCTGTTTTCCACTTTATTCTCTAGCCACTTATTGAAAAAGTTTGCATCCAGAAATATCCTAGTTATTTAATCAGAAATCATAGACGCAAATCATTGAAAACAAATGCAAAAAAGCTGTCATCTTTGCCCAACACTGAGAAGAATAGGAACTGTGACATAAATGATTAAAATTAAACATATTAAATTCTATTTTCAGTCATGGATGGTCAGAGGTATTTTTCATAGAAAAACTTTATAGTACTTTTTGCTTCTGGGAAAAAAGTTTATTTTAACAACTTAATATTTTTTTAAAAAGACAACAGATTATACACTATTCTCTAAAACTGTGATGATGAACCTATGGCACCTGTGCCACAGGTGGCATGCAGAGCCATTTGTGCGGGCATGCAAGCCCCAGTCAAATTTACCTGCACTGCACGTGAGTGCACCTCCCAGCTGATTTTTGGCCCATTTGAGGCTGCTTTTGCCCTTCCGGAGGCTCGAGGGAATCCTCTGCAGCCCCAGGAGGCCGAAAAATGGGCCTTCCAGAAATACCAGAAGTTCCCATTTCCAGCCTCCGGAGGGCCTCTGGAGCCTGGGGGATGCCGTTTTTGCCTTCCTGGAGGCTCGAGGAAAACCACTGCAGCCTTTGGTGGCTGAAAAATGGGCCCGTTTTGCCACTTCTGGTATTTCCACACACACGCTTTCGGCACACCCCAACAAAAAGGTTTGCCATCACTACTCTATTATTATGCTACAAATGTCTGCATAATTTGAATAAAAATATGTGATAAAATAAACCAGAAAATAAGCCTAACCCTACCAAAAAAAAGAAAACAAGTACAGATAGTTCTCAACTTACAGCCACATCAGAGCCCAAAATTTCTGTTACTAAGTGAGAGTTTTGCCCAATTTTACCACCTTTCTGGCCACAATTGTTAAGTGAATCACTGCAGTTGTTAAGTTAAGTAACATGTTTTTAAGTGAATCTGGCTTCCCCATTGACTTTGCATGTCAGAAGGTTTCATAGGTGATGACATGACCCCAGGATTCTGCACCTATGTCACAAATATGAACTAGTTGCCAAGCTCCTGAATTTTGATCACATGACCATGGGGATGCTAGGCAATGGTCATAAGTGAGAAAAGTGAGTCACTTTTTTTAATACCGTTTCAATACCATTCTAATATTGAACAGTCACTAAACAAACTGTTGTTAGTTAAGGACTACCTGCATGAACAATATGCCCAGAACAATTATAGAAAGAGAGGAAGGTTTACTGACTCCAAAAACTGGGGTCTGAAGACAGGTATGAGGGAAATAAAAATGAGGGCATCTAAACATGGACAACCACATTTTTGTTGTTGAGTGCTAAGTCATGTCTGATGCTTCGTGACCCCATGGACCATAGAACACCAAATACCCGAGGCCTCAACTGTCTCTCAGAGTTTGCTCAAAGGACAAATATTTCTCCATAATTTACCTTCCAGTATACAGTATTTAAATCACTTCTTTTTCCTTTGGTTTATATTAAATATGAAAGAATAAACAATAAGTTTTAAAGTCTTTTTAGTTCCCAGAGCAGATGGTCCTCTGTCTTTAGACCTGTGCTAGATCCTTTCCATAAACAACAACAACAACAACATGTTACTACCTCGAATTTATGGTTTCAATTGAACTAGTCTTCATACCTAATGTACTCTAAGTTACTATTTGTCTTGAAGGTTTTGTGTTGGATATCAAGCATGAAATCTTACCCATAGTTGGTTTAGAATGATAATTCCACCAACAATCTTAATAGACTTGGGAATTTCTCATTTTTAGTTAAAGATATTGATTATTTTACCAAATAAGAAGTCTTTGGTGAGTTTTAAAACTGGGACATAGGTACCCCTTTGGGTTCCGCTTCTACCCACATAGCTGTAAATGTCCAATCCACTAATGAATGATGCCCCAAGTATTCTCATTAGTGCTTATGTACCAGATGGTGCTATATACATTATTGGTCAACAGAGCAGGATTACAATGAAGACAAATTGAGCTAATAAAGTAGAACACACTAGTGAATTCCAAATAAGACTGCACATTCAGTTGGAGCCCCAATACAAACCTATATTGTTACACAGAGAGTGGAGAAAGAACCTCATAAAATCCTGACAGGAGAGCAATCGGCTATGTTAATCAATGTAAGCAAAGCCTTGGAGTTCATAACCAGCAAAAGATAACTCAGATTAGATTATTTGAAAACAAACAACTGAAACAGTAACCGTGTTCAGAATGCTAATAGTGACTCAATTGCCTGTTTTCTCCAGCTGTGAATCTGGAATATGGCAGGAAATTTAGAGCCGGCTGGTATAATGGAGCATTTGAGTTGCAATTAATTTTAATTTGACAATTACAAAAGTAATTGATTTAGGAACATAAGAGCGACCCCAGAGACTCTAGATGATGCCGAACTACTTCTCTAGTTCTTAAAGATGGTTTGTAATATGGGAAATATTTGAATCAGCAAATTGATTGAAGAGGATTGTTCATTTCCCGTGAAGTTTGGAGGAAGGGAAAATCTGAGTAAGGACAGGGTTTGACCAGTTTTGTCTGCCTTTGCTAGCCAATGAACTTGCTTCCTGCTTTCCAGAAGCAAAGGAATTGTCAGGAAACTCTAAGGGATTCCTGTGCAAAAATCAAAACATAGCTATTCTCTATGTATAAGTCTTCACTGTTTGAATAGTTCCAATATCTCTTCAGAAAGAGGTTCCTTTGTATCTGATGCTCAGCTACTTTAGAGAGAAGTTTGCAATTCTCTCCCATTAGCTCGATGGTGTCTATCTTGTGAAGCACGTTCTCTAATTCCCTATGTGGTTAACTATTTCTTCTTCTATAACTGTTAATTTTGTTCCTTCACCATAATCAGTAATACTTCGTCTACTGAAAAACAGCCTATTTTTTACTTTGTCCTACTATTTGCCAGAATTAAAACTGTACCAACTGAGCCTGGTCTCGGAATTACTTAGTTCCAAGTTATTGCCCTTTCTCAATGCCAATACTGCACTGCGGTAACCCTAAGTAGTAGATTGAACTTGGGACATTAATGGTACAATAGCAATAGCACTTATATACCGCTTCACAGTGCTTTACAGCCCTCTCTAAGTGGTTTATAGAGTCAGCATATTGCCCCCGGCAATCTGGGCCCTCATTTTACTGACCTTGAAAGATGGAAGGCTGAGTCAACCTTGAGCCTGGTAAGATTCAAACTGCCAAATTGCTGACAGACAGCAGTTAGCAGAAATAGCCTGCCGTACTGCACTGTAACCACTGCACCACCATGGCTCTTAAGCCAACTAAATCATCTTCTAAAGCTTGAAGCCTAAGCCTTTAAGGCAGATGCTTAAATTTGTCTTGTATTTGGAGGCTAAGACTAGACTTTCAGAGTATCCTAGCCTTAATTTGTTAGGAAGATGGTAATAAGAACAAAATATTTTTTTAAAAATAGCATTTATAAAAAAAACAGTTGTGACTGATCATTTGATCAAAGATTAAAGAGATTTGAATTCGCCCATGCACAAAAGTACCAATAGAGATGCTACATGTAGTTGAACTGTGGAGTCCTTAGTGCTCTCTGAACTTGGTTGTTTTTTTGCAGATGTTTCATTCAGTGCTACAAGGGAGCAGGCTTTGCCTCTATTTATATATGTAGACTGTTCTGTCAATGTTGGTGAGGGTATTGTTTTCTCTTTGGTAGTTCCTTGATTTGGCGGTTGTTTGTCTAAGTTGCTCTTAATGTTAAATTTTGCTTTTTTGGGTGTTCGTTACTGATGAGGAGGTGTTCTGGTCCTTTTGTTTTCTTGTTAGCTTTCTTATTGTCTCTCTATATAAATGCTGTTTATCTCTGTGTGTCTGTTGATGGCTGATTTGTCTGAATGCCAGGTTTTCAGCAATTCCCTAACATTTTTGGAATTAGCTTGATCTAGGATACTCACAGTTTCCCAGTTGAAAGTATAGCTAGTCTGTCCATTTGTTATTAAGGAATTGTCATCATATCTTCTGACTACTAGTTGTTTGATGGGTACATTCTCTTCACCTTCTCCTTTTGCTTTATGTAGTGTCTGTTGCAGTCCTTACACTATATGACACCTGTTTTTCTTCTTCTGGGGCTGCTTGGTCTTTTGGTTTACTTATGATTTATTTATTTTTATTTTATTTATTTGATTTGTCAGTTGCTTACAAGATAACAGGTAAAAGTATAAACATGAGTAAGAATGCATGAAATAGGTACGAATAATGGGGACAATAGGATAGGGATGATGGCACGATGGTGCACTTATGCACGCCCCTTACAGACCTCTTAGGAATGGGGTGAAGTCAATAGTGGATAGTTTGAGATTAAAGGAGTGGAGGTTAGAGGATATAACAACAGAGTCAGGTAGTGCATTCCAGGCATTGACCACTCTGTTGCTGAAGTTGTACTTTCTGCAATCGAGTTTGAAGCAGTTTACATTGAGTTTGTATCTGTTGTGTGCTCTTGTATTGGTCTGGTTGAAGCTGAAGTAGTCATTGACTGGTAGGACATTGTAGCAGATAATTTTGTGTGCTACACTTAAGTCTAACCGTAGGTGGCATAGTTCAAGGTTGTCCAAGCCCCAAATCCCAAGCCTGGGGATATAGGGTATTCTGTTGCGAGCAGGGGTTTTGGAGGATTTTGATACCATGTAATTGTAATAGTTTGTTGGTGGTTTCTGAGGTATTTTTGATGTATGGCATTGCTCTCCTTTTCATAGTTTGTGTTGGTTGTGCTATACTGGATTAAGTGGTCAGGCACTTTTTGATTAAGTTGTGTGGGTAACAATTTCATTGGAAGATGTCTGACAGATGACAGTCTGTTCCTTTTTCTGGTGTTCTGGACCACTGCAGCGTGGTTGGGCTTGACTAAATAGTATTCTTACACAGCTTCTCTTGTGGGAAGTTAGATTATAACTTTGTCAGTGGAGTACTTGTTTAGCGTGGGTGGTTTTTCAATAGATTTTGCTGCCATTTCCTCTACTGATGTGAATATCAAGTGTAAAGTTGTATGTCGTTATTTTCTTCTTCCCTTGTGAAAATGCTAGGGAATTCCTGGAAGCTTGGCATTCAGACAAATCAGCTATCAACAGGCACTTAGAGATAAACAACATTTACACATCATTCAAAAGAGACAAGCTTTAAAAAGACCAGAACACCTCTTCACAATTAATCAGTGCATGTAGGGATTAACATCAGGAGCAACAACCACACAAACAATCAAGCAGTAATCAACAACCCAAACAAGGAACAAACAAAGAGAAAACAACAACCTCTACCAACACTGACAGGGCAAGCAATTTGTATGTATACAGAGAGCAAACCAGTGTGGGATTCAGCCAGTTTGCACCAGTTGGGGAGAACAAGTTGTTAACTTTCTGAGCTGTTCCAACTGGTTGTTGGAAGAAATCATTAGGGCAGAGAATGGGTTATTAAATTATTTCAATCCCACCACTGGAGCAAACCCCACTACCTTTAGCACTGACAATGTTAACTAGAAGGGTAATAAAATGTCTGCAAGAAAATAACCAAGCTCAGAGAGCAAGGACTGCACCACAAAAGTGCTTCCAGATAAAGAGGTATCAACATTTCCAAATAAATAGATTTCATTTATAGATTTTATTTGGTGAATCTTTGCAAGCCAAGATGGATGAGTCAGACTTGTAGGAAAAAAAACAGGGCTTGATAAACTCTAATGAGTTCTCCATCTGCAGATATAAGTGACAGATGGCACTTTTACAAACTTTAGCTGTTTCAAATGTTGTGAATGGACCTATCGTCTGGCAGCTGATTGGTACTGTGGGACTTGACAAAAGAGTTTAATGCTCCTTAATGGATGGAACCTCCTCTCCATCCTTTGAGAATGTATTAGCTTTCAGCCAGAAGTAAATAAATAAATAAATAAGTGGGGCAGAAATTGTGATGGTGTGTATGTGGAAGAAGTCCAAGAGAAGAGTAATAAATTAAACCAGCCATGGTAAACATATTTCCTGAATAAAGAAGGTAATGTATTGAGAACAGTTGACAAAGATAGTATCAATGTAATTGAAGGAAACTTCCAAGAAACCTCTCCAGTTAATCCAGCAGAGAGTTTGGAAAGGTCAGGGGCGATAGTGTACCAGATGTTAACAATGCCAAAAACGTATTCATGGAATCAGATGGATCAATTTGAACATCGGTATTTATGATATAGCAAAAAAAAAAAGAAAGAGTCAGCACTCTTTTAACTAACATTTCCAAACCTAGTGTTTTCCAGTTATGCTGGGTTTAAAATGCTCCCTAGATATTCACTTGCTTTGAATGAATTTGGAGTTGTCCCAACATGTAAGGAGAAATGTGGTTGGAAAATATCGCTCTAGACTTTCCTTCTGTGCTGAATTTAACAACAGCATTTAAGAACAATGGAAATAAAATATTTTAGGTTGCTGTGATATTAAAGAACTGTCAATCCTGAAGCGAACCTGGCTGAGGCCATCTTGGAGGCTTCAGGATTGTCACAAGGAAGAAGAAGGGGGAGGAATAGATAGCTGGGGTTTTTTGAGTGCATTACTTGGATTGCTGACAAGAACAGAATCAGGCATGCTGTCTACAGGCTGTAAGTTTGGAGTCTCAGTCCTTTGGTGGTGGTGGTGTTATTGGAGCTACTGCCTCACCTCATGGAGATATTCTCCACTATCTCATCAGTCTCAGACAGTTAAGCACAGCTTTTTCCATCTATCCAAGAAGATGGATTCTGCATCATTAGATGGCTCCTCCACACTATAAGGGTTGAAGTCTAGTCCCTGTAATTTCAAGGAGATGGATGTAGATCATGTAGGTGAATTAGGACAGCTGCCAATAAGAAGCAATGCAGGGGCGAAGAAATGATTTATAGCTTGGTACTTGGATTTCTAAGGATGCTATAATATTCTAATTATGGAGCTGGGGCTGTGCATTATAACCTCAAATATTCTACTCCGTGGTTGTTGGACTAGGCCTGAAGAAAGGCTATAATCACTTTTGGCTGAATATTTTTATGCACATTTGTGCAATAAGATAGCAGTCTACACCTTTCTGACTTTGAGGACCAGCGGGGGGGGGGGGGGGGGGGGGGGGGGGGGGATATGCACGCTGCTCCACCACTTTTGCGGCCTGCTTCTGAGTGGCCCATGGCCCACGGTTTGGGGACCCCTGAAATAAAGTACCTAGCACAGTGTTTCCTGTTTACATGAAGCATTGTAACTATGTTCAGCAGAATTTTTATTTATTTATTATTTGTACCTCACCTTTTGTGATTTTTTTACAAATAACTCCAGGTGGTGAATGTGTCCAGCAAACTTTCCTCCTTCTATTTCCCTACAACAACAACCCTCTGAGGTGGGTTGGGCCCAGAGACAGGGACTGGCCCAAGGTCACCCAGCTGGCTTTCATGGCTAAGGCAGAACCTGAAGTGTACTTATCACCTTTATTTATGCTTAATACAATTTTCCCTTTTTGTCATGGTTAGAATTTTATAATAGAATAAAATAATTTCAACTCTTACCCTCAAAACAACGCTATAGAGCACACTGCACACCAGAACAACTAGACACAAGAACAGCTTTTTCGCAAATGCCATCACTCTGCTGAACAAATAATTCCCTCAACACTGTCAAACTATTTACTAAGTCTGCATTACTATTACTATTAATCTTCCCATCCTTCCTTTCACCGATCTCCTCCCACTTATGACTGTATGGCTGTAACCTTGTCACTTGTATTCTAACAATTTTTATTGACTGTTTCCTAGTATAATTTGATTGCTTATTGTACCCTATGACTATTATTAAGTGTTGTACCTTATGACTCTTGACTCTTGACAAATGTATCTTTTCTTTTATGTAAACTGAGAGCATATGCACCAAGACAAGTTCCTTGTGTGTCCAATCACACTTGGTCAATAAAGAATTCTATTCTATTCTATTCTATTCTATTCTATTCTATTCTATTCTAT
>NW_020769337.1:5731336-5752829 GCF_900518735.1 Pseudonaja textilis | reverse complement strand
ATTCTATTCTATTCTATTCTATTCTATTCTATTCTATTCTATTCTATTCTATTCTATTCTATAATTTTATAATGATTAAGGGGGAATAGAAAGCATGTATAATTTGAAAGCTTGGAGATAACCTATAGATGAAATGTGAAGGTTTTCCGGCACAGCCTGAAAGTCCTAGTAATTAAAATCAAAACTTGTCCAACATTTTTCTCACATCAGCTGTAATGGTTTCTTGGGCTATGTTATTTTTTCTTTCTTTCTAATTTGTATGGTAGATTCTTTTTATAACTGTTGTTTTTTCTTGTTTTGGATTAGGCTAATTTTAAGGTTCAATGTAACATTTATTGATTTGATTTTCAATTTATGTTTCAATGCGTGAAATACATAAGTGAATGTAACTTCCACTTCTTAGAACTAAATTTTGGGTCCGTGAAATGTCCCCAATACAGAATCTTTTACTTTGTGACTTGGGTCAGTCTTGTAAAACTGCACAATAAGAAGTGATTTAATAGAGTGAGTGCCTGCAAACGGTTGAAAAGAAACTCATGTAGAGAAAGGATGGATCTTGCCTTGAGGGTGGGTATTCCAAAGGGTGGGTACTTCAGCAGAAAATGCTCCTAGATCCTTTTGGATGAGGTTTCTTTATCGATGAGACTCAGAACTTTCCTTTTCTGCCAGATCTGATCTCTTGGGCTGATATGATAGGGCTGTGGTGATCCCCTGGTTCCATTTGTCATTAAATGGCCATGATTGGTTCATTTTACCCAGGTGGCTAGGCGATACCAAGCTTAAGGATTCTGTAAACATGATTTTAGCCATCCAAATTTGGGGCAGGTACTCCTTCCAAGCACTGAGAATATTCAAAGGCCAGAAATCCACGCTTCTACTAATTGAAGTGTGTTTATACTGTTGGAAGGAAAATCCATCTGGTTCAGTTCCAAGCTGGGAGAAAGATGCTGTAAACAACATGGAGGCTGGTTGGAAAGAAAGTTTATTGAACAGAATTGCAAAGACAGTGATTCTGGGTCAGCTGAACAAATGGTTGAATGAGTGGATGGGTCTTTATAGCTTTCTGTGACTTTAAAGTTAGAACTGTTCTGGGGGTTGTGCAGTGAAGGAGCTTGTGTTCTGACAAGGTGTCGGGCAATTCTTATTGTGGCTAATGGGTTTTGTTCTGTGTTGGATCTTGGGTGAGGAGCCACATGTTCTAATCCTACCCTTCTATCTTGGTTAACTGTCAAACTTTGCTGTAAGGAGTTCCAAAATATCTTGTCCTGAACGGATTTCTGCCTGCAGTATTAGCTTTGCTTATGAATACAGCTATCTAAATAGTTGTCTTCCTCTTTCAATAAGCTCATTATCTCTTAAATGCGGGCATTTTAGGGGGCTTCTTTTTGCCTCTAGATTTGGGGGCTGCTATTTGCCTCTAAAAACATGTTTCTCCATTTTTCCTTTAGGGAAATATAATATTCTGCCTTTTTTCATTCTTCTGAGGTAGATGGCTTCCAACAATACCATTGCTAAAGTAGAGATAGATTTCATTACTTTTAAATCTCTTGCTCAGAAAACTGTAGAAGAGGAGGAGGAAGAGCAAGGGGGAATTAAACATGACAGCATTTTCTGAAGAATTTTATCAGAGTGCACAAAAGAGACTGAATTTAGGTGAAAGAATTCATATTCCTTGCTCAGTATTGCTCATTTTCAGAATCAGTTTGCAGGCTGTGCTTTTCCAGTTGTCTTTGATGCAATTTACACTGAATTTGTAGCAAACAAAGAGTCTAGGGATAGGGTGGCAATATTTACAATCTTTTACAAGGAATCATAATATCCCAAGCAGGTATTGGTTTCTTTGTAATTCACATTCTGCAAAGTGAAGTCATTCTACACAGTAACAGTCTCCTTGCTGTAACATCATGGATGCTACAGTGTGTTTGAATATAAATTGAGTTGCACTCCGGCCAGCTAAGATGGTATATCACAAATGGTTTAGTTTATCTAAAAAAAATGTTGGTGTCAGCGCTGTATCCTGGCAAGCAACTTTCTTTAATGATTTCCATGTATGCAGCTGCAAAGCATTTATTCATTTTCACTAAATAAGAACAATGAATGTTTTCTTCTGGCCAGCATTTGTTCAGTACAGCGAGTTAATAATAATAATAATGGCATTTTCCAAAGCCAATCCTTTTAAAACGTAGTGTTCCTCTCTTCTTTTAACTAAGGCAGATAGCAAAGCCAAAACTATATTTCAGTTCTTAATTACCTAGGTTTGCCTTCCATTCTAGATAAGACCGCTGCCATCATGTCTAGCCTATTTAATATAGTGTAATATTTCTTTCTTTTTTTTTTCTGGCCTCAAAATGGGGAAAAATATTGGATTACTTTAAAAACTCAAGTTTGAAGCTTGCCTTTCCATAAAAACAGAAGACCTTTCAGTTGATAGTTGCCATAGATACATCTCCCATACTTCAGCTGACTTCAGATGAATTATAGGACACTGTAAACCGACATACTAACAGAGGTAATATTATCACCTTGTTCAGAATTGAGTATCTTTTATCAAAACGACACATGATATGTGAAACTTTCAGATACAAGAAGCTTCTTGGATGAGAAGCTTAATGTCTTCAAGGAAAAAAACAAATTCCAGTTGCTGATTGGAAAAAAGCACTTTTGGGACAACGATGAATTAGATGACTGAGAATCTCCATAGACACTTCTAGGTCAATGTTTCTCAGGTGTGACATCTTTTACTTCAACTCCCAGAATTCCCCAGCCAGCTGTTGGCTTGGGAATTCGGGAGATGAAGTCCATACATCTTAAAAGTTGCTGAGATTGGGAAAGACTAGAAACCAACAGACACCGAGTTCTTGTCTTGCCTTAGATACAAAGGAAACTGAGTGAGTCTCTTGGACTTAGGAAAAAGGCAACACAAACCATTTCTGGAACAAAAAACCCCCAAAACTTGTCAAGAGTCTTGTCTAGTAGAGGAAAATATTAGGAATCAGGTACAAAAAACACCTAAAGGACGTAAGTCCTTTGGAATGCTAATACTAATGTTGTGCACCATTCATACTCACCAGGGGTGGGATTCAAATTTTGTAACAACCGGTTCTGTGGGCGTGGTTTAATTTGTGGGTATGGCTTGGTGGTTATGTGACTGGGTGGTCATGGCTTAGTAGTCATGTGACTGGGTAGATGTTGTTTGGTGATCACATGATCGGATGGGTGTGGCTTGGTGGCCATGTCTGTGTGTGGCCAGGTGGCCATGTGACTGGCAATGGATGGCCCTGGCAGCTAAGTAAGCCAGACAGGGATAGGGGGCAGCTAGCTAGGCCACAAATGCTGAGGGCAGTAGTAGCATGGTGGTGGCAGCCTAGGCCAGACCAGGAGTTGGGACCCAACCAGGGCTTGTGGTGGCAGTGGTGACAAGGGCGGTGGCAGTAGCGGTAGCACAGTGGTGGCAGCCTCGGCTGGCCCAGGAGTCAGGACTCAACTGGGGCTGGCAGCAGCAGCAGCATGTAGGCGACCAAGGCTTACAGAGCCTCACTCACCTAGGGAGATCATGGTATAAGGCAGATAGGGATGGCTGACCGGCAGGCGAAGGCAGATGGCAGGCATCGATGGTGCATGGCCGAGATAAGGAGGGGCGGGGCGGGCAGGGTTAGAATGCAGTCAGCTTGTTGCGTGTGCACACAATGTTGTGCATGTGTGATAAGGATTGACTGTGAGGGAGCAGAGAAATGGGCGGAGAGGGGTGGGGCCATCCATGGACCTGTTTTACTGGTTCTCCGAACTATCGGTAACAACCAGTTCTATAGAACTGTGCCAAACTGATAGAATCCCACTCCTGATACTCACTAATAACACAACCAAATCTCTCCCTTTCCTTCTAATTTTCCTGCTTCTCTCTTCTCTCCATCTACGTCCTATATTTCTCTACATGTGTTGTCCTTTTCCTCCTTTTAGGCTTCCCATTCTTGTGAAACAGTGGAAGTGGTTATAGTCTTCAGAAGATTAATTGCTGCGCAGGCAACAGCTTGAAGTTAGCTGGTGTTTTCCTACAGTGACATCTGAGTATTCCACTTTATAATAATACTCTATTAGTACAAATGAAGGCTTTGTAACAACGCGGAGGGGGATGCTGCACAATGTTAATCTTCTACTGATTTGTTTACAGTTGCTATTTTCCATCCTCTCAAGTTTCCGAGCAGTCAGTTGGATGTCTTTATGTCAGCTTGAACACTCCTGCTGAATCTACCATCTTAGAGCTTTGTGGAGCTGCAGGTTTAGAGAGAAGAATGGAGACATTCAGCAGGGCTTCTTTTCTTGGTTGTTGATCAGCTCAAAGCTTCTTGGTTTCCAGTGGAAATAGGGCTGTATGTGTAATCCCATTCTTCTTCAGGATACCTTATCTCTCTAGACACCGATGCTACTGGTTGGCCAAAGTTTCAGTGGAAGCTATAAATACATGCCTTCTGAATTGACCCTTGGAAAATCCATCTGGATTTTAACATACTTACCTGAAAGATGTCATTTTCATTTGCAGACCAGAAGAAAGCTTTCAGAAAGGAGTAGCTTTAGCTTTGGCTTTTTTGAGAATCTGTGAAAATATGTGCTTTCCATGGAAGGAAGGCTCTAAAGGACACATCCATACATCGTATTTTCCACAGGGTGAAGACATTCACCTATCATTTCTTGATGACCTATCCAGTGACAGAGGCTCCATTTCATTATCAGGCTGATGCTAATCTAAGCTGTAGTGTTTTCTTGGGCATTGCAGTAGATCTCACAATTGGACAATGCATGACACATAGAAGAGGATCTTTCAGAAATTAATGATCTGCTGAGTTCCAATCTGTTGATTACTCCTCCCATCTGGCCACAGGGCTATGTGTCTGCTTGGCTACATGCTGTGCTGTGCCTCAACAATTCTTCTGAATAGCTGCTTTCTTCTTTTTGTGTACATGATTTGGCCAAGGGAATATCAACCTCAAACACCAAATGCAAGTCTCCCACAAGGGATATTCCCATAGGTAAGTTGAAAGCAAAAACTCATCCAGCAACATTTTTCCCCTAGGAAAAAAAAGTGGTTTCAGAGCATGTCTTCTTTTTGAATGCTTATCTTCCACCTAGGGCAGAAAAAAACTAAAATCACTGGACAGAAGATGTCTTCACTGCAAATTTAGATAGCTCACAATCTTTTTAATAAATACCACAAGTGAACATCAATTTTCTCTTGAGCTTTCAGTGTAGAAGAGAAGAAATTCAACTCCCGATTTAAGTTTTCCAGGGACAAACAGAAGTGTTCTTCCTAAATGCACCATTTCTCCAATGATTAGTAATTATTAACCAAGCTAGTGGATCACAGCAATCTTTAACAAGTCTGCCAGATCCTTTCCTGTCCAATTCTCAATCTTGGCCCTCACAAGGTGTAACCAATTGAAACTGCCACCTGTTTTAATTGTGTGAGAGCATTAACATTGCCAGCCTCATTGTTGAGGCATAATGAAATGTAGCCTGTGAAGGGACCATTTTTTATATCAACATGCTTTCTTCCTGACTTAATCATGAGAACAAAGTATATTAAGGCCGCTGCATGGTTGAACCCCTGAAGTCTTCAGTCTTAGTGAGACTGGAGATATGACAGTGACTTTTTCACCTCTGCTATTCCATTGCAAATTCTCTTTTCTTTCTTTCACTCGTTTGTGTAGTTAGCTTTTCTCACCTGTCTTGTATTCCTCTTCTTCACTTATTTATTTCAGTTGGAAGAAGGGAGGGAGGGAGACATCTGAGAGTTTGTGTATTCTTATATTCTTATACATAATGTGTATGTGTGTAAAAGGGTAGGTTCAATTTGGTGTGAGTTTGTATATATTGATGGAGAGCCATTAACTTCACAAATAAATGCCTTATTTGAGCTGCAGTGGCACAGTGGTTAGAATGCAGTACTGCAGGCTACTTCTGCTGACTGCTGGTTGCCAGAAGTTTGGCAATTCGAATCTCACCAGGTTCAAGGTTGATTCAGCCTTCTATCTTTCTGAGGTCTGTAAAATGAGTATCCAGATTGTTGGGGGCAATATGCTGACTCTGTAAATCACTTAGAAAGGGCTAAGCACTGAGAAGCAATGTATAAGTCTAAGTGCGATTGCTATTGCTTATTTTACAGCTAATTTGTTTTAACCAGTGTTCATTCAACCAATGATTAATTTATTACACCTTTTTTGGTTTTGTACGTATGGTTTCTGACTGATCTATACAAACATGCGCATAGGCACATACATTTTTCTTTATTCTTTATTGGCCAAGTGTGATTGGACACACAGGGAATTTATCTTTGGTGCATAAGCTCTCATTATGCATACAAGCAACAAAGTGATAAATCATAAATCATAAAGTATAGTCATAAGATATCAATGGGAGTAGGCAATAAGAAAGATGAAAAGGATAATAGTAATACAGCCCTATTACGTGATTAGATATCCTTAGGTATAAAACAGTGCTGTGGGGAAGATATATACATATGTGCAAAGCTATCTGAGTCACAAAAATATAGATAAGCATGTGGTGGCATCAAAAGAGATATAAACATCCTATTTTTTTTCTTGCCATATTTTGGTCATGGATACCAAATTTGTGTGGCTTGGGAGACAAGCAATGTTTTAATTTATCCACTGCATTTGTTTTGGATTTTGAATCTTCTTCCTTCATTGAACCCAGATGTCAATAACTATGAATCGTGTGTATGTGTGTGTGTGTGTGTGTGTAAAATTTAATAGCATGACCTTAATAGCATTTGTCTTCTTCAGCCTGTTGCTCTTCAGATAGGTTGAGTTCACATATGTCAAAATTATTGCATACACTGACTCTGGCATCTGGAACTTTGATATTGGCAATCATGTCTCTGAAAGCTTATCCTGCTTCAGGTTTCCGAGAATAGACTGCCTTTTCTGTAATTTGTTGAGTGATGGTCTGTATTTTTTTCTGATTATTATTTATCAGAGAAGTGGTAATAAAAACTGAATTAATAATAATACTAGGTGTGATGAGGGTGCAAACAGAAATATAAAGCAACTGAAACAAAGTCATAGCATGCAATGGGCAAATTTGTAGGTCATGTTACCGTTGCCATCACAAAGACATTTGAGAATGAAATAAATAATTGATGATGAATGGTCACTTTGTCCCAAACATGCAACGGACAATGAAACTTGAAATTAACCAAGGGTACTGCTGTGTATTTTTTTAAAAAAAAAAATTGTAGAAAAAGCTCTGGCTTCAGTTAGCAGTAATCTCTCTCTCCCCCCCCCATTTTCTTTGCCTTAGCCTTTGAGAGGTTATAGAATGTTGCCATGGTCACAATTATTGAAAAGTGAATTCACTAACCTTTATATCTTTGGGATCAATCAAAATAAATAAAATCAGGATGTGAGCGGAAAGTTCATGTGCAGCATAGATCCACAGTAACCATGCTTTGGATTTACAAAACTTTCTGAAAGTATCTAGTTCTGGGATCAACAACTTTCTTTGAAATGGGGGCACTTTTCAGATTTTGAAACCACGTTGTCATAATTTGTCAAATTTCTGAGGTATTTCCACACAAGAAGCCCAACAAGGGATATTACAACATCTTTATTATCTACATTAATTGATCCTTGCAAATATGAAAGTGCACCTATCAAAGTCAAGTTTGGAAGAGGGAATATGGAAAATATTAAGGCATGTGCTAATCACTCTGGGTAACCCTTATTTAAGCAAAGACAGGCCTTAAATTGGTTTTTTTAATATTAATTAGTTACTGGAATGACATTTCCAACTTTGCAGTCCAACCATTTCAGTCATTTTACAGACCTGGCATGAATGTAAGCATCAGAATAACAGAATGATAGAGTTGGAAGGGGCCTTGGGGGTCTTCTAATCCAACTCCCTGCTCAGGCAGAAAACCCTATACCATTTCAGACAAATGGTTGTCCAATCTCTTCTTAAAAACTTCCAGTGTTGGAGCATTCACAACTTCTGAAGGCAAGTTGTTCCACTGATTAATTGTTCTAACTGTCAGGAAATTTCTCCTTAGACAATTAGACCCTCTAGTGATGATAATGAGGAGGAGGATGCATCCAGTGGTTTATTGTGATTCTTCTTCAATGAATGCTGAGTGGCCCCAAGGAGTTGGGAAACTAGTTTTAATTTCCCAGAAAAATCCAGATAAAGCACCACCATTCCTCCCTCCATAGACAAGAATAGATACATAGCAGGCTTATGAAGTTAGGTTGCTTTTTAAAGTATTGTTTCTGTTTTTTGTTAAAGAACAGAGGTGAGTCAAGTGACTAATTTTGATATTTATGTTAACTTGTAGCTTTGTGACTGCCAAGCAAGCAAAGAAATACGACAGCCAAGTTGCTTTTTCTCATCAATGGCAAGAGTTGGCTTTGGCCACTGGAATGAGACTTCCTCCCAACTCATGTCTGAGCTTGGTACTTGGAGAATTACAAGTTATATAGTTATCAAGATTGGTAGAAAGTAAATCAGAAAGAGGCTGGTAGCATTCCAGTTGTTTTTTTTTACCAGTATCATCTAACATGGCTCTTATCCTACACTGTAAAGATAGGGACACTGAATAAGTATTGCTAATACCATTGCTTATTTTCAGAATAAATGTATTGTAATGTGAAGATGCTCAATTTGTGAAGGCAGCATTTTTTTTCTTTAGGATGCTATAAATCACTTCTCCATTTCCCCCAGCTGTCACTGTGACTTGCTATACAAATTCAAACTCTCAGTTCTTTTTTGGTCTTCTCCATCATTTTGGTTGCTACTATAGAAAATAACATGGTTCATTGCATAGTTACCACATTGAAAAGATTTTAATGCCTGAAAAGTATAGAATTTATAGAATTTAAGTGTAGGTGTTAGTCTAGATTTTAAGAGGGCAGCAGTTGTGGGAAATTTAAATTTGTCTCTTAACAAACAGAGGAGAAAATAACCTTTGTGAAGAATAATAATAAGTTAAACATAGACAAGTGGTTGAGTAACAGTTGACAAGGGTTTATGGGTACTGCTAATTAATGTTTCAATCCATTTCTTTCAATTTCTCTTGTTTTATTATCGTGCACTATTGTTCCTTTTCAAGATGCATTTAAAATTTGTTATTTGTTTTTATGGAGTAATGCTATGAAATTCAAGACTGTGATCATGAGTTAACTTAAGATATTAATTCTAAAGGAACTTATTCAATCTGAATAGATCATGATCTAGTCTCAGGGATTTTAAAAATAATGTGTTTAGAAAAGCAGTATATTAGCTCCATTATATATTAATGAAATAAATATAGTATATTTTAGCAAGTATATTTTAGCAAGTTGCTATCAACACCTAATGCATGCAATACTTCATTTCATCAATTTATTTAATAAAAACTATATATTTGTTACTCTGAAGCATTTTAGATGTTAAAGTTTATTTTCCCATATCCTTGAGCTTTCAGAAACTGGTGGCCAACTATAGGAATCTCCAAGCCAAGAACTCATAGTAAAAATCAAATCAAGGAAGTAAATAAGTTTGGCAGTAGCAGTTTGAGGCTTGTTCTGGTACTTACCTCAATAGTCTAAATAAGCTTTTCAAGCTTTAGCTGTGACTATTCCTTGTGTAGTCTCTGTTTACTTCCTTCTCTCTAAGGTTTTCTATCTTAAGGAACTAGTTCTATTATCTCTGTCATCCTGGGCAATGAGCAAGGACCAAGCCATGTGTAGGGATGAGGGAGTTAGTTAGTACAGGGCTAATAAGGCCAATTCCAGCAGGCTTCTCTTTGTTGTCTTCTGGCATATACTATCACTTTCATTCTACTTCTCCAACATCCATATCTGCGGTTTCTTCAGAACAGCCTTTATGTTTAGTAAGTACTGAGACTGTATGGTGTTTTTCCAAAAGACAACTGGACTTTCAGTGAAAATGTTTCACTTCTCATCCAATAAGCTTTTTCAGTTCTGAAGAACTTGCATGAGAAGCTAAACATTTTAAGGAAAAAGCAAAGTTGCCTTTTGGAAAAGCAACTTTGAGATAACCATGACCATGATGACTGATCATCTCCATAGAGATTGAGTTTGTAGGCACATATAGTCTGGAGCTATGGTTTACTAATAATTAGTCTCATGTTTTTCCTTCACTACAATTGCCAAGGAAATAAATGGACTACAGAACAAACTAATGTCTTCACTCAAGATACAAATGAATATTCCCAAATTATAATATTTGGCTCATATTACATGAAGACAGCTTCCTTAAGTCCAGAGTGCTAGGAAAGGTAGAAGGGAAGAGACATGAAAAAACAGCACAAGATGGATGGAATTGATTGGCATAGCAATGAGTGCAGCAATGGAAGATCTAAAGGGTCAAATTGAGGTCCGATAATTCTGGAGAAGATCTATCACTGCAGTCACAAATAGTCAACACTGACATGATGGCACGTAGTCATCAATAATTTATACCTTGTCTTTCTTCTGTATGCTGTATTCTTCTCCATGCATACATGGAGGTCTCCAGAGGTGGTATTCAGCAGGTTCTGACCAGTTCTGGAGAACTGGTAGTGGAAATTTTGAGTAGTTCGGAGAACTGGCAAATACAACCTCTGACTGGAGATTTTACAGTATTCTTCCCTTGCCATGCCTACCAAGCCACATCCACAGAAATGGTAGTAAAAACATTTGAATCCCACCATTGGAGGTCTCCCCAAATTTTATGTCTTTATTACAAGATATGTTAGGATGAGACAATATAAATGATGTAGCTTCAAATCGTGAACTGAGTTCTATGGCTAAGGTGGATTTTGAGTCTAGTCATCCCACTTCAGTGTTTCTCTTTCATGGGATCCTCCAATTAAAGATTTTCTAAACATACTTTGAGTTTCTGCAAATTCTCAGGTCTGTCTGCACTCGGTTATTTTTGGGGCCACATAAACAATAGCAACAACCTAAACAAAGGAGATAAAAACAACATTTAAGATCTACAGCAAAATTTTATGGAGTAGAATGCTGGTTGTCCAATTATTTGGCCACTTTGTGATTAAGGGTAGGGAAAATAAATTCATTTGATCAACATTTTAATAATATTAATGCAGGTGTAGAGATGCGCGTACCTGTGCTTTGCACAAAATTGTATCTAAGTCACAGAGCGCACTCTACAAACTGTAGCATTCAGGCCCTCAAAAAAATGCTAATATCATGTAGTGAATATTTTGAAATGTACCTCCTATATATTTAGTTATGCTGGTTGAATTGATTAAAATTGTCATCCAGACAATTTAAAGGGCTCCAGGTTAGGGAAGGTCTAATTTAGTTAAGATACAGCAGCTGAGAGTGCTTATTGATTTCACTCAGACTATTTTCTTAGGGAAAAAAGAAAAACTATCATGCATCTTTTTACTATTTTTTTTCCCTCACCTCTTTTGCGCAAACCCACCTGGTTAGCTGTTGTCCTTTTGCAAAAAGAATCAATTAGACCTGAGTGTTCGTATCAGTTCTCTTATCCATGGGGCAAGCTTGGTACCCATTTTGACAAAGGAGTTCTTTGTGAACTACTGCAGAGAGCATAAGGAGACACTTTTAAATTTCAGGAGCTAATCCCTTTGAAGTGCAGGTAAGCAACCTGATAATTTGTATGCTGCTAGATGATTTAGCCCAGTGACACAACAGAAAGTACAAAGGATCCCTGATGGGAAAAAGATAAGCAATATGTCTTAAGTACCATCTTCTCACAAGGCCTTTAGTTTTAATAGGATATTTTGTAAGAATCTCATTAGACTGTAACTAAAATTAACATATTGAACCAGAATGGAGCTTGGTCTTCCTTGAAGGAAGAAAGAGATAGGCTCAGTTGACTCCTTGCACATATAAAATACTCCGTGCAAGTTATTTTTATTTTTGCAGATTAGCTGTGGTAACCCTTCTCTCCACAGCTTCTCTCATATCCCATTGATTCTCAGGGCTGACTGGAATATTCTATCTGTGCATGGAGAATATATCTCTGTTCTGGGATTGATATTTCTGCCTGAAATGTGAAGCCTATTCTTAAGAAATCATTGTAGTGGAATAAAAAAAAGTTGAGGATAGTTTGGTCTGGAGTGGATAAGGCACCAGGCTAGAAACCAAGAGACTGTAAGTTCTAATTCCATTTTAGGAATAAAAGCCAGGTGAATTACTTTGGGCCAATCACCAGGTGACTGTGAGTTCTAGTCCCACCTTATGAAAGTGGATTGGATGACTTTGGACCAGTTGCCAGGGAATTGTGAGTCTAGTACGCCTTAGACATGAAAGCCGCCATCTCTCAACCCAACTCACCTCAAAGGATTATTTTTGTGAGGAAAAGAGAATGACCCTTTTGAGTTATTTATAAATACAATAAAGATAGAACAAAGCATATTTTTTATAAGGTTGTATTTTTAATTATGAGAAAAAGAAAAAAATATGTCTGCATGTGGCCAATTTTGCCTTGAACATTCTGATTTTTGTTTTAATTTTGACAATAATGTAGTTGCTAAGTCTTGTCACAGGAAGACTATGGTTGATTCTATAATTCTTTATCCATTTGATTTATATTACAACCTGTCTAAAATTCATGGGGGTGGGGGGCTAAGAATAATCAAAATAATTAAATAATTAAAAGCAGGATTAAAAGGGAAAAAATGGGAACATGGACATAAGCTAGAGCTGAGGTGAAAACAACACAAATCAACACACTCGTTCCTTGTTCAAATATGCCCCTACATCTCCAAGCCAAATAACAGAACTATTAGCTCCCAGATTATTGGAAGTACAAATCTTAGATTTCCCCTTAGAATTTTATTATTTTATTTTATTATTTATTTCCACCTTTGAATTTTTTTTTCTAGAAGAAGATAGTACATGTAATGCTTCCTCTTTGTTTCCCACTCCGAAAACCAGGCGGTGGGTTTTACTGAGAGAGAATGAGTGGTCCAAAGTCATCCACCTGGACCCTATACCTAAAGGAGGACTAGAACTCACCTCTTCCAAATTCTAATCCAGCACCTTAATCATTACACCAATTTGGCTCTTTAGGGCAGCAAAAAGGGAAACCACTGAGATACTACTATGGCACATTCTAAACATACTGATCATGTTCATCCTTACTTGAACAATTCAACACCATTTTTATGCAACTCTATCGCTGTGTATCGAAGCAACAGACCTTCATACATTGTGCAAACTGTGTTTTGAAATATGCAGGTTTTATTTAAGAAAAACCCAGTACAAATGGGATAGAATTGATATGCATGCCTACATGGAACTGGCATGTAAAACTTTACAAAAGGTGTAAGGCAAATAAACCACAGTTCTTTTCTACTGAAAATATCAATTAAGCCAAGATTGCTGTAAAGCTTTTTTGAACAGTCTGAAGAAATTTTAATAGTTGGTAAGATTCTTCAAAGAGAATACTCATAATTTGTGCCTAGAAATGCCAAGCTGACAAATGACAGTAAGTATGCTTCCTATTGCAATCATATTAAGAAAAATCACTATTACTTTTTGGATGTCTCTGGATTATAATTTCCATGTTGATGGAGCATTCTGGCAATTTTAATTTCAGTTTTTCCTGAGAGCAATAGGGGAGGAGGAAGCTTTTTGACACTGCTGAGCTGAGGGACTTCTTGCCTATTTCTTTTGGCAGGAAGCAATATGTGTGCAAGACATTTGCTATCCCTGTTGTCCTTCCTTGCTTGTGTTCCCCATCATTGCCAGGCAGGTGACAAATCTTACAGATTTTGTTCACCTTGAAACTTGGAGAGTGTTGGGATAAGGGGAAAATGTTATTTTAACACTAAGACAGTTGAAGATGGCTTAAAGATGTCTCACTCATGGGCTGGGGACAAGATAAGTGCAGTTTGATGGAGACAAAGGAGAAAATAAGTACGTATTGCCTGGATATTACTGTGGTGTAGTTACAAGCAAATGGGGAAACTTCTGTGCACTATGCCTGCTGTCCTGTAAGTGGTTTGCTGTCCCATTGGTCTTCTAAGTAAGCCCTTCAGTGTCAAACTTTTACTTCTGTCTGCAAATGTCCACACCAAGAACATAAGATTGTCTGTTTTGTTGGTCTGCTTTCAAAGCATTGGATATTTATATTGTGCAATGTTTTCTGAACTTCAATTTTAATGCTGCTCTCACATTTCACAGTAGGATTGTTTTGCTCCTGTCTTGATTTGACTACAAGGAGGACCACTGTGTGTTCTATTGGTCAACCGTTCTCAATTTATGTTCAGAGTCTGTGTTTTATAACATTAATAAAATAAACAGATAATGGGGTGGTTGTGGAAGCTGGATGCAGTCCTCTGACAATGTCTGGGAGAAAGCATCACTGAACAAAATTGAATTTACATCAATGTAAAAATCATAATTGTCTCAAAGGTTCTTTTTCAAGAGGCAACTGGCCTTTCTATGTTTTTCCTTGAAGATATTTCACTTCTCATCCAAGAAGATTCTTCAGCTTGAAAAAGTACCTTTGGGACAACCACGACCTGGATGACTGAGAATCTCCACAGACCTAAAAATCCTAGGATAACACTGTCAAGTGGCAATAATCAATATATGCAACATATTCAGAAAAAAAAATAAATCCTACTGGACATTGTTAAATTTTCTTCTGGGTAAATACTAGTGCTTTGGAGAACTTTTAAGAAATGTCTTATAGATATTTGATTGATTATGTTCTGCTAAGTCAAGACTTTATGGAAGGACCTTTTCCAGGGTCATTTGTCCATAACCTGGCCCTTCAGTTCTTCTAGTGGTGCACCCATTGCTACTATAATAGAATCCATCCATCTTGCTAATGGTTGTCCTTTTCATCTCCTTCTATCTTTCCCAGCATAATGGACTTCTCAAAGGTGTTGGATCTTTGAGTAGTGTGCTCCAAAGTAATAATTTGAACCTGAGCATTTGTGCTTCAAGTAAGAACTCAAGATTGATTTTTGCTAATTTTGCAGGAGAATTTTAATAGCTGTGCTTTGACATGCAATCGTTTTGACTTCCATATTTTTTTTTAATAGCCTTCTATTGAAAAGATACCTACATAAATTTTACAAATTAAATGGTGCCATTAAAAAATATTCTTTCTTTACTGTGAAAAAATGTGGAAGCATAAGATGAAAATTCAGGTAAAAAAAACCTGAGTTACAAGAGGAGATTTTGCATATAAGAAATATACTTCTTGCTTAATACATGCCTGTTTAGCAAATGGGGAATTGATTTCATAACTACATCTCCAACGGTGCTCAGGGTTCCTGAACCATCAAACTTATTGAACATCAGACTTTTGTTTCCTTGTAGGTTTACAAATCAATTGTGCTGAAAGAACAAAGCATTTGTTCCTTTTATTTTCCTGTCTGCTATAGAAGTTATGCTCATTAAATCCTGGGTTAAGATGGAAAAATGATTGAATTTCAATATGCATTCCTTTGGTTTTCAAACACTGGGATAAAGTAGCTATCTAAAATGATAAATGAATCTGTGTGAACATTCCTGCCCTTTCATAACAGTAATGATTTCATTGGGGCCAGTACTAGGCAAGAAATGAATACGCAACTTACCAAAAGATTTGTACCTTTCACAATATATTCTTAATTTCATCTTTTATCAGCACTGCCAGAAGATTGATTGTGTCTAGTTTTTCTGTTGCCACCCAATAATCCCCTTTTTATATTGGAAGATTAGAAGTTTGAAATAATGGATACAAATACTATACTTCAAACATACTATTTTACAGTGCCTCCTGACTAACATATAGTAGTACATGCCAGGCTAAAAGTCATCAGCCAGAAGGAAATTAATTCACCATTCACAATAATACTGTACTGACATTGGTGGTTGGTTTTGACAGGTGACTGGACCAATTTACCCATCTCTCAAATGTTACTCTGGCCTTTGATTCTTGCTTTGTCAATGCTGATGTTTTTCAAACTTAGCAAGTTTGATCTATGCGGACTTCCAATTCCCAGAATTCCCCAGCCAGCATTTTGGAAGCTGAAGCCCATACATCTTAAAGTTGTCACATTTCTTTTTTTATCTATTTGTTAAATGTTTATGCTGTCCATCTTCCCTGTAAAGCAACCCTGGCAGTTTGCAGATTATAAAACAAATAGAAAAAGAATCAAAATATATTAAACTATTAAAACTATGCAAAAAACAGAACTAATAAATGGATGACATGCTGTCCATCTCTTAGTTCTGTTTTTGTTTTTTGTTTTTTTTTAAAAAAAAACACTTGTGGGAAGAAATATCCACCTGGTTCATTTCCAAGCTGGGAGAAAGACATGGGGGCTGACTGTAAATATGATTTAATGATGAACAGAACCACAAGCATTTGTGGTTCTGGTGCAGCTGACCCAATGAAGTTGAGAGGGGGGCTTATACTTCTTTTGGGCTTTGCACTTGAGTTTCCTGTTCCTGTGCAAGAACACGTCCTTTAATATTTTATTAGCTGTTGCCAGATTCCTATGGGGTCATGGCTGGCTCTATAAGCAAAAGGAGAAATGCAAATCCTAGGTACTTATCTCAGCTAATTTTGTCAACTTTTTGTTTTTACTTATCTGAGTTTCTGTCTTGACCCAGTCTTTCTGAATGGATTACCAAATCTGCATTTCTAAAAGGTGACCTTCTCAGTTTCTGCTTGGGGCTATTGAGAACTGGGGCTGGTTTTCTGAAAAAGCTGGACCAATCTTTTTTAATGGGCACAAAATATCTGCTGGGCGGTATTGAAAAAGATGGAGTGGGCTTTCTATTTTGAAGAGCACCTTTCTCCATTTCTCCTTTAGGGAAATATAATATTCTGCCTTTTTAATATTTCCCAAAATACTTAATTCTTCTGAGGGCTAGGTACTGACTTTCTACACACTATTTGAAAAACACTGGTCTGTGCAGACCTTCGATGGCCTTATCCACACAAATGCAAACACGTTTTGACAGGATTCTTACTCTGCTGAGTAATCATACATTGCAATGTCCTACCTGTCAATAAATACTTCAGCTTCAACACTAACAATACAAGAGCAAACAATAGATACAAACTAAAGGTTAATCATAACAAACTTGATTGCAGGAAATATGACTTCAGCAACAGAGTGGTCAATGTCTGGAATACTCTACCTGACTCTGTGGTTTCTTCCCCAAACCCCAAAAACTTTAACCTTAGAGTTTCTACTATTGACCTTACCCCTTTCCTAAGAGGTCTGTAGGGGGCATGCATAAGTGCACCAAAGTGCCTACCATCCCTGTCCTATTGTTTCTTTTATTTTTCTTATATGTATCCATGTATTCATAACTATGTTTTTACTTATACCTATTATCTTGTAAGCAGTTGACAAACCAAATAAATAGGTAGGTAGGTAGGTAGGTATGTAGATAGGTAGGTAGATAGATAGATAGATAGATAGATAGATAGATAGATAGATAGATAGATAGATAGATAGATAGATCTTGATCTGCTTTACAAAAAAAAGTGATCCCTCTCTAAGTTGCTTGTGTCAGCCTCGGCAGACATATTTTACTTGGAAGTTTTGAGGCTGCCACATTTAGTGCCTGGGAATTTGGGAGCGGAGAGTTCTTAGTGAGTAGAAGAGTAGATTCAGCAACATTCTTTCTTAAAAGTCAAGGAGAAGTTACCCTGTACCTGGAGAGGAGTGTCTGGAGGAATGGCTCCAGTTGGGATACGTTTGATTGGGCCATGTAATGGATTGATGGGTGCAGGGGATGGATCTTTGAATTTCTCTTGGGGAAGGGAAAACCCAGAACTCTCACATTTGGGTTTTCCCAGATGTGCTAATATGACAACTCTAATAGATTCTTACTTGGATGGACTTTGTTTCTGAGTGCTGAATGATTGTGGGAGAGTTTTGCTGGAATGCTGAAAGCTTGTAAACCCTGACTCCTATATAAAATTGTTATGGGCTTTGTTTTGTTTTTTTCTACATTCAGTATTTCTCTTTCTTTAAATCCTTCCAAGGTTAGGCTGTTTTGAAAATTTAAACTTTTACAATAGTGCAACCCATTCCCCACAAAATATACTGCATCTGATAAATGTCCTTTGCAAATTTAACCAACGTTGAGTGAATCTTATAGCCAAAATATTTACGCATAGTATTTCAGTCTTAAACATGTGTTTTAGACAAAATTTCAGTACTCACCAATTTGGAATTAAATGCCATCACTTACTCCCTTATTCATTAGCATGGATTCCTGTGAACACCACTAGTTTTATTGCATTTTATTCCTTTGCATGACTGGTAGAATTAGAAAAATGAGATCTCTCTCTCCCATCCACACACACACAAACACTTTAAAATGAAAAAGTAAAATAAAAAGTAGTTTTGCTCAGGTAAATGATGAAAGAAGGTCTCACCAATAGAAAGTGATTTGGGAAGGAATACTATCCCATTGTCCAACATTACAAGAAGTTGCATACATTATATTCAGATTCTCGGTGGACTCTTGTCATTTCTACATTAGCAACTTGTAGCATCTTCATAACATCACCCCACCATTGTTGAAAGGATATAAAGCCCGTGTTTATGATTCTTAAATTGGAATAACAATCTGTGGATGACTTTAGAAGACACTTGTAACTCAGAAAAGCAGAAATGACCTAAGATAGATATGATAAATCAATGGATCTGTATATAAACTGCTTAAATGGATAAAAGGAGTCCCTGCAGGTTTTACTCTGTTAATCATACTAGAGTTTAGGGGTGGTGCTCATCTCTGTTTCTTTAAGCTATTGAACCAGTGCTGTCCAAAGATGTTCCCACGGTCATGTGCCCAGCATGACATCCCACTGCAGTGCAAAACATACAGCAAAACATACAGCAAAACATGGAACACTGTTACCTTCCCACCAAGATGATACCTATTTATCTATTTGCAGATACATGCTTTCAAACTGTGAGGGTGGGGTGTCAGGAGCTGAGGCGAGTGATGGGACTCCACTGTGCTGTGGTAAGAACTCGAACTGATCTACTGACCTTCTCCACTATTTTTTAAGCCACTGAGCCACTGCACCTCTTAAATGGATAGGAGTGTCAAAAACTCCCATTTGTGATGACCCGTGAGGGTGAATCTTGCCAGTTGGGGTACATTCTGGGTGCAGTAGGCCAGTGTTAGCCTATTCATATTCACAATATTTTTAATAAAGATACTCATAAAGGAAAATATCACTTCAGAGACATGTAAATCCTTTTAAATTAATTGAATAAGGATTTATGGGAACATGTTCCACATTTCATAGGATTAAATATCTATATTACAGTGGGTACTCTAAAGTGTTTGTAACAGAAAGATCTTCATTTGCTTCCAGGCATGTGAGCTACAGGAAGAGAGAGAACAGGTGGTGGAATTCTTGTGTAAAATAGACCATTTCCAACCCATTATACTAAGATGTGGTAATGAAATATTGTAAAAGAAAAGTAAGTCCTGGATGGTATCCAGGCATCTGTTTTAAAAGCCTTATTAATTTCCCCAGTTGATTCCATTTTAGCTTTAATAAGGATGAGTCAAATCAGAATACATATGTATAAATCATTGTGCATTAATGCAGTGACAGAAATGGCCCCATGTAGTCATATATTGCTTTCTTTATCAGTTTTCAAGGAGGGGAAAAAGTGTTTTTATGATGCAAACAGCCAGACATCTTTTCTGCAGTAAATCTGCCAAAGGACTGAGTTGCTATCTTAACCTTTTGTGTGCATGTTATGTGGGTGTGTGTTTGTGTCTGTGAGATTTTATTTTTTAAAAAAATAAACCATTGACTGATTTGTTACAATTTGCACATCACTATCACATAGGATGTAAGCATACTTAAAAGATAGCACAGTCCTAAATTTAAAAGAAAATTGGATACTAGGACTTGGGTGATAATAAATCACAATAAGGATGTTGATATTGCAATGACATAGTAAGTGTCATTGTTATATATTGTCTTGGTGTCATTGTTACATATTCTTTCCTATACTTTTTTTTTAAAGGATAGACCTTTCTGTATGGCCTTATTGTTCAAGAAAAATGGTTGGCACTATTGTGTTATTTTATTTATGTGGTGCGATATTTGAAAATTAATCTTTTGTAATTTTTTTAGGGTGACCCTATCTGGGCTACAAAAATGCTGATGATTGCTGGGTAGTTGAAAAGAGCTCCATTTTCTGTATCTCTTTTCTGCCATTCATATTTTTTACAGCCATAATATGTTGGTCTTTTTTTAAAAAAAATAGATTGATGCTTTTATTGGAGTACTCAGGTTGAAAAATGGTGTGCAATTCTTTGAGATCTCCAGATTATTTTTTGTCATGTAGGATGGTAAATAAGCAAGAAAAAATATAATAAAGCTAAATAAAGGGTAAAGGGGTTAGCTGAAATAATGAAATAACAGCAGGCATTCAAACTATCAAATATGTAGTTAGTTACAAGCTCAAGATGGAATTTAGAGGTAAATTGTAAATATTCAAATTTGGTTTTGTTAGCTTGATAGAAGGCTTCATGTATCATTTGACACTATTGTTATAGCATCTTACCCAGCCATCATTAATGGAAATTCAAAAAAACCTTTCTTTATTACTGATATATTAGCACAGCAATAATTTAAGCAACAGTAAAAATCACTGTTGAGGACATGATTTTGGACTGTCTAAATTGTTAGGTTAAAGAAACTGATCAGATAAATCCTAAAGACCTTTTGAGGGAAATGATCTTCAATAATTGATATGAAGGTCAGAAAAATATTTCCAAGGATACATGAGTAAATATACTGAAGCAATTCACAAATATAGAAAGCTTTGTAAACAGCAGAAAAAAATCTACAAAATCATTTGAAATCTTTGTGTTAAAGTACTGGTAGTCTTTGAAGGAGAAAAACGATCAGTTTCTTTCCAGAACTTCTTTATATGTTTATATTTATAAATAACATTAACAAAGATTGGCTTTAGATTTCTTCAAGAATGGTTGGATGATGCTATTAACACACTATACACCACTATTTGTAGGAGAAGAGTTAAGAGAGGTAGACTCAAGAGAGGAACTAGCCTGGAATCATTATATTCCCACAAGCAAGTTAAGTCTGACTCCTGCTGAATTCTGTTAATTCTTACTGCATCTACCACCAATTTAATGCTGAGCATTAGTTGACTATATTTTTGGATGTAGGCATGAGCAATAAATAAGCTTAAATGAAACTTATTGTACAGCCTTTATTTTTCACACCTGACTTTGGTAGAAAGGCATAGGGGAACTTACAGGTGTAATATTTTAATTTCATGCTATCATGACAATTGTTGAGAGTTCCTTGCAGATAGATTACTTCCTTCCTTCCTTCCTTCCTTCCTTCCTTCCTTCCTTCCTTCCTTCCTTCCTTCCTTCCTCCCTCCCTCCCTCCCTCCCTCCCATCCACCCACCCATCTCTCTCTCTCTCTCTCTATCTATCTATCTATCTATCTATCTATCTATCTATCTATCTATCT
>NW_020769337.1:5720887-5731326 GCF_900518735.1 Pseudonaja textilis | reverse complement strand
CTATCTATCTATCTATCTATCTATCTATCTATCTATCTATCTATCTACAGTATCTATCTATCTAAATAGCTAAATAGATGATGATAGATAAATATAGATATTAATTTTTTTTTGCTGCCCATTTCACTACCTAAAGATGTCCCTGCTAAGAAGATCATGCTTTGGAGACATGCTTCAAAAAGTTGAAAGGATGTAACACAAAAGAAAAAGGCTTATTCTACATTATCACAGAGAGAAAGATGAAAAATTATGTCCCTAAGTTACAGGAAGGCAATGTTGATTAAATGGTAAGGGAAAAACAAAATAGCAAACAACAGAATATGTTCTTATGTCTACCAAGTGGACTCTCTTGCAAATTTAGTAGCTTTTAAAATTGAATCTTCTAAGCACTAAGAAATAACAGCTGCTCTGTTCTGCCAATTTGGGAGCCTTAGGCTGTTGTCTGGGAGGTTTGGTGTTCGAGAGGTACAAATTTTAATCTTATTTGAACTTACTTGAACTTGAACTTATGATTCTCTTTCCAATGTGCTCTTTGCTCTCCCAATCTAGTATAAAACCTGAGACTGATTAGAATGTAATGAACTCAGGGAATTCTGGAATTCCAAATTAGATTGAAGAATTGATCTTTTACAAACAGTATTGTGTTCATCAGAATCATTGCAGCTGGATAAGCATACAATTAAATTTTGCTTAGGTTTAGCAGGTGGCTGAATTCTGCTAGGATATGATTCACTGCTGTAATTGCGGTTTGAGAAGAATGTTCTTCTTAGTTATACACAACAGAAAATTTAGACAGTTGTTATTGAGCTAAATAGAAAACCGGGAAAAACAAGTGATGTCATATTGTAGGAACAGGAAAGATTCATGAGGATGGTCAGCTACAAAACAATGCAAATTGACATATTATGGGTAAAGGCAGAATTTGCTGTTTTTTCGCTCATTAGCTTTGTGACCTCATCACATCGACAAATATAATTAGCTACAAGATGATATGATAATCCCTGAGTGGTAGCTGACATTCTCCGGAGGAATTTTCTAAGTTTAGCACCCACACTCCATATATACCTATATATAGACTAGGAAGTACAAGCCTAGTACTTCCTAGTCGAACCACAGACAACTACAATGATCTAATACATATCAATTTTACAGAAGACATTGTTGAAAAAGCACTGCACAATCTAAAACCATCCCTATCTATTGGACCGGATGGAATATGTCCCTACTTCTTAAAAAAGCTATCCACTGCTATATCTCTAAGCATAATCTTTGAAAAATCTTTTAGGACCAGCTCCTTGCCAAAACTATGGTCACAAGCCACGGTCATCCCCATCTTCAAAAAGGGAGACCCCAGCCTAGTTGAAAATTACAGACCAATCTCTTTATGCTGCGTCACCTGTAAAGTCATGGAATCAATTATTAACCAATCCATTATCCTCCACTTAGAGACAAACAACCTACTGTCTAATAAACAATTTGGTTTCAGAAAAAAACTATCCTGAAATCTGCAACTCTTACACTGCAAAAACATATGGACTATACAACTCGATCAGGGCAAAGCAATAGACGCAATCTACATAGACTTCTGTAAAGCCTTTGGTTCAATGGTACACGATAAACTACTCCTAAAACTAAAATCTTGCGGTATCTCTGGACACCTACATAACTGGATAGAAGCATTCCTGTCAAACAGACAACAAATGGTCAACATTGGGAGCATCCTATCAAATTCTGTACCTGTCAACAGTGGGTCCCCCAAGGCAGTGTTTTAAGACCAACTCTCTTCATACTCTACAGTCCACAGAGCCAATGTATGAGGATTGATTGTTGGATAGCAGTTACATAGATAAATATTCTCTCCATAGTCCTTAACCTGGTCTTTCTGATTTTCCAACTGTGTTGCCATTATAACCGAGTCTATCCATCTCGCTGCTAGTCATCCTCATCTTTCCTTCTGCCTTTCCCAGGATAACAGCCTTCTCCAGAAAGCTAGGTCTTTTCATAATGTGTCTGAAGTAGGATAATTTGAACCTGCCCATTTGTGCCTCAAGTGAAAACAAATATCTGGTGATACTTACTAGGGTTATCACATGGTAAGATGGGTGGCCAATAAATTTGATGAATAAAACAAATAAATAAACTTGTTTCTTTACTTGCTTGTCTATGGCACTCTCAGCAGTCTCTCCAACACCAAAGTTCAAAGCATCAATATTCTTTCTATCCTGCTTCTTCAAAATCCAACCTTAACTTCCATAAATTGTCACAGGGAATACCACAATTTGTATACTTTTGATCCTTGTAGGTATAGAGGCACCAGGGTATTTGAATGTCTTTTCCAAGGTTTTCGTGGCTGCTGTACCAAATTTGCAGCATATTTCTCGACTGCCTGTTCATTTACTTTTGGCGGTTAATTCTAAAATGCCAAAGCTATCCACCACTTCAATAACTTCATTGCTATTTCTAAGCCTAGTTCTATCCTTTGTCGTTAGTTTGGACTTTATATTAGTCCCATTTTTTCCCATTGTTCTTCTTTATTTTTATTACTAGAGCTTGCAGATCCTTTGCATTTTTGCCAATCAGAGTATAGCATAGATTATTGATATTTCTTTTTCCAATTTTAAAACCATACTCATCTTCTTTCAATCCAGCTTCCCTTAATATATATTCAGCATATAGATTGAATAAATGAGTAATTAATCTTGGCATAATCCCTTAACAAACTGGAGGCAGGATATTTCACCATGTTTTGTCAAAACTAGTATCGACATGTATGTTTCTCATAAGGACAATGAGATTCTTTGGGATTCCCATTTTTTGGGGAAAATATGCTACAGCTTGATATGATCAACACAATCAAAGGCCTTTATATATTCAATGAAGAAGATAGCGACTTCCTTTTTGATATTCATTGGCTTTCTCAATTATCCAGTGTGCATCAGCAATTATGTCTCTTTTCTAAAGCCAGCTTGAACATCTGGCATCTCTTTTTCCACATAAAGCTCTAATCTGTGTTGGATGATCCTAAGTATTATTTTGCTAGCATGTAAAAATAAGGACATGGTAGGATAGTTTGCACACTCTGTCAAGTCTTCAGTTTTTGATATTGGAATGTAAATTAACCTCTTCTGATCTGTCGGCCACTGTGTTGTTCTCCATATTTGCTGGTATATCTTTAAGGTTTTTTTTATGACCTTGACTGATTCTTCTTCTGTTGCTTGTCATATTTCAGTGAGTGTCGAAGAGAGACTGGCTAATCCAGGGTGAGAAGTGAAATAAGGAATTAGTTTGGAATCCCTACATGAATAAGAAGATAAGATCTGGCCCACCCCACCTGCTTGAATGCCATTAAACCTTAACCAGTCTGACCCAGATGCAAACCACCAATCTGAGAAGATTCCTGTGTTATAGGCATGAGCAATAAAACACCTGGTTGAATCCTTTGTGTTTGGGTCTAATTGTTTGCACCTGACAGGGAGTATTGCACCAGTTCCTGTAGCCTTTTGATTTCATAATAACCAGAGCGATGATCTGATTTCAACTTCTAGTTTAGAGGTGGTCTAGTCTAGTTTGAATATCTTCTAAGGTATCTTGGATGTTGATGCCTTTAGTTTATAATGAGGGGTTCTTGGTGCTCTCTGAATTGGTGGTTTTCTTACAGACACTTTGTTACCCAAACTAGGTAACAATATCATGGTATTTGATCACAATTTATGTTGTAGAGCGGCGGAGGAACGAGGCTGAACCAGAGTGAAACGTAAAAGGCTTTATTGCAATGAATAAAGGGTTGCCGTGTCTGCCTTCTCGCTAGGCAGGCTAGCTGGCGGCAACGGAGCTGGCACTGCTCGACAGCCGCCTTTTATAGCTGGCTGTCAAACGGTGCCAGCCAATGGGAGTGGCTGGTGCTCCCGCTCAAACAGCAGACCTGGTTGGGACTCCAACCAGTCCCAAAGACATAACACTCCTTTCCCCCAGCTGGGAGCATGCGTAGTCCTGCAGGTAAGTTGGTTGTCTACGCTGGCGGCCAGAATGTCGCAACCCAGGCAAGCTGCTGGCTGGCGTCAAGTCCTTGCCCCCGGGAATTGTCTCGGAGGTTGTTGGGAAGTGGGTTCGGTCAGGTGTGGTGCTCTGTGAATTAGGTAAGTCCCCATGTTCGGGCTGACCTTGGCGAGTCGCTTGGTCCGGCTGGCAGACAGGTTCGCTTGGCTGTTGGTTTGGTGTCCCTTCTTGACAGCTCGGGCCCTCCAGCAAACTCTCCTGGTCGATGGGGTAGATCGGATCCTGCAGGGAGCTCCCGACTGGGTAGGCTGGTACCGGCAGGGAGTCCTCGGTGCTAGGAGGTTGGGCTGGGTTGGTATCAGTTGTGCTTCTCCATCGCCTTCTGAGCTGGTCCACATGCCTACGCCACAGGCGCCCATCTTCCAGGAGGACCCTGTAGGATCTAGGACCTGTGACTGACACAACTTGACCTGGTACCCACAGAGGATCCCCTGCATAATTCCTGGCGTACACCAGGTCATGCAAGGCAAAGTCCCTGACCAAACTGTCAGATCCTAAAGGGGTGTCCGGGCAGTAGTGGGGGTGCAACCTGTCCAGGGTGGTCCTAAGGCGTCTCCCCATCAAGAGCTCAGCAGGGGATTTATTTGTAGCGGTGCACGGCGTCGTATGTTGGCTCAGGAGGTAACGTGACAGTTTGGAATGCCAGTTTTCCTGGCCAAACCTGGCAAGTGCCTCTTTTGCTGACCTGACTGCCCTCTCAGCCATCCCATTACTAGCGGGGTGAAAGGGGGCTGTAAGGATGTGTCTGATGCCCAAGTTGGCAACGTACATGCTAAACTCACATGACGTGAACTGGGGGCCATTGTCAGACACCAGTGTGTCAGGGAGCCCATGGGTAACGAAGAAGCGGGTCAGGGCCTTAACAATTGCTTGAGTGGTTGTTGAGGGTAGTAGGGCCAAGTCTATCCATTTGGAATAAGAGTCTACTACAACCAAGAAGGTCCTGCCATGTACTGGTCCAGCCAGGTCGATGTGCAGGCGAGACCAAGGACCACTAGCACTCTCCCACTTGGTAGGCGTGGCTGCTGGTGGGGCAGCCCTGGTTTCTTGGCAAGGTTGGCATGAGCTTACCCAGTTGGAGATTTGGGCATCCATGCCGGGCCACCAAACGTAGCTGTGGGCCAAAGCCTTCATCCTTACGATGCCCGGGGGCCCTCGTGAAGTACCTTCAGGATGGGTACACGAAGAGTGGCTGGGATGACTACCCTTGTCCCCCACAACAGACATCCTTGTAGTTTCGACAATTCCTGCTTACGGGTTTTGAAAGGAGCAAAGTCAGCGGTGTATTGTGTTTCCGGCCACCCCCTTCCAACCCAGTCCATAACTTGGACAATTATTCTGTCTTTTTTTGAGTGCGCAGCAATGTCCTCGGCTGTAACCGGCAATTTAAGTTCGTTAACTTCAAAAATGGCATGAACAGGTGCTGGGTCTTCGACTGGGACTGGTAGGGGGCAGCGACTAAGGGCATCGGCGTGACTCAAGTTTTTTCCAGGGCGATGCACCAACTTGAATGAATAAGCGGCCAGGAACAAAGTCCACCTGGTCATTCTAGGTGATAGTACCTGTGGGGTTTGCTTATCCCCTGATAACAGCCCCAGGAGTGGTTTGTGGTCGGTTATAAGTTCAAAATGGTGCCCAAACAAAAATTCATGAAACTTTTTACTGCAGCTACTGCAGCCAAGGCCTCCTTATCAATTTGGCTGTAGTTCCTTTCTGCAGTAGAGAAGGTCCTAGAGAAGAAAGCGATTGGTGCCTCGGAACCGTTGAGAAGCCTGTGGCTCAGAACATCCCCAATCCCAAAGGGGGATGCATCAGCAGCTAGGACCAGGGGAAGTCGTTGATCAAATTGGATTAAGACTGCATCAGATGTGAGTAAGGATTTGACTGACTTGAAGGCATGGGCTTCTTTGGGTCCCCAATGCCAGGGGGATTCTTTGTCTAACAGTCTGTGTAAGGGTTCAGCAATAGATGCTTTGTGCGGGAGAAATGAGGCGTAAAAGTTTAGTAGCCCCAGAAAGGCTTGGAGCTCCATCTTGTTAGTTGGTGTAGGCGCCTCATGGATAGCCTTTACTTTGGTTTTGACTGGGTGAATGCCAGAGGCATCTATCCTATACCCCAGAAAGTCCACTTGCCTAGTGGCGATGGCGCACTTCTCCCTTTTAAGTTTGAGGCCATGCTGCCTAAACTTCTCTAGGACTGCTCTGACCCTCTGTATGAGCTGAGGTCGGTCAATTGCTGAGACTAAAATGTCATTGAAGTAAGGGACAACCCCTGGGAGACCTTGGAGAATCCTTTCCATGAGGGATTGGAATATACCCGGGGCTACACTTACGCCGAATTGGAGGCGTTTGCACTTGAATGCCCCTCTATGTGTGACTATGGTTTGTAACTCAGCTGTCTGATCATCCACAGGGAACTGTTGGTATGCCTGGGACATATCTAATTTGGCAAAGATGGTGCCGGGTTCGAAGGTGTGTAACAGGTGTTGAATAACAGGGACAGGGTAGGCGCTGACCTGTAGATAACGATTGAGGGTGGTCTTATAGTCTGCGCAGATTCTTAAACTGCCATCTTTCTTGAGTGGGGTGACTATGGGGGTTTCCGATTTGGCAAAGTCAGTTGGTTCTAACACCCCTTGCTTTAGTAACTTATCTAATTCTAAATCTAACTTGGGATGGATGGTGAAAGGCACTCTTCGTGGCTTAAGGCGAAGAGGAATTGCCTGGGGGTCCACAGAGAAGGAGATGGGGGTGCCAGAATGACAACCCAGCTCGCTGCTAAAAACATCAGAGTAATCTGAGAATAGGGCGTCTACGTCAGAAGTTGAGACAGCATGGATCCCAGTTACACTAAGGCCGAGGGAGGGGAACCAATCTAGCCCCAACAGACTGGGGAGGGCACCATTAACAACCACCAAAGGCAAACGGCCTTTAAAGGCTTGGAATTGAACTAAAACTTGCCTTTCCCAAGGACAGGAATGTTCTTGCCCTGGTAGTCCCGCAGTGTCAGGTGGCATCTCTGCAGCTTCTTCTTCGCAAACCTGGGATGAATCTTCTTTAGGGTTTCCCAGGAGATGATTGAAAGTGCAGATCCCGTGTCTACTTCCATCCTGCAGGGCTTACCTTCTAAAGAAACAGAAATACTGATTTTATTAGGAGTCTGGGAAGTTTGGTTAGCGTGGTAGCAGGTATAGCAGTCCTCCACTTGCCTTTGGAAAGTATTAGGTGGTGGAGGTCTTTGAGGAAAGGTTCGCCCTGCTTGGCAGAATCTAGCGAGGTGGCCTTTCTTTTGACAATTCAGGCAGATGGTGTTCTTAAACCTGCAGGATGCCCTAGAGTGGGAGCCCCCACAAGCTAGGCAAATGGGAGGTTGCTTGGGGGCGAAGTTGTTTCTCTGTCCTGCTCCTACCTGTGAAGGCTTTTGTTGCTTAAGGCGGTTAATGTCTGTTGAGTCTATGGGGTCTTCTTCAAGGAAAACTTCCTCTGAATGGATGGTGGAACTGCTGGGTTTTACAGGAGTTCCTTGAATTTCAGCTGCTGATTGGGCAGAGAGCTCAGCAGCTTGGGCTTCCTCCACGGCTAAAGCTAGGTTTAAGTCCTTTTTTGCTAGCAAACGTCTTTGAAGCCTAAGGTCTCTAACCCCACAGACGATCTGGTCTAATAACATGTCTTCTAGGTAGTCTCTGAAACCACACTGTAAGGCAGCTGTCCTCAGAGCTGCCACATACTCATTAATTGACTCTCCCTCAGCCTGTTTTCTGGTTCGGAAAGCATATCTCCTGGCTATCTGGGATGGCTTAGGTGAGTAGTGGTTGGAGAGGATCTCTTGGAGTTCATCCCACGGAATGCTCCTGATAGCGCGAGGAGCAACTAGTGCTGTAGCGGTGTCAAAAACCGCAGCCCCACAGTAGCTGAGGAAATAGGATTTTTTCCTGTGCTCAGCAGCATCTGCTAAACCGATGGCATTGAGGAAGTAGCTGAAACGGTTTTTGTATGAGTCCCACGTTTCCTCGGCTGGCTTGAATGGCGGGAATGTCGGATTGGCATTCATTTTGGAAATGGCAGGGCTCATCCCTTCAGTCTAGATTCAAAATTCGCGCTCTTAGAAGAGCGCTTGCGGCTGCGCTTATCAGGCGGTGTCTGTCTCTCCGGCTACGGAGGCTTTTTGAATTTCACGCCCTTTGTGAGCGCCGGCGGCTGCGGCTTCAGCGCCCGTGACTTCGCTCTAGTGACTACAGCTCAACCCGGAGGCTTTTTGAATTTCGCGCTCTTTGTGAGCATCGGCGGCTTCAGCGACCGTGGCTCGCTCTATGTGGCTTCAGCTCTTCGGAATCGCACTACTGGTAGCCTCTGATCGCATCCCACCCTCGTCGCCAGTGTTGTAGAGTGGCGGAGGAACGAGGCTGAACCAGAGTGAAACGTAAAAGGCTTTATTGCAATGAATAAAGGGTTGCCGCGTCTGCCTTCTCGCTAGGCAGGCTAGCTGGCGGCAACGGAGCTGGCACTGCTCGACAGCTGCCTTTTATAGCCGGCTGTCAAACGGTGCCAGCCAATGGGAGCGGCTGGTGCTCCCGCTCAAACAGCGGACCTGGTTGGGGACTCCAACCAGTCCCAAAGACATAACAATTTATATTCTAGTTACTTGCCCTGTCAGTGTTGGTAGGGAGTGGTCTTAGAGGTTCTTTGGGCTGTTTCCTTACAAAGAACCTCTAAGACCACTCCCACCAACACTAACATGGCAAGCAACTAGAATATAAATTAGAGCAGGGGTGGTTTTTTAACAACCGGTTCTGAGGCGTGGCTTAGGTGGTGGGTGTGGCTTGGTGGTCATGTGACTGGGTGGACATGGCTTGGTAGTCATGTGATTGGGTGGACATGGCTTAGTGGTCATGGCTGGTCATGGCTGGGCGTGGCCAACTCAACATCACTCACATCGAGGCACGCATCTCTTCACCTGGCCTCTCGTAACTGTGGGGATGCTGCAACAGTCATAAGTGTGAAAAACAGTCATAAGTCACTTTTTTCAGTGCCATTGTAATGTTGAATGGTCACTCCACAGAAGCAAAGTACTAGAAAGGGAGGGGAAAAAAACTCCAGAGAAGTTCCAGAGACAGGAAGTCTAGTCCTGCCAAGAATGTAATAAGGGTTAGCAGAAAGGCAGTTTCTGTAAGCAACACCAGAATGTTTCCTTCCTGCCTTCCTTACAGGATTAGGCCAGTACTTTCTTTTTACAACTGGTTCTCTGAACTGCTTAGAATGTTAACAACCGGTTCTAGCGAATAGGTGCAAACTGGTAGAATCCCACCCCTGAATTAGAGGATGGGCTTTCTTTTTCATTCTTTGTCTCCAGCTTTTCTTTAATCAATTGCCTGAGTTCAGGTATTCATAACATCATAGAATGTAAACAATGGAAGGGACTTGATCCAGTGTTTCTCAAGTTTTGCAATGGGTTTAAAGTGGACTTTAAAGCTACCAGAATTCCTAAGTCAACATGGAAGTTGAAATCCATATGGTTGAAAAACACTGATCTGATCTAATTTAATTATTTCCTAATACATCCCCAACAGCAAGGCCATCTACCCTCTGTTTAAATTCCTCCAGTGAAAGGTATTTTAATAAGGCAACCTGTTTCATTAGGAAATTCTTCCTGATGTCCACTAAAGATCCTAATTCTTTACCCATTGTTTCTTGTCGTTTCTTTTGAAGCAACTCTGAACTATTTTGCCCTGCTTTATAGTGCAGATCTTGTTACCTGAATAGATATTTGTGTCTTCTTATAATCTTATCAATGTCTCCTTATAAATATTTCTCCCGGGGCCTCTATCATCTTGGCTGCTTTCCTCTGGATATGTTCAGTGGTGGGACAGTGCTGAGATTCAATTTTTTTACTACTGGTTCTGTGGGCGTGGCTTAATTTGTGGGTGTGTCTTTGTGGGCATGTGACTGGGTGGGCATGGCTTGGTGGTCACAAGCTGGGTGTGGTTTGGTGGTCATGTGACTGGGTAGGTGTGGCCAGGTGGCCAGGTGACTGGCAAATCAAAGACAAGTGGTCCTTGCTTAATGGCCAGTTGCTTAGCAAGAGTTCTAATTTATGACTGACCTCCCCAGAGCTACTTGACCTGTTTTTGGATTTTTGACAGCCATGGACACACACACACACACACACACACACACACACACACACACACACTTCTAACCCTGCTGGAGCAGGGGGTTGGACTAGAAGATGACCTCCAAGATTCCTTGCAGGCCAGCCCTAGATTGCTGTGCTGTTTCAAAGGGTCTTCTGAAGCCAGGGTTTTTCTCCTTTCTTCCTTCTTTTTATCTCTCCCTCCCTCCCTCTTTCCAAGTATCTATCTATCCATTCATATATCTCATTCTCTT
>NW_020769337.1:5709196-5720877 GCF_900518735.1 Pseudonaja textilis | reverse complement strand
CTTCTTTGTCTATCCCATTTCTTCCTTTCTCTTCCTTTCTCTCTCCCCTTTTCTTTCTTTCCCTTTTATTTTTTACTTTCTTGTCTGTCCCTTCTCTTTCTCTCTCTCTCTCCCCCTCTCTTTTTCTCTTTCTCTCCCTCCCTCTATATCCCATTCACTTTCTCCTCCCTCCCTTTCCTTCTTTCCCTGTCTTTCCCTCTTTCTTTTCTCTCTCCCTCTCTCTTTCTGTCCCTTCCTTCCATCCTCCCTTTTCTTCTTTTCTCTTCCTTTCTCTTTCCCCTTTTCTTTCTTTCCCTTTTCTTTTACTTTCTTGTCTGTTCCTTCTTTTTCTCTCTTTACCTCTTTTTCTCTCTTTCCCTCTCTCTTTTTCTCTCTCTTTCTCTTCCCTCTCTCTCTCTCCCTCACTTCCCCCTCTCTTTCCCTCTTTCTGTCTCTCTTTTTCCTTCTCTTTCTTTCTCTTCCTCTCTTCCTCTTTCTCTCTCTCTTTCTATCCCTTTCCTTCCTCCTTCCCTCTCTCCTTCTAAAGCGAGGATACCCACCTAAAACAAACACAAACACAAACACAAACACACACAAACACACAAACACACACACACACACACACACACACACACACACACACACACACACATGCCTTCAAGCACTGGCAGCATCACTCATTATGAGGTTATTCCCAGCCAGTTTCTTATCCCACGTTGCCCGAAAAAGCCAGCAGGCAAGGCTTCCGGTTCCAATAAAGGGGCTGCAGGTGCGACTTCCTCCCCTCCCACTTTTGAGGAAAGTTAAGGGCTGGGAAATTCAAGCACGTGCTGTGCACATTAAGTTAATGCTATGCACGAAAGTTAAGGGCTGGGAAATGCAGCTGTGCTGCAGCCTCACTTTGCCACCCCACCCAGCAGCAGCTCTGGGCTAGGCAGCTTGTTTTTGGCTTTCCTGACTGCCTGAAACCTTACCTTCCTCTTGCTCTTGTCATGAGATGCCTGTAGCTGCCATGTCTTTTTTTTCCATGCAGCTGGACTCTGGGAGCAGCGGCTGGAGGATTCTCCTGCCAGCAAAGAGGTAGTGCTTGGAGGATTCTTGGCAAGGGGATGGGGACATGGCGAGACTCAGAAGGCAGCTCCTGTGCCCTGCCTGTCCCGTTTTGGTCCCTCCCTCTGCATCAAAATATCTTAAAGGGACAGGCTGGGGCAGCTGCCTTCTGAGAAGCAGCAGTGTGAAGTGAAGAGAGTCAGAAAAGTTCACCCAAGTCTTCTCCTCCTTCTCAGGCATGCACAGAACAATGCATCTCACGGTGACACAGGGACTCGCCCATGTGCCATCTCCTCACAGAAGGTCCCAGTCCCGGGATCTTCTGCTAGGAAGTGGCGCATGGGCTACTAGCTGAGTTCTGGCTGGGAAAGAAGCAGCAGCTAGGACTTATCTCCCTGTTCTTTGCACTAGGGCGCACTTTACTGTCTGCTGGACCAGAGTGGAAGTGCGGGCTGGCAGGGAGCCCAGTGGCTCTCAGCCCTGGCTTGCCTTCCCTGATGCTATGCTGCCCAGGCAATGTGGGCCCAGGTGGTATAGCATTGTCCTCCCTGGTTACTCCCCTACCCTCGCTCCTAGCAGGCAAGACCCAGCAGCTGCAGAGAATCCAGGCGGGACCCAAGGGGCAACAGGTCAGCCCTGGCTCGCCTTCCACTTGGCCACCAGCAAGCCAGGTAAATGGGGGGGAAGCTTGCTAGGTCACAAGTGCCACATGGAGCCATGGCGCTGGTGGCTAAGCAAGCCAGGAAAGGGCGGGGGGGAAGCTTGCTAGGATGGGAGTGCTGAGGGCTGGCGGCATGGCAATGGCAGCCTAGGCCGGACCGGGAGTCAGGACTCAGCTGGGGCTTGTGGCGGCGGTGGTGGCAAGAGCAAGAGTGGCAGCGATGGAAACAGACTGGCAGCAGCAGCGGCATGTAGGCGACCGGGGCTTGTAGAGCCTCACTCACCTAGAGGGATTAGAGGGTGGAAGGCTGGCTGGCTGCTGCTACTGGAAGTAATGGCGGCAGGTGGGAAAATGTGGGAAGCGATGTAGCACACATACGCTATAAGGAGTGACTGGGTGGGGTGGGGCTGTCAGTGATTGTCATGCAAGCACGTGATGTTGCACATATGCAATAAGGACTGACTGGATAGGGAACGGAAGAGCGGGCGGAAAGGGGTGGGGCCAGCCAGGGGCCTGTTTTACTGGTTCTCCAAACTATCGGGAATGGTAACAACCAGTTCTACCGAACTGGTGCGAGCCAGTAGAATCCCACCCCTATCCCCAATGAAATTCTTCATGCTGATTTCAGCCAATTGTCAAAGCATGTCAGAATCTCCTGAACCTTGATGAACTCCTCCAAAGTTTTTCCTGTGCCCAGTGGTGGGATTCCGTAAGTTCGCACCCCTTTGGAAGAACTAGTTGTTAAGTTTCTAAGCAGTTTTGTGAACTGGTTATTGGAAGAACTCATTAGGGCAGAGAACCAGTTGTTAAATCATTTGAATCCCACCACTGCCTGTGCCCCATATCATTGTGTCTTCTACAAAGTTGGTAATATTCTATGTACTGCTCAATGAGAAAGACCTCCTCCTATGAGATCTGAGCGTATGGTTTCTGCAGCAACCATTTTCTCTGAGAATAGCAGTGGCCCAGAGAATCATAAGCAAACTAGTAACTGGAATTCTGAGCAAAAGTTTGTATGCATTCTGCTCTTTGAACTGTGGATTTCAGCCCCTCCTTTTCTTCCATTCTTCATTCATATCTCTGCCTGTTGCATCTTTGAAGCAAAAAACAAAACAAAACAAAAAAAACAGCTGCCCTGTTTCCTTTTCAAAGACGGGTGCAAAAGTAATTGCTAAAAAGAGCCTTCCTATTCTTTTATACTGCATTGCTTTCCTTTCTCAGTTGTTCGGTATATAATTATGCCTAAAATGTTCTTTGGTATTAACTCAAATCCTCAGTGCTATTTGATGCTCATTTTTCAATTTGGTTTTCTCAAGTATTTTTCATTGCCTTTGGGCTCTTGTCATCATTTACATATTCCTTCTGTTTCCTAGATCTATGCTTTTTAAGACTCTCATTTTTTATTCTTGATATAGTTTTCTTCCTTTCTCATTCTCCTGTTATTGACTTTTCTTTTCCTGCATGATGACAAATACTGCAGGCATTTTATTGGGACAAGGAGATATTGCAAAATCTTCTTTCATAATGGTTGGCTTTTAAGACTGTGATTATTGCATGTACATTTTCTCAGCCTAATTTCTTGGGAAGGGGAGTGAAAAGACAATTTATTTGAAATGGTAGTAAGAACACTATTTTAATCTGAAAACGTTTGGCAACGGTTGTATCAGGCATAATGTCATATATTCCTAAATTTATAGTAGCTACTACAGATATGTGGCTATTTGCTTGGATATCAGACAAAACAAAATGGTAATTATATTAAAAAGGTAGTTTATTGCCTTGTGTTTAGCATTCTGGAGATTGGCTGGTTTGGGATTTGCTGTTTGATTCTTAGCTTAGCTTTAATGTTTTTCCAGGAATGACTGTTGGCAACAAATATCATCAGTTGAGTTAAGTGAAAGAAAAGTTTTGGTATCTAGTTGTAAGTGTATTTTTAGCTCAAATGGGAAGCATATAGGACTTTCAGGCAGATGTTGATTTGAAAAAAAAACTGATTTTTTAAAATAAATCTGATGAGATGAAGCCAGCTAGGGATCAAATATTTCCAAGTTGAAGGTCATCACAATGGACCATTGTTTATTTAGCTCATTTATAGAGAAGAGACAAATGACTGTCAGCTAATCCATCTTCCTCATCTCAAAGCCTTTAAGCTAGTCATGTATGCATGTACAAAAAAAATAAAAGCACTCTTTTGCATGAGAATTACAATAAAATCTGTGTATACAAAGTTTCAAGTGAAAAGCTAATGCAATCTACTCCAGTCATAAAAAAAACACGAACCTCTGCTTGCATTTGGGACAATTCGAACAAAGGGACTTTCTTGTCCAACATTTTGTTCCTAAAAGCTGGCAAGCAGATAACATAAGAGACTCGCAAGCAGAGTAAAGAAGCTCTGCCAGAACTGTTACATACCCGTGTCACATATCCTTCTCATTTTTTTAAAAAAATATTCAGATAGAATTGCTCTCAGGCTGGAAACTGAACTGGGCTGCAAGAAGGAGGAGGAGAATAAGTACTGAACACATGTGAAAGACTGAATTTTTATGTCATTGGTTTATTTGGAAACTGCTTTGCTTTTCTGTCTCAGTGCTTAATTAAATATCCACTGGAACAGTAACTTGAAGTTCTTGCATACTACAGTCTTTGACTGAATCACTTTGGCTCCCTTCCTCACAGTTTCATCCACTGCAGAATATGCTTATTACCCAAAGCTGATGGCTGCCTTCCATGAGCTATAATATTTACTGGTGTTTCAGAAGTCTTTGTACCATAGCTTAAGATCAGTAAATACTGGATAAAATTCAAGGGATTCAAGGGATTGTTAAGCTGTTATTGCTGGCTACAGGAAAGTCACCCTCTTTGATTTATTTTCATTTCTCATTTGACCCAAGAGGCTAACCGCTACTTGGAGATCGATGGACATGACTTAGCTGCACAAGGATCTCTGATATCTGATGAATGGGGCAAGTAAAATAGATTTAGAGCAGCAATGGTTGGGGAATACACAGCTGTGGAATCAGAACAGCCGTAGAAAAGCTTTACAGAACCAAGGGAAAGACCACAAAATCAAGGGAAGATCTAAGAGGATGCAGTGGATTAGTGAGTTCTGTTAGAACTCAATGAGCATAATAGATACAGTTTTAATTTTGAAATAGGACAATTAAACGTGTTCAGAATGATAGATGAGAAACTAGATTCTAGCTTGTTAGGCAGCCAGTGTCCAGAGTGAGATCTTGCTGCTTTTCCTCATTTAATTATTGATTTATTGAAACGATTTATATGGCTGCCCATATTAAGCGACTCTTGGAGACTCATAACAACAACAAAAAAAAACCCAATAAATAAAACAATAATAAAAAACAGTAAAATAATAAACCAAAAAAACACACTCTGTCATCATTCCCCTTAGGTTAAGGGGAGGTTAAACTGCTGTCTTTCCATACCTTCTACTCATACAATCCCAGAGCCTCAGTAAAAAAGTGAGGTCTTAATGGCCCTTTGAAAGGCTAGAAGGGAAGTGGCTCATCCAATTACCAGTGGGAAAGTGTTTCACAAAGGAGGGGAAGTCATGAAAAAAGGCACATTTCCAAGGTCCCCCTAGCTGACAAAATCCCAGGGAACAGGCCTGGAACATACACTCCCTACCAGAATATTCTTAGTTAGAGGTGGTCTTGCAAATAACCTGGTCTTGTGCCATGTACAGTTTCAAAGGCAATAACTAACACCTTGAATTGCACCTATAAGAAAACCAGGAACAAGTGTGACTAGCACAACACACTCATGGCTGTATTTGCACATTTTAACAATACATTCATTAAAATGAATCTCCTGACAGTGAGATTGGTGGGCATATAAATTAAACAAATGCTGGATATTGGTTAGTAGATGAAATGAAAATGGATTCTGCTTTGAACAGTGATCTCTAAAGGAGTATCTCTTTCCAGATCTATTTACTTGAATTTATATAATTTTGGCTGAGCTTTGATTGAAATCAGTTTATTCTTAGATATCCAACCAGTCTCCCCATCAAATGAGGGGAGACATTGGGCACAGGAAAAAAGGCATATTCAGTAGTAACATGTTGTCTGTTGTTAGAGAAGTGTTATTTCTAAACATCTTTTCAACATTTATTTGTTTACCATATTACTAGAACTCTGATTTCAGCTTTGTGGTGGTTTGCAAACCTGCAAGATCTATGGAAACATAAAATTGAAACATTTCCCCATCCCTGGAAAGCCTTGGCATTTAATTTACCCAGGATTTTTAAGATCGTGTTAGATTCTTAGCATCTTTTGTTCTTGTTGCTTGTTTTAATTGCAGCTTTATTTTATGACACATTATTTTATCTCTCTGCTTCTGGATTATCGCACACTGTTTTATTTCTATAACTGTCTTGCTATCTTGGTTTTGTTCTGTTTTTAAAATCTCTGCACTATCTAGGACTCTTCAGTTATTCAGTGCTCTAAAAATGTAATAAATAATTAGGTAATCCAAGATCAGGCTGTTTCCAAGTCAGAATGTCTACAGAGCTGAAGTTAATGTTGCTCTGTTGAATTTTTTGATTGTTCTCAGATTAGTCTTGTGTGTTTTAATATATATCTTGCTCTTTACTTTTTATTGTATATTCTTCTGGCAGCTTTGCAGACAGCCCAGATCTGGGTTTTTTTTAAAATACATTTTAGATACCGCACAGATCTGGGTGAATTTGTTTAGATATATGTAATAAAATGAATAAAGTGACCTTGAATTGCCCAGGGTGCCCTAGCAGTTTAGAAACATGTTGTACTTTTTTAGCTGCCACTGTGCTGGTATCTGGGGAAAAGATTTTTCTATTTATCAAGGGTTGGCTTCAGTCCTTCTGTGGAGTATTGGAAGCCTTGTGATTATTTCTTGACATTTTCTTTTAATGTCCAAGGAATCTTTGATCGATAGATGATTGCTTCCATACTCAGAACCGGATATGAATATGTAAGATCAATTTTTATAACTTCCATGGTGATGTGGAGAAGAGGTCCAAATATGTAACCCAGGGTTTCATTCAGATCCTCATATACCCTATCTAGTAATTTTCTGTGGCTGCAGCAATATTAAACCCACATAGGAAATACTCAGGAAAAGTATTTTTGTTGTTTTAAATTCTGATTGTTTTTATTGCTTTTATTCTGTTTTAATGGCGAGCTGCCCAGAATCATCTATGGATACTCCTCAATTTATAACAATTTATTTAGTAACCATTCAAAGCAGTGGTGGGATTCAAAAAAATTTACTACTGGTTCTGTGGGCGTGGCTTGGTGGATGTGGCAGGGGAAGGATACTGCAAAATCCCCATTCCCTCTCCACCCCACTAACCTGCTTTCCAGCTCCGTTCTCCTGTGCAGGGCAACAAAAGAAGACCCAGCTGATCAGCTGGGACTTGGGAGGTAGCGAATAGATGGGGGCAGGGACAGTCAGAGGTGGTATTTTCTGGTTCTCTGAACTACTCAAAATTTCCACTATTGGTTCTCCAGTACTGGTCAGAATCTGCTGAATACCACATCTGATTCAAATTTACAATGGCATTGAAAAAAAGTGATTTATAACAGGTCTTCACTCTTACAGCCATTGCTGAATCTCCAGAGTCACATGATCAAAATATGGGTGCTTAACAACCGGCATGTATTTATGATGGTTGCTGCATCCCAGGGTCACATGACCATTTGCAATCTTCCCAGCTGATTTTCAACAAGCAAAGTCAATGGAGGAAACAAGATTTGCTTAGCAATGGCATGATTCAGTTAACAACAACTGTGGCTAAAAATGTTGTAAAATTCAATGTGACTCACTTAACAACTGGCTTGCTTAGCAGCCAAAATTCAGATTTCAATTCTGCTAATCAGTCAAAGACAAAATGTCTATGTAAATTCTCAGGTCATGGTTGTCCCAAAGGTGCTTTTTCAAGAGGCCACTGGACTTTCTGATTTTCCTTTCAAGACATTTCACTTCCCATCCGAGAGAGCTGAAGAAGTTTCTTGGGTGAGAAGCAAAATGTTTTGTTTTTTTTAAACCTCAGAAAGTCCAGTGACCTCTTCAAAAAGCACCTTTGCGACAGTCAAGGACTTACTTTATAGGAGTTGCTGTTGTTAGTTATGAAGTCATGTCCGACTCATCACGACCCCATGAACAAGGTTCCTCCAGGCCTTCCTGTTCACTACCATCTTCTGGAGTCTACTTAAGCTCACGCCTGCTGCTTCAGTGACTCTATCCAGCCACCTCATTCTCTGTCATCCCCTTCTTCTATTGCCCTCAATCTTTCCCAGCATTAGGGTCTTCTCCAGTGAGTCCTTCCTTCTCATTAGGTGGCCAAAGTATTTGAGTTTCATCTACAGGATCTGGCCTTCCAAAGAACAGTCAGGGTTGATCTCTTCTAGGACTGACCCGTTTGATTGCCTTGCTGTCCAAGGGACCCACAGGAGTCTTCTCCAGCACCATAATTCAAAGGCCTCAATTCTTTGGCACTCAGCCTTTTTTGGGGTCCAACTTTCACACCCATACATTGCAACTGGGAAAACCATAGCCTTCACTATATGCACTCGATGAAGAGAACAGCCTGGTGGCCCCCACAGTTCATAGCTTGATCTTGTGAGCCAGATTTTTAAAAGAATGGGCAGAGCTTAGACAGCACCATCACAGTTGCCATCTTGGCTTTGGCATACCATATCCAGCATATATCCCAGGATGTGTCATGCCCTTGGTAGAGTTGGACTCTGAGAGAGAGGAGGAACAGCCGACAGGGAGTGGAGGTGTGGCTCTGGAGGTTGTGGAGGTGGCTGGGGAAGGGCAGAGGCTGGCTGGGCAGTCAGAGGAAGAACCAGGCCCATCCCCTCTGCATCCTAGGACATGCAGGGAGGAACGGAGGAGGCAACAACTTGGCTTACGATAGAGGAAGCAGCCATGATCCTCCTCATTGGTTACAGCTGGGGAGACTAGTATGTAAGAGAGACGATTACAACAACACAGTGTTGCCAGAAGCAAAGCATGTTTTATTTTGGGCTGAAGTTACCGTGGTTGGCATCCTTCCAACAGACTGTGCCTTGTTATCTCTTTGAATTTGGTAATTACTTATCCTGGTCGGTTGTGGAAATTTTGTCATTGTAGTTTGTTTGATTTTTTTTATTTCACTTTATCTGCTCATTAAGTTCGGACTGTATTGCTTTCTTTTGAAGACTATTTTTGAGTATGTTTTATCTCCAACTGAGAATTATTTCACAGTGGGGCCAAGTTGGAGGACATTTATTTAGGTTTTGGATTTTGTTACGTTTGTGTTACCCTCCGTGTCATCACAGGATGTCTCCTGGCAACAGCACATTGTGACTGACCAAGATATATGATCAACTTCCCAGGGCATCCCACTCTGATCAATAATATTCTGGGTATTCCCATCTATTTTTATGTTCCATGCTAAAGAAATACAGACAGCCCTGAATCTTGGAATAGGGTTTTTTTTTTTAGTCTATTGAACTAAACTCATCGACTTTTTGTCTAATAGATCATGGAAATAGACATAAAGTAGCTATTTCAGTTGCTCTTCGGCTTCATTCATCCATTAATTGTTTCACAAGTGTATATAATGCCCCAGACTCAGATATGGCAGCTTGCTGGTATGAAAATAATATCATTGAATCATCAAACTATATAATCATGGCTGAATTTACATTAAGTGGAGCTACATACGATAGCACAGTTCCAGCATTATTTCCTTAAAAAAGAAAGAAAGAAATAAAGAAAGATGATTACTTGGATTATTTAGAAAAAAAGAAGAGTTCACCGATATTCTTGTCACCCCAAATTTTCAGAAAGGCTTACAATAAAAATGTAGCAGAATTTCACTGTGTTATGCCTATTTTAGTGCACTGGGCAATATAGTCCATTGATTAGTGATAATTAGGTATAGGGGTGATAAGGCATAGCCCCAGTTGTATCTGAAGCTAATTGACAGTGACTTAGTCTGTTCTGTAAATGGCTCCAAAGTATGACATCATAAGTTTAAGTCTACAAAATTGCTCCTCAGATCAGTGGCTCCAGCCTGATCCTGATGAGAGTAAAATTCCATATCTACCAGGCCTCATTATACTCCTTTTACCAGATGTTGCTTTTTAAAGCAGGGACAATTGCATTTATTTATTTTTTTATCAAGTTTTTATCCTGCCTTTATTACTTTATAGGTAACTCAAGGTGTTGAATATACCTAATACTCTTTCCTCTACTGATTTGCTCCCACCACGACAATGCTGTGAGGTAGACTGGACTGAGAGACAATGACTGGCCCAAATGGCCTTCATGCCTAAGAAGGGACTAGAACTCACAGTCTCCTGTTGATTGGCCCAAGTCACACAGCCAGCTTTCATATCTAAGGTGGGGCTAGAACTCACCAACTCCTGGTTTCCACCAGCACCTTAACCACTATATCAAACTGGCTGGATAATGTCCGTTCCTTGAAGCATAATCTCTCCTCAGGGTAGTCAAGGTTGAAATAAGGAATGACTAAGCCCAGAAGACACAGTGATAGGAGAGGATCGCTTTTGGGGGATACATACTAATAGTTATCCATTCATTTTTTATCTCTCTCTGGTCTTTTTTCTCATGCTTCATTTTTATTGTCCCTCTCTCCCTTTCTTTAAAGCAGCAAGCTTGAAAAGAAAGAGAGTGTGGATCTTACCATAAGTCTACACTAATCTTTTGCAGAGTGCTTTTAAATTGGTCTGAGTATCATATAAAGCTAAGCTAAAACCTGTTGGTTACCTATCTCTGTCTTAGGGAATTTTTTCTTTAGGAAAGAAGTTGCTAGGATTCAGCTGGATTTGTAAAGCCGGTGGAAAACTGACATTATCTAGAATGCTAATTCGTTTTTCAGATCTCTCCTTTTTATTTCCATGAACACAATTATCATGCACTAACATCTAAGATGAGAGAGGCTCAAAGGCAATTTAAACCCTTCATAAAAAAAATGTTCTCAGTGAATTTCTGCCATCTGTGGATTCCGTTGTTACTGTTCCTGGAATGTCTCCAGAGATTAAATAGACAACTGCTTCTGTTTCATCTTCACTGACTCCTAGAGGGACATCTGGAATAGAACAAAAGTTCTGCAGCTGGGTGGACAGAAGTTGGTTGACTTCTATTCCTTGAGTTCACAACTGGGAAAGTAGACTTACAACCACAATTAAGCTGAAAATTTCTGTTGATAAGTGAGACAGTTGTTAAGTGAATGTTGCCCCATTTTACAACTTACAACCATTTTACAACTGTTAAGTGAATCACTGCAGTTGTTAATTTAATAACCTGGTTGTTAAATGAATCTGGCTTCCCCATTGACTTGGCTTGCCAGAAGGTCACAAAAGGGAATGATGTGACTCGGCAACTGTCATAAATATGAACCAGTTGTCAAATGTCAGAATTTTGATCATGTGACTATGGGTATGCTGCAATGGTCAAATGTGTGAAAAATTGTCACTTTTTTCAGTGCCATTGTAACTTTGAATGGTCACTAAATAAATTGTTGTAAATAGATGACTTCTTTTTCTCCTGGTTTGTTACCTATTTGATTTTCAAAAAAGGAATATTATCAAGGGCTAGGCAGCTACAGTACATGATAGGTGGATTGTATTTATTGACATTCATATTTTATTCTTCCTTCCTTCCTTCCTTTCTTCCATCTCTCCCTCCCTCCCTCCATTTTGACTCTTGGTGATTGCCTGGAGAAGACACTGAAAAGTGGTGTGCCATTGCCTGTTTCCTAGGGCTGAAGGAGAGTGACCAGCCCATGATCACCAAGCTGGCTTCATGCCTAGGGAAGGATCAGAAACTCATCCCCTCCTGGTTTGCAGCCTATTAGTAAATGAGCAAAGATTTTTGCATAAAAATTGCATGTGCTGATTTATATACAAATAGGTTCTACAAGTTAAACCTACAGAATAGAATAGAATAGAATAGAATAGAATAGAATAGAATAGAATAG
>NW_020769337.1:5698218-5709186 GCF_900518735.1 Pseudonaja textilis | reverse complement strand
AGAATAGAATAGAATAGAATAGAATAGAATAGAATAGAATAGAATAGAATAGAATAGCTTTATCGGCCAAGTGTGATTGGACACACAAGGAATTTGTCTTGGTGTAAATACTCTCAGTATACATAAAAGAAAAAATACATTCGTCCAGAGTCGAGAATCATAAGGCATGTCACTTAATGATAGTCATAGGGTACAATAAGCAATCAAATCATACTAGGAAAGAGTCAATATAAATCATAAGGATACAAACAACTAAGTTGCAGTCATATAGTCACAAGTGGGAGGGGATGGGTGATAAGGAGTGATGAGAAGGTTAACAGTATATTGAAGACCCTTCAAATTATCATGCAGGAGCTAGCCAGATGGATGGTTATAACCATTGTCCACTTTCAACTGAAAGTGATAACTTTCCAGGAAAGACTATTTGCTTCAGTTCTGGGCCATACCATGTCTGATGGAAAGCACTGGCAAAGTCTAATCCTGGTTTGTTGGGATATCCACTATTCTGGATGTCCCAACAAACTATATACCATGTCTGATGGAAAGCACTGGCAAAGTCTAATCCTGGTTTGTTGGGACATCCACTACTCTTGACTGCAGTAAAATTGGAGTTATTCTTACAAACAATCCTCATAGAGCTAGAGAAAAGCATAGAGTTCTTCCAGGCCAGCCCTCTTCTCAAGCAGGAGATCCACACCAGTCCAGTCAAAGGGCTGTCCAATTTCTTCCTACAAATGATAGAACAGCCACAACTTCAGGAGTCAAGCTGTTCCACCGATTAATCATTCTCAATGCCAGGAAATTCCTTCTTATTTTCAGGTTGATCTCCCTCTGACAGCTTCCACCCGTTGCTTCTTGTCCTGCCTTTAGGTGCTTTGGAGAATAAACTCCCTCTTTTCTGTGACAACTTCTCAAGTACTGGAAGACTGCTACCATCACCCCAGTCTTTCTCCGCATTAAGGTAGCTAGACTATTTTGCAAATAAGTGGGAGAAATGTAATCCTTAGTACACCATGAGACTTTCAAATTTGGATAAGAATTCACATCAAGCCTTTGGATAGAGAGAAACAAAATAGGATGCATAAAAGCATGGTTCCATTGTTATTATTGTTAAAAGTAAAATTAAGAGCTCCAAAGTTTTCTGTCACTGATTTAACAAATTTGACAATTTCTCTCTCCCTCTCCCCCCACCTCTTTCTCTATCTCTTTTCTCCCCCTCTCCCCCTCTCTCTCTCTGTGTTTGTGTCTGGGTGTATCTATATCGATATAGAGATAGATAGATGGATGAATGGATAGATAGATAGAAATAGAGAGAGAAATAGAGAGATATGTAAAAATACTGTGGTGTAACCTTTGGTAAGAGGCACAGCACACTATTTATTACACAGACGTTGCTGCATTGATCGTTGTCTCATTGTCTGAGTGCACAGCATGTTTAAGCTCCCCAGCCCACCCTTTTAAAATGTGCTTTTAAAAAAGCCTGTCATTAGTTCTAAGAAATAAATTACATGGAAATACATGACACTATGGAGGAGCGCTGCTGAGTTGCCGCCAGATGACCGGCCTGATATGTATAATGTAACGCAGTGAATGAATACAAATGGCTGAGGAATTAATTTCTTCAAAGTGTCCCTTTCGTTACCTCAGGGATATTAAACACATTGAAATCTGTTATCATTAGGACAGAAATAAGTTGTGTTGACGCCTTGCATACCTGGAGATATTATCCTGTCAATGGTTTGGTACTTTAAATTCCAGTGGAGCAATCTGATTTATAGAATATTGTGTGAGTAGACTGTGAAGAGGGAAGTAATTTAATGAGTTCATATTTTAAAGTAGAGTCACCTGATCTGCAATACCTTCAGGTTGGATATAGGCCTACGCAGGGTTTATTACTTCCTCCTCCTTCTCTTCTATTTCTTTCTCCTTGCTGAAAACTGTTCAGCCCTTATTACTGACTATTCAGCATGAATAATAACTCCCAGGATCATTTACATTCCCATAGTAAAGAAGCAACTTTTATTCAGGCCCACAATCTGATCTCTCCAAGTACAGAAGGTAGCAAACCTTCCCAGGAATACAACAGAAAAATTCAAAACTTTTTTCCCATATAGATTTCTTCTTATTTCTCTCCCCCCACTCCTATTTATATGGAAAAGGGATAACAATGTTGCCCTATTGGGGAGCTGACCAGCATATAAATTAAATAAATAAACAAACAAACAAAAAAATAAACAAACAAATAGATAAATAAATGGCCCTGATAGTATACCAAAGAAAGGCAAAATGTGACAATTTAAATCCTCTTTATAAACCAGTTCGTTTTAAAGCTTCAATTTTTTTCTGACATTTTTATTCAGCAATGCAGCGGTCTCTCTCTCTCTCTTTCTCTCTCTCTCTCTCTCTCTCACACACACACACAACTGTTTCTGTTGTGTAATTAATCTTACCAACAACAGTGGTTTCCACTTTCCTTGGCAACAAGATACCTAATTATTGTAGTATTTTCTTTTTTTTCACCCTCTCCTCTGATCGTATCTTTTATATTTGGAATATTTTTAGAACAGATGTTGAGAAAGTACATCATGTAAGGAAGCCTGGATACAGCGGTGGGCTCCTGGATGGTTGGTGGGGTTTGGGCGAATGCCTAGCTGTGATCTCTGGCTGGGCCTGCCCACCTTGTGCTATGCATTCCCCAAATAACTAACTTTTCCCCTGCCCAGGTTGGCCAGATGAGTTCCACGCCACCCTGAGTTGATTAGCTTCCTGTGTGAAGCTGCGTTTCAGCCCTGTGTACACTCATGACCAGCGAACCCCTTGTCAACAAAAGTGCAGCCCATCTCTGCCTGTCTCCTTATGAAAATGGGACTGGACATTCCTTTCCCAATCTCCAGCCCTGATGTTGCCCACATTTTTCTGCTTTTAAACTCCACTATTGGTATTCTGAAGAAGTGGGACAAGCATTTTGAGTGGTAGCTTTTCCTCTCCAGGGAAATGTCTATAGAAATTCCTTTTCTTAAGCTCCTGGACTTTCAGTTGAAGGATGCTTTGCAAAATCTGGAAATTGAATTTTGAAAAATGATGGTAAAGATAAAGGTTCCCTACGCATGTACATGCTAGTTTTTTCCGGCTCTAGTGGGCGGTGCTCATCTCCGTTACAAAGCCGAAGACATCTCCATGGTCATGTGGCGGGCATGATTAAATGTCGAAGGCACACGGAATGCTGTTACCTTCCCACCAAAGTGGTTCCTATTTTTCTACTTACATTTTTACATACTTTCAAACTGCTAGTTTGGCCAAAGCTGGGACAAGTAATGGGAGCTTACTTCGTTACACGGTACTAGGGATTCGAATCGCCAAAATGCCAACCTTTCTGATCAAAAATGAAAAAAATGATACTACAGAACAAAGAAAACAACAAAACAAAACTATCTTCTCTTTTTAAATTTGTGGTCATTGGAATTGATTAAAGTAAATTTGCTTTAAAGACTCCTTGGGAGTACTAACAACTCAAATTCAGGGTTCAGACAGCTGCCTCCCCATGATCACCTAACTCCATTTGGGATGCTTGGCATTCAGGCCACATTTATGCAGGGGTGGAATTCAAATGTTTTAACAACCGGTTCTGTGGGCATGGCTTAGTTGGTGGGCGTGTGGTTTAGTTGGTGGTCATGTGACTGGCTGGACATGGCCAAGTCAACATCACACACATTGAGGCACGCAGCTCCTCACCTGGCCTCTCATGACTGTGGGGATGCTGCAACAGTCATAAGTGTGAAAAATGGTCATAAGTCACTTTTTTCAGTGCCATTGTAACTTTGAATGGTCATTCCACACAAGCAAAATAACAGCAAAGGAGGAAAAAAAAAACTCCGGAGAATTTCCAGAGACAGGAAGTCTAGTCCTGCCAAGAATGTAATAAGGGTTAACGGAAAGGCAGTTTCTGTAAGCAACACCAGAATGTTTCCTTCCTACCTTCCTTACAGGATTAGGTCAGTAATTTCTTCTGACAACGGGTTCTCTGAACTGCTTAGAACGTTAACAGCCAGTTCTAGCGAATAGGTGTGAACCTGTAGAATCCCATCCCTTCATTTATGGCTGTTTGTAACATCCCACTCCTACCCATAATCAATTTTTGGCAATGGGTTTGCCAAAAAATGGTTTTTACTTCTGATTTTCAACAAAATTTAATCAATTTCTTATCAACTACTATAAGAAAGAGTTGTAAAATTGGGTCAGCCATGTAGGTGACCCAACTTACAACTGTCATAGGTTATGACCGTGAGGGCAGAAACTATAAGGAAATTCCAGCTCCTACAATGTTATCACTATAAAACGATTAGAACTGTGTTAACATTTTGACACCACTACTCTGACTTGCTTGTTTCTAAGAGTAATGAAAAGTCAATAAATCTCAACATGGTGTATGTTGAGATTACCAATTTACAGTTTGATTAGCCTTACTTTATAGCAGATTAAGTGGGGGAGGTATGATTTACAACAAATCCTTTCAGAGGTAGGTCTCTTGAAAATATATAGGTTGATGTAGGAAAAGAGGACGAGGCTGGGGTCAAAAAAGGAATCAATCTGGAGTTACCATGAACTAACAAGCAATCCAAATCCAGCCTTCCTTGAATTAACTCTTATCTAATACCAATTTAGTGCTGACCATTAGTTGACTAGATTCTTATGTAAAGTCTTGAGCAATAAATCTTCTTAATTGGAATTTAACATGTGGTTCTGATTGTTCCCGTTAACAGCTCAATGTTCCTAATGTTTGTAAAGCCATGAAAAAGTAGATTTTTTGGTAGGGTATAATTCTTGTGGCATGGGTCAAGTTAACTCTTAATTTTTTAAAATTATGTTTTGTTTTTTAAAAAATCTTGGTGGTTATCTTTCTCTATTAATTGCCTGAAGTAATAGGAACTTGGTGGGCTATCAATTTTAATGAAATCAGTCAATCTAAGAATTTATTGATATCTAAGTTTCAGAAAATAAAAGATTACATATGCAAGCTTACATATTTAAAAAACACCTATGGCAGGAAATCCAGCTGAGTTTCTAATTTTCGTTCCCCGTTTTCACTCCAGTTATTTTTGCATGAAATCTCAATTAGCATTCTGATCAAATGTCAATAAAAGAAGCTGTGTGCTTAATTAGACCTGCCACATTATTTGATCTTGGTCATCCAGCTGTAAAATGTTTTTCCCCTTTTAGCCTTCAGCTGGGCAGTAAAATTCAGAGAAACCCTCCATTCAGTCCTTGTCTTCCTGAGGTTTTAGATTTTAAACTAAAATCTAAATGGATTTTGTAATATTCGGCACAGGTTTTGAAGGCATGACTTTTCTAGATAATACTGTGATAATACTGATCCTTTGGGAAGGCTCTTCTATTCCCATGCCCCAAAGTGTAATATTGGACATTTGAAAGGTTTTAATCTCAATAAGTGGAAAAATTCATCAAGCAATAAAAATTAGAATTTCAACCAATTTGATCAGTTATTTTCAAAAGAGACATTGAATGATAATAGGCTTTCCTGCATGATCACTTTCTTCTGCTTAGAAATTACATGGATAGGGATCAGGTGAGGTAGAAAGATCAAGATAAATAATTTACACCAGCCATCTAAGGTGTAAGTGCCACCCACTACTAACCAAAAATTTGGAGCTAATTTTTTGATAGGGCAGAAGTGGAAGATACAGAATAATTGCCCTATAATTCAGTTAATCGATTGAATTGAATTAATGTAATTACATTTTAACATAAGCACTAATTAAAGTGGTTTTTTTTTTAATAGTTTACCCAGTTCTTTGGAGTGTGTCAGATAAGTGCCATCAAATATTTTTAGCTTTGATCATATCGTACCCATTCTTTTGTTGTGTGTGCCTTTAAGTCGATCTTGACTCTTGATGACAGCATTTTGGGCTAAGAGAGATGGAGGCACCCAATGTCCTCCAGCTGACTTTGTGCCTAAGGCAGAACTAAAATTCAAGGTCTCTCTGCTTTTAGCTTGTTGTTTATAACCACTACATCAAACAGGCTCTTGATTCCACTTACTACCTTCAGTAGATCAAGGAGCTGTGGCTCTTAATATATAAAAAAAATGCCTTCACATTCCTGGTCCTGCATATTCTCTCTCTCCCTCTCCCCACCTCTCTCTATAAATTCTCTTTAAATTGAGAAGTAGCTTTTACAGTATGTTTAGTCTTTCCTGTTATCCAGAAACTTAAATTGTTCTAGAACAGAGTAGCATGTATAGTTATGGGCACAGCTTGTTCTCTCCATGGAAAACATCAACTTTATGAGGTGTACTGATTCTCAGCAGATTTATTGGTGTGATCAGAGATGATGATCCAACATGGCATAGGATACATTAATTGTGTGACTGCCTTCTTGCAACCTGCCCTCCTCCACTACAATAATAAAAGATTCGCTCTTCTAAACTCTAGGGGCCTACAGTAAGTAGCATGCTTTGGGGGAAAGCTTCCGTGTTCTAGAACAATCTCTCTCTTCCCCATTCCCCTGACAATACATGATAGTCCCCAACTTTAGAAAAACCAAAGTTGGGAAAGTCCTAACTTTCCCCCAAGTATTTGCTCCACTTGTGTAGATTCACCTTTAGGTTGTTGTTGTTGTTGTTTTAGTTTGCAGCAGAAATTCAAGACCAGAAAGTACAGAGATGACTGGCTCAGCAGGATTCATTAAACTTCTTTTTATATAGAATAAGTGAATGTACAATACCAGTAGTCTCTTCCAACGTGGAAAGGTTACAAGCAAATCCAAACATAAGCAGACACGTTACAGCTCCAGTTGAGAGCAGAGCTCAGTTTCAGCAAGCAAGCAAGTCTAGTTTTTATTTCACTTTAGAGTTGAGAACAGAACAGAGATAAACCAGACTCAGATTCTCTCTTTAAGTTTCAGCCCCCAGTTCAGTTCTTATTGGCTGACCTTGTTACTAAGCTCTATTCTGGTTCATAAATATATTCTTGACAGTTTTTGTGTTTTCTTACTGTGATCACCATTTTATAATTTGTGTATGTATGTGTCTGTTTGTTTGTATGTATGTATGTTGTGTTTCAATGTTATGTGCTTTTCTATTTGATTTGTTGTTGTTGTTGTTGCTGTTGTTAGGTACATGACCCAGAGTCAGTCTTTAAGGTGGGTAACTCTATAAATCTACTAAATTAAATGAATATACCAAACAGTTATTGATACCTATAAGCCATGCCTAAACTAAACATTGTGCATATAAGAATTAATATCTGCAACTGAATATTAAAATAGGATTGTTCACTTGAAATTTAAAACTGTACAAATTGTTCACTATGTTTTGTATGGTAGGAAAAGGGAAACAAAAACCTGCATATTAACAAAATGAATAACAATGTATATATGCTGGGTATATTAAAAATATCAATCATTTTGAAAACAGTGACATACAAAATAATAGAAATATGAGGTTAGTAACACCAAGTTTTGGAAGCTCTCAGAAACCATGAAAATAAAATTTGCTTGGTTCGATATCAGTTGTAACTCAAAATTAACTGTTTTGTATGTGATATTTTCTTTATCAAAGCAATGATATCTTCCTTCTACCTTGAATGGCTGCAGGCTTTAAAACTTGATAACTCTTACCTGGTAAAATAAATGGTATGATTTTCCTTTCTCCAGCTGTTAGGGGATGCTTGCTTTATGGTAACTAGCACCGCAGCCGTTAAAACTTGACAATAATGATACTAGATGGCCAATGGACTGTGGTCAAAAAGGAACCATCACAATGACAGAAGTATCTTTATGATGATGAATAGCTTGTGAAAGATGGTAGCTTTAGATAGATCATTCCTAATGACTGATGTTCCAAGGGGAAACTTATAAGCCATACAGCAAGGTGATTTATCAGGTCACCATATGAAGCTCCTCTTAGCCTGCAAATTGCACTGACAATCACTCTCTTCTGAAGGTCTTTTCTGCCACTAGCGAGGAGGACCTGACATAAGTCTCCATTCCTTGGCTGATAAATGATGATTGAACCCTTACCTATTTCAATCTATAATATTTGGAGGCATTTAGAGCAAAGGCATCTATCCATTACAAGCCACCAGGCAATGGATCATAGACTACTGAGAGAGGTCTAGGAGATGGCTAGTCCAATATGACATCAAGCAAGCAATAAACAATACCCCAATCAAGGAACTACCAATTCAAACATACAAGCTAAGAGTAAACAGCAGCCTAATCAAGGAGCCACCAAGAATACTCACTCCAACACTTTATTTATTTATTTATTTTGTCAAACAATTATTAGATAACAGGTATAAGTATAAACATGGTTATAAATACATGAAATGGATACGAATAAGAAAAAAAGAAACAATAGGACAGGGATGGTAGGCACGTTTTGGTGCGCTTATGCACACCCCTACAACCCTGATACAACCCTGATAGGACACGCTATTAATCTCTAAAAAGAGAGCAAACCCCACTCCCTTCTAGCACTGATGATGTTACCTAGTTGGATAATGGAACATCTGCAAGGTATCAATCAAGCTCTGAGAACACCAAGGACCTCATATCAAGCCATGCACCTTTCCTGATTTGTATGTTTAGATGTATTCACAGATACAGTTCTTATCAATGGAAACCTAAAAATGTTTTTACAAGAGGCAACTGGACTTTCTGGTTTTGCTTTGAAGATGTTTCACTTCTTATCCAAGAAACTTCTTGAGCTCACCTAAGAAGCTTTTTCAGAGGTGAAGAAGCTTCTTGGATGAGATGCGAAATGTCTTCAAAGAAAAACCTGAAAGCCCAGTTGCCTCTTGAAAAAGCACCTTTGTGACAACCATGACCTGGATGACTGAGAACCCCCATAGACATTAAGCTATGAACCTTTCAATAGGAACCTAGTTTGTTGCAGCTTCTCTTAATTTCCACAATTCACCTTGCATATGTTTTACAGTGTCAGTAATTTCTTTGAAGATTTCAATAAAAGGAAAAATAGGCAAACCATTATTGCACATATCAAAGATATGCTCCAAAAATATAAGCTACAGTTCACTGTTTTTCCATTTATTACATTAGGAATCAATATCTTCTTTGAAGGATAGTAGGGTAGTGTGCTTAATCTCTATTTTATTTCATCATAGTTCCTGAAAGCTAAGGAAAGGGTAAAATACAAACGATTTGCCCAAAATCACACTGAGAATGTCATGGCTGAATTAAGATTCCAACCAGGATTTTCCCTGTCAAAATCCAGCAGTTGAATCACTATGCCAGAGTTAAGCAACTTTGGTGATCAAAACAGAAGTGGGGGGTTGATGGATAACAAAATGGAACTTTACCTTCTTTGAATATAGGAGAAGGGGCTAATTCCACCACTCAAAAAAATCCACATTCTAAGTGTATTAAGTTTATTTATGGATTACATACCAGCTTTTAAAAAAGTTTCTTATTTTTTTTAAAAAATACAGAAAGTTATGTTTTTCTTATTGGCCAATTTGCCACTTTGGGGGTGGGGGAGGGTCACTATCTCAGGTAGTACCTATGATTAGGGCCACATAGAGTTCATGAGAATGGGTATGGCCTTTGTGGGAACAGAATGGCACAATTAAACCCAGACTGCCATTTTGTCAAATGTGGAAGAAGTACAAGCTATACTTGCAACTGATAAACCTAATTGGGAAAAATTCCAAAGATGGAAGAGATCCCTCACTCTATCCTGCCCAGATTTCCTAAGGGAGAAGAGAATTCAAAGATCAACATTCTGCTAGTCTTGAAGGGTTGCCAACTAACTTTGTCTGAAGTTCTTGATCAATTGATGTTCACTATAGCAGCATACATAATAATAACTTAGATCGCAGTGTCAAACTCACATCATCACGGCTGTGTCACGTGACATATCGGGACATTTTCCCCCTTCGCTAAACTGAGCATGGGTGTGGCCAGCGCATGATGCATCTGGCCCGTGGGCCAGGAGTTTGGCAGCCCTGGTATAGATTATGGGTGTGTTAGCTTGCCTAAGTCGCATTGAGTAAAGAGGAATTGTCTTAGGCCACATGTAAAATATATAGTATAGTTAATAAATATAAGTACACAATAGTAAAAGTTTTTCTATTTTGTACAGCCACATTACTAGCTGTCCAGGGCCACATGCAACCCATGAGCTGTGGGTTTGACACACTTGTTTTAGATACATGCACTTCTGGGGGTGGGGGGGGGACTTTGCAGGCAGGAAAATACTTAATTGCTGAGCAGTTGCAATCATAAAGTGGATTCCTGTTTTTATTGCATTCCAACATTTTTATGGCAGACAACAGAAGGGAGGGAGATCTGAAGAGGTTTGTTTATTTGCTTTAGCTGGATGCCACTTGCAGAGCTATCTAGCTGTGAAAGTAAAACTCTCAGAGAAACTGACATTTTTCTATCCTACAGGGCTACAAATAAGGGGAGGAAATGATATGCTTTACGAGTTCTGTGTGCTGCTTGTTTCAAGAACCTCTTCTGTACACCCCATGACATTTACCCTAAATATTGGTTCTATGATTAAGTATGGTGATATCTCGGATATCTTTCACAGAGGATATTGCAAACTTCTTCTGTACAGATTGCAACCCGAGTTAGAGAATCCTTGCTTATGCACAATTTGTAATTTTATAATCAGAATATAGCTAGAAGGTACCTTGGAGGTCTTCTAGCCCAGCCCACTGCTCAAGCAGGATATCACATTTTCTCTGCAATTAACAATGCCACTGTTACCATAGGATGTAGGTCCTGACCACTAAAAAGGTGCTCATCTCTGTTATCTGGAACATCTCCATGTATTCTCCAACACTGGAAATTTTGAAGAAGAGATTGGATAACCATTTGTCTGAAATGCTGTAGGGTTTCCTACCTAAGTAGGGGTTGGACTAAAAGACTTCCAAGGTTCTATTCTATTCTATTCTATTCTATTCTATTCTATTCTATTCTATT